>JADRCH010000029.1:3595412-3674159 GCA_019843965.1 Rhynchomys soricoides | reverse complement strand
GGGGAGCACTTCCCCAGCATTCATGAGGCCCTGGGTTCAACTTCAGTACCACAAAATGAAAAAAAAATAAACACATAATGAAATCAGGAAATAAGGAGATGAAAGCATAAACACTGCAGGTTTCCTATGGGCATAGCAGATAGCTGTCCTATTTACAACACAGGTTTAAATCAGTTTTCTTGCTGGTGATGATATTATCGGGGCTTGGTTCAGTCTTTTGCAGTTTCTAAAAAGACAGGTGAAAGGTTAACACCAAAGTCTCCCAAGGGTCTCTTATGAACCTTGTTTGCTGCTTCCCAGAGATGTTAACCTTTGGCAGCCAAGCTAAAACATTCATGAAGGAAGGCAATGCAGGCTATGTGAAGGTGGTAGTCCTCTAGCTTGACCAGATCAGACTGGTTTAGAGTATACATGCAAAGTACAAATAAAGTGAGAAAGGGAGGGAGGTTGGGCATGATCACAGAAGTAGCCTGGGCTTAGGGGAAGCAGCCTCTAGCGTTTTAGTAAAGGTGGCATTGAATGTCAGCTTTAAAAGGAACCTGGGCAAGAGGCTTGGAAGAAGAAAATTCTGATGACATCATCACAGATTGTCTGTGAGCCCAGGTTTAAGGGCTATGTAGCAAAGGCAGGAAGGAGAGATGATACAAAAGAGATGATACACTTTTCCCCAGTCTGGGGAAAAGCAAAGGAGAGTCTGGAAGTGTTCACAGGGAGAGGAGAAAGAACCGGGGCTGAGCAGGAGCTATCGGTACTGGAGGGACTTGAGGGTCTCCACCTCCACCACAGCAGGAGCCTGATGTGGAAGAAGCTCACAAGGAAAATTCATTTGGCCATTTCACATCAGCTACACTGGATCCAGAAATGACGGGAGGTGGGGAAGGAGGGCCTGGTTAGGAAGGAATTATAAGAATCTAGCAGACACTGGGAATAAGGGCCAGGGTAGATACTGGACCCCATGGAGGAAGAACTACTTGCTCTGAATGGCTCTTTTGCTTGAGAGGGAAATCAGTGAGGTTTGCTTAGAAATCCTGAAAAACTGAGATAGGAACAGTTTGTCTGAAAATAAAAAAAAATATTGCCTATATATTCAAAAGGAGATTCCAGCAATATATGTATAGGCCAAGGAAATCTGGGACCAGACACGCATAGGTGGGTTTACATTTCCAATAACTCACAAATACCTTCTTAAGAACAGTCTTGATGTGTACTCAAGCATATATGAATACAGATGCTCACTGCTGCACTGCTTCTAACAGAGTCGTGTTTCAAAGCAAATTAAATGTCTCTCAGTAAGGAAACAGGTGAATAAAATGCTAGATATCTACCCACTGCGGGTAGGGCTACCCCTGGGCAGGTGGTCTTGGGTACTGTAAGACATCAGGCTGAGCAAGCCATGAGGAGCAACCCAGTAAGCAGCACCCTTCCATGGCCTCTGCATCAGCTCCTGCCCTGACTTCCCTGGATAATGAACTATAAACTATAAGATGAAATAAATCCTTTCCTCTCCAAGTTATTTTTGGTCATGGTGTTTTATCACAGCAATACTAACCCTAATTAAGACAGAAATTGGTACCAGGTTCATGGGACATGTGACAGACCCTGACATGTTTTGGAGAGGACTGTGAAAGGGTTTTGGAATTTGGGGATGGAAAAGCCATTCAGTGCTCAGAACTCAGTGGGCTGTTCTGTGGGAACTTAGAAGATAGTGCTGAGAGCAGTGCAGACGATGGAGACCTGGTGTGTGAGGTACTGACAAGACGTTTCAGACTATTGGGGCCATTTAATATTTTGAATTAAGAATCTGTGGTTCTGGGCAGCTGGGGCTGAAGAATCAGCTGTGATTAACAAGAGACCAGCACCACTGAGTGAAACCTTGGCTTTCCTGGGACAATTGATGCTGATCAACTGGGCCTGAGAAATGATCTTCGGTTAAGAAGAGACCAGAATCATTGAGGTCAAATCTTCTGATGTTTCCTCAGGACCAGTACACAGAAGCTGTGGTCCAGAGGTCACCAAGTCTGTACTTCACACTGGTTAATGAACTGGGTGATGTGTAAGAGTCTTCCAGGTGCTGGGTTTAAAGGCATGAAGGGGTCATGGAGAGCAGCTGAGGTGGCCCTGTGAGAAGCCAGTGAGGCCTTTGGTGAATGTGTAACCTCAGGTGAAGTAGAAGTCCCCAGACTGAAGGGGTCACAGAGTGAAGTTGAGGCTTGGCACCGTATGACTTTTCAGGGTCAAAGTCCCTAAAGAAGGCTTGGGAGAGGCTATTGGTAAAAGTGAAACCCAGATACAGTAGAGATCCTATCACTTTAGAGATGCCAGTACCATGTAATGACCACTGAGGACAGCAGCAGCTGTGGAGTGGAGCGGACCTGAGCCTAGGAGATAGGCTCTGTGTGCTGTGGCAAGCCCTTTGGAGCCCAGATCATGAGTACTAAATGGTTGACATAGCTGGACTTTGGTTTTGCTTTGGTCTAAATGTGACTGTGCCCTGGTTCTCTCAGAGTAATAAAGTATTTAATTTATTTTTAATTTTACAGGAGCCCACAGTTAGGAGACTTTGTTATTTTAGAGAGGCAGTTTTAAAGAGATTTTAATTATTAAATCAATTATTAATTATTAAAGTATTGTCATTATTGAAGACAGTGGGGCTTTTAAGAGTTGGAATGTTTTATATTGTGATATTGATATTAATATAAGATCTTGGAAACAGATAATAAAGGAAGAGGTTTTGGTTTAATTGTGATGTTTGTGTGTCAAGGTGACAAGGAGTCAATCATGCCAGCCAGTTTTGTGTTAACCTGACACCAGCTGGAGTCATTTTGGAAGAGAGAACGTCAATGGAGAAAATGCTCCCACCAACTGACCCATGGGCAAGCCTGTGGTGCATTTTTTTGACTGATGATTAATGTGGGAAGGTCTAGCTCACTGTCGGTGGTGCCATCCCTGGGCTCATAGTTCTGGGTGCTGTAAAAGCGTAGGCTGAGCAAACTGTGAGGAGCAAGCCAGAAAACAGCAGTCTTCAGCTCCTCGACATCAGTTTCTGCCTTAAGTTCTTGCTTGACTCCCCTGGCTGATGGACTACAGCTGTAAAGTGAGATACCAGAGCATGCCGCCATTGCAGTAGGGACCCCATGAGGGCTCTGTAGCAACGATTTAACTCTGCCATCCCAGCATGAACACAGTACAGACAGCACGGAAGAGAATCGTTGTGACTATGTTCCACAACATTGTAAAAGGGAAATTCAAGTTTCACAGAACTTTTAAGAGTCATAAAAACATCTCTTAAGTTGATATCAATCTTTTAAAAATGTAAAAAAAAAAGAGAACAAACAAAACATTCTTAACTGAGAAACAACATAAAATCAGCTGGTAAGTCTGATTTGGCTCCTGGGCTATAGCTTGTAGATGGATAATTTATATGACTAGTCTTAAGTTTAGTTAGGCTTCTCCTTAAAATTCATTTTCTTGATGGCATTTGCCTGGTAAAATATTGTTAAAGTAGGAAACGAATGTGTTTAGTTTCATAGGAAGGATGCTCCCTCCTTTTTACTTCTAAAATTCTCAGGTCAAAGCTGGGATATGGCTTCAAGGGAGAATATTTCCTGAGTGTGTGAGAGGTTCGGGGTTCAGTCCCCAGCACTGAAAACTAGCATGGTGGCTCATGTCTGTAATCCCAGCATTCAGGCAGCTTAAGCAGGATGATCAACAATATGAGGCCAGACTGGAATTCAGAATAAGACCCTGTTTCAACCAGTCAGCCAGCCAGCCAGCCAAATAAACAACCAACTAACCAACCTCTCTTGGAAGTCTTAGAATTCAACAAAACATTAATCTCAGCTTAATGAATGAAGTGCTAGAAAAATGAAGCTCTGACAGAATTATTTAAGTTGTTCCCGACAAATACCTATACTATTTAGAGCAGCGTTTGACTTTCCATTGAACAAAACCATCTAGGATACATGTGACAGCTTTTGTAAGTTTTAAATACAGGTAGGGCTCATACTTGTTTCTGGGATAGAACTCGGGAAGAGTTCTGGTTCATTTGTTGGTGCTGGGCTCTCCTCAAACGCAGTGCTTCCAGGCTCTACTGGTTTGTGGTTCTGAGATTGGCCGAAACCTTCGTAGTGACCAGCTTGGGTGGTACGGTTCATGCACATGAGAGACACCCCGGCTATGAGAATGCTGCAGAACAGGGTGACTGCCGTGGTGATCATCTGCCAGCATCAGAACAAGATGTTAGGCCAGTTTTCAAAATCTCATCTTAATAATCTCAGCACAGTTTAAGAACACATTTGGGGGAGCTGGAAAGATGGCTCAGTGGTTAAGAGCACTGGCTCTTCTTCCAGAGGACCTGGACTCAACTCCCAGCACCCACATGCAGCTCATACCTGCCTATAACTCCAGTTTCAGGGGATCTGACACCCTCACACAGACATACGTACAGGCAAAACACCAAGGCACATAAAATAAAAATAATTAAGTCATTAAAAAGTTTTAAAAACTCTTTTGATAGAATACATATATATGTATAGCTTTAAATAGTATAGAACAACGTTCCTTCCAAATGTGTAGTAGCACAGAGGAAAGTGACTTACTTATAAAGAAATTATGGTTTGCCTTAATCATCCAAGTTTCTTAGATGTCTCATTGTGTGGCAAGTGGTTAACAATAAAGTTATTGGTTTCCTTTAAGTAACCAAATGCTTTCTTACAGACCCTTTTTTACTTCTAAATGTTGCATGTAGTTCAACCATACTTCAGTGACTAGAGACTTTCTTACAGTACTGATTGTAAAAAGTGTAGCTAATAGTTATGAGTATTAGCTAGATATATTCATATAAAAGTCCTTTTTATATATAATCTTGTTTATTCTCACAAAACTGAATTAAGCTCAAAATTGTAAAACAAAAGGTAAGAATTCAAAATCTTCAGGGGAGGTTTTTACAAACTTATGCCCACAGGTCCTACCTGGGAGAATCCAGCAGGTCCCACCACCTCCTGGTCTACAACTCTCAGGCACTTTCCTCACATACACTTGTTTGTTCTGGAATTCCTCCCATAAGAGCAACATATTTGACATTTACTATTACTGCTAAGCTGGAGCTGGAGAGATGGCTCAGCAGTGAAGAGCACAGGCTGCTCCTGCAGAGTACCCAGGTTCAATTCCCAGCACCCACATGACAGCTCACAACTGTCTATAACTCCAGCTCCTGGGGATGTGACACCCTTACACAGACATACATGTAGGCAAAACACCAATGTACATAAAGTAAAAATAAATACTTTAAAAAGACAGTAACATATATGTCATTTGTTATTACTGCTAAGTTGTTTACATTTTTTTTCTTCAGCAGAAGACACATAGTTCATAAATGTATCTTAATAAAAATCAATTAACGGGCTAGAGAGATAGCTCAGCAGTGAAGAGAACTTTCTGCTCTTACAGAGGACCTGGATTCCTAGAACCCACATGACAGCTCAGAACAGTCTGTAACTCAGGTTCCAGGAGATTCAACTCCCTCTGCTGGCTTCCACAGCTCCAGTACACCCCTCATGCACATACATACACACATTCAGGCAAAACACAAGTACACAAAATAAAAATAAATAAATCTTAATAAAAGAAAATAACCAAGTTGTAAGCATTTAGAAATCTTCAGGTTAAAAAATGTTTAGATCTTGAGGTGTCCAAGGGTGATATAAAATCACCAGTGTCCTATACAATACATTAAAAGATATTTTCAATTCACTTTTAGTATCAAGGTACTTAAGCTAGCTAAGATGTGACATTCTCAAGAAGAAACTGCCAGTGAACTCTTCCCACCTGCTCTTTTCCATAGAAGAAAGCTGAGTCAATGCTGTCTCCATTGTGTTTTCCAGTTATCAGAAGCACACCCACGAGGAGAGCAGGGATTCTGTAAGCAGGACCATTGGAAAGAAAAGAGTGAGTCAACAGAAGCTGCGTGTGAAAACCCAGAAGCAAACAAAAGCCGGCAACTTACCCCCAGCCAGATATGATGATGATTCCCACAGGGATCTGAACACTCTCACGCTTTTTTAAAAGAAACAAAGAAACTGCTAGAAGGCCTAGAAACAAGAAACAAAAATTATAAAAGAAATGGTTACTCTTACTCTTGGCATGAAGCGGAAGCTCCAGTACTTTTCTTTGCTTATTTTGGTACCCGGGTGGTCCAGTTCTCATTAGCTCTGGCGACTTTGTTTGGCTGGATTTTTAGTAACCCAGCTAATCTGATGCCCTACCTCCACTTCCCAAGTCCTGGAGTTACAAGTGTGCACCACCATGCTTTTAAATATTCCTCCTTGCTAATAAATGTTGTTTGAAGCAATTTTTTTTCTATTAAAAATCATTTGTGTTTTCTTTCCTAGAATCGTTTCTTTCTTCAAATCTTCATTTTACCGAAGGATTTTTCAAAAGCCATAGTGGCTTGTAGTTGTCGTTTGTTTCTTTCCACTTCTGTGACTAGAATCTAAGTAGAATTCGAAGTTCAATATATACAGACATTTCTCAGAGTGATTCCATTTCGTTGGTGCTAAGAAGTATAAATATTTCTTACCCAGATTAGGTTTTGGAAAATGCCTCAAATATGGGCTGAAGCTTCATAAAAATGTGATGTAAACTTAATACAAATGTGGCACAAACCTTATACAGACATAAATATTTCAAGTTTGCTTTACTGTTCTGTTTTGTTTCTGAGACTGAGGGCCTACCTAGCCAAGCTATCCTTAAACTCCAGATCCTCCTGCCTCAGCCCTCTGGGTGCTGAAATGGCAGTCATTTATAGATGTGGCACTTCGTAAGTTCCACGAGGCTACAGCGTACTGAGTACTTCAGGAAGAAGGAACACTTAGGTCTAACTAATACTTTAATTTCCTAAGTATGGAGGGGACAAGGGCTTGCCTGAGTTGCACAGCAGGGGAGGGTAGCATAGAGAGCTGGCCTTTTGAGGAACATGTGGAAAAGTCCTGAAACTGTCCTGGGGTTCACATGACGTATTGTTCAGGATCTGGTAATAATATGTCTGTAAGAAAATTTCAGTCTTTTTGGCATGTCTCCAATGATAGTCACCTGTGTGTCCACCATATAATTAAGTAGTCCTGTTCTTCAGAACTTAGATTTCACATTAAGTTTGAACCAAGTGAAGGCCAATGAATGTTATGACTTACAGTCCAATGAAGACTCTCTAGCAGTCTGAAGAAAGATAGTGAGATAATCAGCTCATAACCCTGTATATGGAAGTAACCGAAAGCTAACCTTAAAAAACAAACAACAAAAGCAAACAAACAGAAAACCAGTAAGGGGAGTTCCCATTTACATTCCAATCTGTGAGCTACCTTAGCAAAATAAGATCCTTTCTTATAATTAACACTCTCAGTTAGAATTAAGATAAATGGGCACTGATAACTAACATTTTAAATGAGAATCAACATAAACAGATGCTGAGGTCCTTGAGGAGGGTTTGGTTCTCTGATACTCTGATTCTTCCTACTCTGTGAAGAACTGCAGCTATGGTTTGTATCCCTTGCTGAGGGAGCTGAGAAGATCTGCTTGAGTCAATTCAGCTCTTTGGGCTTGCTTTCAATATTTGCAAAGTGAAATATTCACACTGCGGGCAGTGGTAGCACACATCTTTAATCCCAGCACTTGAGAGGCAGAGGCAGGCGGATTTCCGAGTTCGAGGCCAGCCTGGTCTACAGAGTGAGTTCCAGGACAGCCAGGGCTACACAGAGAAATCCTGTCTTGAAAAAAAGAAAGAAAAAAAGAAAAAAAGAAAGAAAAAGAAAGAAAGAAAGAAATATCCACACTGGACCAGCGCAAAGGTGGAGAAAATGACCATCCATATCTTTAATGTATATTTGAAATTGTTTAAATAACTCATAAAGCTTGGGGCTTCACTGATGTAGGACTAAGCTGAAGTGTTAAAAAGCAATCAATTTTAAAGGAAGAAAAAGGTACGCAGCTATGCAGGAGGGCAGAAATGGTGAAGATAATTTGTAAACCAATCTGAAAATGACTGGACATTAGATTTTCAAATACACTGAATGGCTCTATAATTTTGTCTTTTTGGTTGTGAACCTAACCTTGAACAAGTGAGCCATAAAATTGCGCTGTCTTTATAATAATTTGATGATCACAGAACACCTTCACTGCAGCAGTAAATTCCTAAGTTCTTTAGATAGATCTCAGCATGTATGTTTGAAGGTCTGGGAGCGAGCGGGGTTTTTGACAGAGGGTCTATATGCTACTCTATTACTCTCATTACAAATTCCTTCTGAGTAAATGGAGGCATTAGAGATCAGTTTGGGCCACCTATATTTGGAATTTACACTCTCTAGGATCCTTTAACCTGACATTTCATGACAAGCCTCATGCTATGACAGCTATACTGGCTCAAAGAAGCACAAGCCGTCTTCTGTTGGCTATGAACTTGTCGTGTTGAGATTCCTCTCCACAGCACTGCTTCACTTCAGAAGGCTTAGACAGGACACACTTTTGATCCTTAGGGCATGAAATCAAAGGTCTTCCCCCCACAGTCACTTCCTGGCCCTTGCTTACTAACCACTGTACAATGTCCCTTCTGGTAGCATTTTACAATTTCAAATTTGTGGTATGAGCACAATATTCAGAAAGCACTTTTCACAAGCATTCCAGAATGTCTGCTTCTGAACGAAAATCTAATTTCAAAATAGTAATGTTAAGTATTTTGTCGTCCTTTCTGGAGTCAATGGAAAGAGTATTTTTTCTCATTGAGTCCTCTATTTTTACATTAAAAATGTATTTTACTTTATCTATAGGAATTTGCTTGCATGCATATCTGTGTACCACATGCATGACTGGTGTCCATGGAGGCCAGTAAGGGGCTTTGGATTCCCAGGAACTAGAGTAACAGATGGTTGTGAGCCTCCACGTGGGTGCTGGGAATCAAACCTAGGTCCTCAGGAGTAGTCAGTGTCTTAACCACTGAGTCATTTCTCCAGCCCCTCCAGGCCTCTTTCTAACTTTTCTTGTTCTTATATTGCCTTTCCCTCTACTGAATGACTGATAGATTTCCATTTGTTGAGTATCTGTTGTGTACCAAACATAAATATCCCTACTTCAGCTCATCCTCAGGATATCTCTGCAACATGCTGCAAGCCAGCTTTAGAAGCAATAATAAAACAGGTGACCCAAAGGTAGTTACTTTGTATGAGGCAAGACCACAGGTTGGAGTTCCATAGGATTCCAGCAGTGAGCTCTGAGACACACCTCTCCTCTGCCCTTCTCCACCTGGTGTCTCCAAGGGGGACCCAGGCTGACACTGGCCTAAAGCTAATGAGGGCTGGGAGCCAGGCAGAAATAGTGTACTCAGCAGATAATTCAGCCACGCAGATACTTGTGTGTGTGTGTGTGTGTGTGTGTGTGTGTGTGTGAGAGAGAGAGAGAGAGAGAGAGAGAGAGAGCGCTGTGCTAACAGACTTCAAATGGATCAGTAGATGCTAAGGTTTTTTAGAGGGAGGGGTGGGGGCAGACCTTAACAGTGCTTTCTTAAGCCAACTTACCTGTCCATAGGTAGGTGCTGTATAGGGAGCTGTACAATAGAACAAACACCAAAATTTGTCCAACAAAATTTTTTTCTTTAACAAAATTCCATATCATCATTCCAGCACAAACAATAGTCTAAATAAAAAATTATTGAAAGATTTTATAAGTAGCTAAAAGTAAATCATATAACTTAATACCATAATAAAGAAACTATTAACCTAATCAAACCCATTAAAGTTTTATTTACAGAAAATGATCATTCTTTTAAAATTATCGCTGATTATCAACTATTACATATTGGTTTTACTAAAATTTCAAGCTTTATGATTAAAAACCTGTTTTCCATAGAACCTTTCATTGATGTACATATTAAATGAAAATAAAGACTGTATAATAAATTCTGCCTTATATTGTAATGATTTACATAGACAGTGTTAAACTTCTTTCCATTATGACCGCGTGCAAAGACCTAACTGGAAAGTAAGGTTCTGAGTTCTCTTTGTGTTATTGTTTCAGTGTTTGAGACAGTGTCACTCGTAGCACAGGCTGATGTCACTTAAGGCAACATTCCTGCTTCAGACTCTTAAATGCTCAGAATTATAAGTGGGAGTCACCACACTCAGGTAAGAGTTCAATTTTTAAATGATTCACTTGTTTATATTTAAAAATGCAAAGTTGTCATTGATTGCCATTATTAATCTCTAAATTTAAGACATGTTGTAATGTTTAATATTTAAGCAATAATGAATTCTAATTAAATTATAATTGATCATATCTGCTAATAATTTTGACATTATAACTGAAAAAAAAAAAATCCAACAAAGCGATCGTTTTTCATATAGTACAATAGCCCCAGGAGAAGGCACTGCTGTAGCTATCCACGGGCATACTAACCTGAGCGATGAGCAAATTAGCTGTAAGCATGTGAGGAAGCTGCTTATATTTCTTACTCAAGAGAAGAATAGACAGAGACCAGATCTTGAAGATAAAAGGTTCAAGTTATTTTTTCTCAATCTTTATAGTTACTTATTAAATAGAACATCAAAAATCTTTTTTATTGTGGTATGGGATTGAACTCACAGCCTTATATATGATAGACAAGCACTCAGTCTCTGGATACATACATCCTAGCCCTTGGCTCTTTTTTTTTTTTTTCCTTTTTTTTTTCTTTGGTTTTTCGAGACAGGGTTTCTCTGTGTAGCCCTGGCCGTCCTGGAACTCACTCTGTAGACCAGGCTGGCCTCGAACTCAGAAATCCGCCTGTCTCTGCCTCCCAAGTGCTGAGATTAAAGGCGTGCGCCACCACTGCCTGGCTCCCTTGGCTCTTTTGAGACAGGATCTTACTATATAGCTCAGTTTTGCACTGAACTCCAGATCCTCCTGCCACAGCCTCCCAATGCTTAAGGTAACGGGTGTATGCCACGATGCTTAGTCCCATGATTAATATTTTTTAGAGAATCTTCTTTATTCTTGTCCCAGAAGAAACTTTTTAAGGTTTCATTGAATTTGAAGATTGTTAATATAAATTACTGTATCTACAGCGATACAAGGCATGGGGAGATCCCATGGTTAACAAATTAGTTCTTTAAGAACTAACGGCTTGACTGGGGCCATAGTCTACGTACGCCTACCTACAGTGGCTGGGATAGGACACAATGTCACAACCAATTATTTAGGAAAGAACATTTTAAATTTTTTTTTCCTTTCTGATTTCTATAATACTAGCTTCTGAGGAGTCTAAATTCCAGGTGGTCTTATTTCAAATAACACATACCTCCCATACCAAGATTAACCTTGTATTCTTCGTGTTTAAAAGGATTGGGCTCCCCTCCCCCCTGCCCCCTCCTCCCCTTCCTCCTGCTCCTCCTCCTTTCTTTTCTGGCTAAGTACCTAGAACCGAGGAACTCATGCTATGCACATGTTCTACAGCTAAGCAACACCCCAGCACAGGCTTACATTTCTTCTCCATCTTTACAGTGCCCAGGAAAGGATGCTGGTTAATTTTCCTCTTTTTCTTAATTGCCAATAGAATTTGACATCTCTCTCCCTAAACTACCTTCTTATCAAAGAATATAGATTTTTCAGAATATGTGATAGATAGGAGTTTTTCTAAAAATCTCGTTAGTCGTGCATTATGTATTGTTAGTTTATGCACCCATTCCTAAAAACATTGTCCTTTTCTAATCTAGAGTTCTGACTGAGTTCAGCAGGCATTCTGATTTATGTGAATACTCTGGTTGTTAAAAGCATATACATTTGAGGTAGCAGGATCAACTTTGAAAAGGTATCTGAAGTTTCACGTAAATAAAATAGCTGACCTTGATCCCAAAGACCTTTGTTGATCCTATGATGCTAGAATAGCTGGTTATTTGTATGATGATCATTATTCATAGAAGCCTTATCTCATTGCTTCAAATATTAAGGCAATCTATAGAACTGGGTGACATGATTATCTTTTAGCTAAGAAAACTAAGCTTAAGAGAGGTTAAGTGCCGGGCAGTGGTGGCGCACGCCTTTAATCCCAGCACTTAGGAGGCAGAGGCCGGCGGATTTCTGAGTTCGAGGCCAGCCTGGTCTACAGAGTGAGTTCCAGGACAGCCTGGGCTACACAGAGAAACCCTGTCTCGAAAAGCCAAAAAGAGAGAGAGAGAGAGAGAGAGAGAGAGAGAGAGAGAGAGAGAGGTTGAACAACTCCAAAGAGGCACGTAGATCAGCTGTAAAGAGGACGAGAAATCCAATCCAAGTTCGGCTGAGCCTCCCACACCTTGCCCACTACACAGCTCAAACCTTCTGACGGGAGAGACACACCCAGTTAATTACAAAGCTGAGGTTACATTTTTTTTTCAGATAGGTTTTACTTCTCTATTTTGTTAAAAAAAAAAGTTGGTTTTTTAAAAAATAATTTGCTATTAGTAGTTACTTTCAAACTAACTTTGTGGTTTCCATTCAATTTGACACTGAAACATACTTACCAAGGAGACCAGGCTGATAATACTTATATCAAAACTAACATTCTGAATGGCATATGCCAATGGCTTAGCATCCATGGTAGGAAAGGTTAATAACCAGGCAGAAACATACATGATTGGAGCGGACACAAATGTGCTTATTACCATTCCTGAGGTTATCTGCAAAAATGAGATCAAATTAAGAAGTCATAATCTTACTTAAACAATTGCTTAAAAACTTAAATACACATAATACACTCATGCATCTTAAACTGAAAATTAAAACCAGTAAGGACATTATAGAATCCAGCATATTATCTGATGCCGTATTTCTCCTTTGTAAGAGAATGCTCTGTCGGTCCCTCTTTGTGATCTAGGTCCAAATGATGTTTACATATAAAAATATTACCAATTCTGCTGTTGATGATTAGGTTCTAGGAAAAGAATCCCTCCAAAGGTCTAATTAAGTCTATGAGCAGTTTTCTCCCATACTACTTCACAAACTATGAGGGGGATCAATTAACAGAAAATAATTACTAAACATGATATAGAGCGATTAATGAAACTGCCCCTCACATTATTTTCAGAGTCTTGTCACACTGTGTATGCCATGCACCGTAGACATAGGCAACAATTTTCTCAGTTAATTGTGGGGTATTTTCTTGTGGTGATTGAATTATAATGAATGAAATAGATTTCTTTCCCTCAAAATTTCAAAAGTTACACCTCTGGAAATAACTTTAAAGCTTAAGTATAAGTAGTTGAAACAAAACAAAAAAAATAAAGGATAATTTTAAAAAGCACAGGTTTAAAAAAAAATAGAAGAAAACGTGCAACTAAGTTCCCCATATTAAATAACTGTGGCTGTGTGACACACAGCACACCGAGCACCTCCTTATTTACCGTGAGACAGCTTAGGGATCTCAAATTCTCACTAAAAGAATGTTGCTTCTGCATTTTACAATTTCAGTTATCTCTTTAGCACAGAAACCACCAAACTTAGAGAACACCAGTGCATACATACAATCTCTACTTCCATATTGAACTGTGTTGCAAAGATAGCCACTCCCGGAGCCACAGGGAAGACGCCATAGAGAAATGCGTAGTTTGACAGACTCGTGTGGTTCACTACGCTGTTACCCTTGTCCAGGAGTTCCACCATTTCTCTGCACAGAAGGGGCAGCACCAGGCTGGAGACAGAAAAGATGCAGAATGCACTTAACACCAATGTCTGTCTGTCCCCGCTTGCAACCACGCTGGTGAATGTAGGATTATGTTACTATTGTTCTCCTGCCCAGAAGGCACATGCACTTCCATGCATATATTTTATTGCTGCTGAACATTTTGGTGAAAGTCAAGAATTCAGCTATTTCAAGCCATTTCAAGAACAATGTCCTGGAATATTTTCAAACATTAGGAAACATAATTAGGAAAAGAGATTTTTACAAAATTTTCTTGCCAAAAAAAGAAAAAGGTAAGCAATTATAATTACAGCTGCTTTCTTGCTTCCTCTATTGGTTAACTGAAATGTTCGATGAAAAAAAAAGTTGAAAATCTTAGTAACTTCTTTCAAGACTATTTCTAAACTTTTTGGAAAAACAGCTGAACTCTGTGATTAAGGGTTTAAATGGTTCAATTAATGATAACAATGCAGCACAATAAGATTCTAAAAAGCAGTCGAAACTAGGCATCTTAATAATTAGTTCTTGCTATTGGTAAATAAAGATACATTTAGCAAAGGGAACTGAAACAACCGCATGGACCAGAAAACAAAGAGAAGCCAGATCTGGTGAGCAGTCTATTATTAGACTCTCCAGTGATCTGTAGAAAGAACATAGCACAGTCACTAAGCTAACAGTCACCAATACATTGTCACAGCAGTACCTAGAGAGATACACTGTGATTATGAATGTGTGCACGTGTGCACAGGTGTGCCTGTGGAGGCCAAAGGTTGACATGGGATGTCTTCCTCAGTTGCTCTTCACTTTATTTTTTAAGACAAAATCCTTCTCTGAACCTGTAGTTCACCACTTCGGCTAGGCTGGCTGGCCAGGAAGCCCCAGGGAATCTCCATCCTCCAGGCTGCTGGAATTACAGGCACGTGCCATGATGTCTGGCTTTTTACATGCCTGCTACGGAACCAAAGCCATGTCCTTGGGCTTGTGCAACAAGCACTTTGCATACTGAGCCACCTCCTTAGTCCTAAACTACCCTTGGATGTCTGTTGTAAGATAGTTCATGAAGCGGAGGCACTGGAATTCCTTTTCATAAATTTACATATTGTATGTATGTCTTTTATGTGTGTGGGTGTATTGTCCTGCTTGTATTTCTGTGGATCATGTGCATGCAATGCCCACAAAGGCCAGAAGAGGGAGCTAGATCCCCCTCCCCCTCTCCCCTTCCCCCATCCCCCCACTGCTCCCCCCATCCCCAACTGGGGTTAACAGCCATTTGGGTCCTGGAACTCAAACCCTGGTTGTCTGAAAGATGAGTCAATGCTGAGCCATCTCTCCAGCCCATTTTTTTGTTTGTTTGTTTGTTTGTTTGTTTTAATTAAAAAGTCAAATATCTTAAAAGGAATAAAATACCTTTAAAAATTTAAAATAGCATTGAAATTGCAACATTATCATTATTGAAACAACATTACCGTGGAAATGCTAACTCACACATTCAGAAGAACATATTACCACCAAAACTGTTTCTCGGAACTACTCACTTTTATTTATTTTGGAAATATAAATGTATAACATTGTCCCAGGAATTTAACTCTTATATAAGAGTTGAATTCCACATTCAAGCATGCTCTAAGTACTTTGGGTAATAATGCAGTAAAACTATGTCACCTCCATGGCTGACAAGCTTACGAACTATCAACTAAAAAGTACTTCCACTCTAATGTCATCCCAATAATGATAATATCCTAAAAATGTTTATATTGGCTTACCTATATTTAGAACATTCAACCAAACTCATGGTCACTAAATAATTCCCCAAATCTTAAAAAAATAGTGTATATTAAAATTATTATGCTTAAACAATAAGAACCATTTACTTTATGATTTTTAATGGATTTATAAATTTTGCAAAATTAATTTTAAAAATATGATCTACGGATGTGGTATAGTTCAGTAGAAGAACAGTTACCTAGCTTGTAGAAGGTCCTGGGTTTGAGACCCAGAAGCATAGAGATAAATTAAGTATGATTTTACTGAGATATTGAAAATATTAGGTAAATGTTACACAAAAGCTGAATGGAAAAAGCAAGTCTGAAGAAAAGCCGATAATCTTTACTTCTGACAGTAAAGTAGAAAAATAACCTATATGCCATAGTAAGAAAATAATTTTTAATAATACCCAAACAGTCCATTTCCCTTTAAATCGCAATAACTGTATAAGCAGGGATTAATATTTAAAAGAGAAATAGGTGCAACGCAACACAATGAACTGGTTAAATAGGCCTTTTGTTCTCAAACTGAAATCCCAAATTAAACAAGCGAAACTTACAGTTTAGCTGTGATGAGGAGAGTAAGTACCACAAACGCCGACTTCTTCAGTCGCTTGATTTTCCCTACCATGGTCAGACCAAGATAAAACAGGGCTGATCCAGAGAAGGAATTTGCAAGCCCATCCAGAAAATTCTCCATATATACAGGGATCTTTTTATCAAGAATAAAGTTGAAGGCAATGCCAACAAAGACCATAAATACTATCGGGTTCTGTAACACACGTAGAAACCCAAGTCCCACAATTTTTGCTTTATTTTGAGAAGCATTTTGAGTGTCTTTTGACTTCTGGATTTCACAGAAGATAAACCCTATAGGGTTTAACATCATAAGAGATATTGGTGCCACCAAATAAATGTACTGGAGATATTCTGGGTATGTAGTTTGGTACAGAGCTTCAACTGTAAAACAAGAATATTGGTTTTAAAATGTTACCACAGAATTATAGGAATATGTATTTAACATTTTCTTGTTAGTATCAATGAAAATTAGTCTAAATAGTGACAAATAACCCATTCAGTTATTTTTAGAAAGGCAAATTTTAGTAATGAAACTGACAAGGAAGAAACACTAGATTAAACACTAGATATAAACCATCCAGTTTATAAAATAACATTCAACTTTAAATTATTTTTAATAAAATCATAACTATTTTCCCAGACAGGGCTTAAAGATGAACCTCAAAGAGAAGGCAAGAGCTGTAAAATTTTTAAAAGAGCAATTCAAAGTAGAAATCTATATACATAGTGATAGCAACAAGATATCTGCTTGATCTCTTGGAGAGAGCAGCTTCACTGTGTGGTAAGAGGGGAGTCAGAAGGCAGCAGATCAGGAAGAATGGAGTCAGGAACTAAAGCAGCAGGGCGTGATGGAGGTAGTCTACACTCTACAGGCAAAGATGAGAGCCGAGCCGTGAAACAGCTGACGGGAGGTGGGTCAGGGACATACGAATTAGGTCCCGGAGTTTCTAGTCAGATTGTGAGCTATCAAGTTTCTATTTTCCAGATGTGATCTAGGTTGTGGCCATGTGAACTGGCAGCTGACAGGGAGGAAAAACTTACTGGAGATGAGGGGACCAGGGAAATGAGAGGTAGAGAATTCAGTGGGTAGCTGAGGAGGAGGATGCTACCTCAAGTGAGCAAGGCAGACAACAGAAACTTTAATAATTGTCAGCAAGAAGGCAGAGGGTAACGTACTACAGTAGTACCGGGTAGCTATGAGGAAGAAGGTGCCAGTCATACCTACCCTTGCTTATGGGGCACATCGGCTGTGAGGAACACAAAAGCCAAAGATGCTTCCAGGCAAGACCAGAGAAGATGTAAAGGGGAGGAGGCTGGAGCTAGAAAGTGTTTGGGAGTGGAATACCATGGAGTCACACACTCTGTATCTAACTCTTGCAAATGTTAACTCCTTCCTAAGAGAACAAAAGCATCATTTTTTTTCTCTCTGCATGTCCCGGAAGAACCTGCTACTTACTGAAAAATGATGCTCCAGAAGATTTCCAAGAAATGGCACATTGCCGAGCACGCCTGCTATATTTTGTGGGTGATTTAAAAGGCCTTTGGGGGTTTAAGAAGAACTTGAGTACGACAGACAGAAGAGGCAGGTGAGGAAGTGCTGGGATCACAGGTCTAGCAGTTCTAGAAGGTGAAGACAGAGGGACTGGCCTGTGGAGGACCACGACAAGGTAAAGCTGCCGAGTACATGGCTTGGTCTTCAGCCTCAATTTGGACACAGAGCTTGAGCCTCTCCAACTGGATGTACACAAAGCTCATTCATAATGGATGTGAGGTTGAGAAAGAAAAAAAAAATGAACTGCTGCAACCATTCCAAGGATGGAGGCAATCATGTAAAAATAATGTAGATCGAGTTTCTTAATTTACATTAGGATAAAGTGACACAGGTCAGGAAACATTTGTTTACCTACTCGGGATTCAGTTAATGTCAGACACATGTCTCGTTAAAGTTATGTAATCAATTATATAACTTCAGACTTTCCCCTTGATCTCACTTTTTATAAGATTCAAAACATTTTTCTCTCTCTCAGCTAAGCACACACATAGGTATGTAATATTTCCAAGACAGAGCAGAGGTTAAACTCATGGGACTCGTCAGTTCTCTTCATTGATTTTAAGTTAGATGTGTTGGCTTTAGGACTCGGTGGCTGTATTTCCTGTTTTCTGGGGCTTTACTTGCTTAAGTAAAAAGCCATCTCGGTAACCACTCTTAGGTAACTACACTTTTCCTTGGGTATTCCATCTCGGGGGTGGGGGTGCGGGGAGGCTGTATCTGCCCACCGCTTAAGTTTTCTAAGTGGAGTATCTACTTGGGGAATGCCTTGTGGTTTTAACAGTTTTTCCTAAGTGGCCACAATGCAATGCAAAGGTGTTTTCTGAGGCAACCTCCATCTCCAACTCCACACTTACCTCAAAGCCCAGAAACTTCCTTCCCAGGCACATTAGTAACTACTACTACATAATGATCTCTCTCTCTCTCTCTCTCTCTCTCTCTCTCTCTCTCTCTCTCTGCTGTTGATAGGCAGTCATCAAATACAGCAGCACCCCCTCCCCTGCTCCTACATGCCCAGTTATACAGGCATAGCAAGAACAGTGAGCAGAATGCAGTGTGGCAGATTGAAAGGATGGAGACCATAACCCATGCCATCCTTTACAGTCTATCACTGCTCTGTCTTACTAGTTGTTGTGAAGCTCTTAGTGTATCTAATTAGACTTGATTATATATGGGTATGTATAAAATAAACTGTATTGTATATATAATACATATTTATATAATTGAGACTCTCATCTCTCAGATGCTGAGGCAAGAGCTGTTGTTGGAAGTTCAAGGCCTACTGTATACAGGACTCAGGAGGATCTTGAACACGCTCTTGTCAGATACGGAAGACTACTGTTCTTCCGTCCTTTACAGGGTCCTTTGTATTTTCTCCTCTTGGTTCTTACAGTTTAAAGTCTGAAAACTAGGTTACTCAGTGTATCTACTAACCAATGTTCTTTCGTGTTTCCTCAACCATTCTTTGCAACCATATTAACTCCAGAGAGAACCATCTACATCGCAACTATTCGAAGTCAAAACTTTCAAAAATTAATATTTTTCTACTGTTTCCACCATCACTGGAACAGCCCTGGTGGCTTTCTTTTAATGAGCACAGCCAGTTCCCGTAAGTATACTCTTATTTATCCAGCACATCTTTTACTGCTCCATAAAGCGAAGACTCCATCTGCCAGATCCATATCACAGGCCTAGCAGACGAACCCTACGTTCCTAACTAGAAGCCTCACTTTCTGATCATGCCTTCACTCTCTGAAATTATCTGTTCCTTACTGAAACTTGCCTACTGTTTGAGGTTAGTCTCTTGTGGACCCCTTCTACCAAATCTTCAACCTACATCATGGAATCTCACTCACCCTCTCTGGAAAGCTATGATAGTCTGTTTAGTATCCATGCCACCTCAAGAAACTGGAGGCATCATTTTATAATCCACAGACTCCACCCAGCACAGTGATGAACAAAGCTGATGAGCAGGGTTAACTGGAGAATGCTAAGGGCTTCAGATACAGTAAAAATGTACTTCGTATCATACAATAACATATATCTGTTATTGGTTAATCTCTCTTTGGATCCATATTTTATTTTAAAAATTACCACCTTAGTTGGCCTTTTTTGATGCATGTGTGTGCACATCTTCATGTATGCACACATGTGCACTGTATGTGGAGGTCAGAAGTGATGCTGAGGGTCTTTCTCAATCACTCCCCACTGTATTCTTTTAAACAGAGTCTCTCTTTGAATCCGGAGCTCACTGATTCAGCTAGACTGGCTAACCAGAAACCACCAGGGATCTTTGTCTCTACCTCCCCAGCATTAGGATTTGACACTCACACCAGGCTCATGCTTGTAAGGCAAGACTGAGCTGTCACCCTAGCTCCTTGTGTTGTTGTTTGATACAGAATCTCACACTGTCGCTGATGCTGGCTTTGAACTTCCAGCAGTCCTCTTGCTTCAGCCTCCTGAATGATGGAATTGCCAATTCATTTTAAATTGGCAGATACAAATCATATGTGTTATATAATACATGTCATTCTGAAATTTATCCATTTTGGAATGGTTAAATTAAGCTCACCAGCATACATATTATATAATTCCTTATGATGTAATTATTTACATTGTTATTAACTGTATTCGCTATTTGTACAATAGTTCTCTTGAACTCATTCCTTCTATCTAACTGATATTTCATTTTTCCCCTTTTTACACATTACTTATAATGTATAAAATTATAATGTGAATACTTATAATGCAGGTTACAATTAGAGCCTTTGAACTCAGCTGAATGAATGCATAAGGGCAAAAGAAGTAACATCTACTGGGAGAGCAAATAATTGTGATTAAATAAATACTTATTAAAGTCCTAGAGAAAAGGGGTTCAACATGGGAATTTTAGTCTCTTTTGACTCTCATTTCCATAATTACTTAACATTCCATCGTTATGAACTGGCAGTGCCTTCCTTTGTTAGCAACCTGAAGACAATCTTTCCAGTCGGAAAGGAAAAGACCCATGAATACAGTGACCTATAGCAGCTAAAATTAGATTTATAATCATGACATCAACTATTAGGTCCTAATTAATTAATGATTATAAATAAGGCTCTTAGAGGGAGGGGGAATCCCATTACGAGGAGCTATTATGTAGCTTGGAAGAACTAAGATAAAATTAGCCACCCGCTGTGTCTCCCATTTTGATTTCTGCAGGGTTTCAATCTCTAGCAAATAACACAAAGACCCTGACAAGATCATTCCATTATTTAGTGGCATATAGTTAAAGGCTTCATCTCCTTTCTGTTTACAGCTTGAGCGCTACAGCATAATTATGATTAGTCAGGGTACTTATGCTATCAGCATTGTTTGAAGAATAAATTATAAGACTTAACTATGCCCTATTAGTATCTTTTAATGACAGAGGCAGGGAGCCCATTCTGATCTGCTGACGTCGGCATTTCATCTTAGTAGATTCTTGGTTTCTCCACATCCCTGGATTTTTAAAAAGTTACCTTTGGAAAGAATTGTCCTAAAAAATAGTATACTTTTCTTAGTCTATAATTCATTTGACTTTGATGTAAAACCTACACAGCAATGTAGCACTGTTTATTTTCTGTATACCATAGTCACAGTATACAGAAAAGATACATAGCCATCATTTTTTCTTTATTCACTAACTTTTCTGTCTTCTCTCCATGACAGCATTTCCCAAGTCACCTGTAAACTGGGACGATGAGGAGTCAATGCAGCCGTAAGAAGGATGTTCTTTCTAATACATTACCAATACTCCTCTATGAACAGGGCAGTGGGCATTCCTGGGAGAGCTTGTAAAACAAAGCGAAAGAAAGGTCTCTCTGGTGACGGTCTTCTCTGTTCACCATGAACAGAGTGGAAGACAGATGGGCACAGACTACAGTATTAACAAATACCCCATTAGGGCGCAGACACATAGCATAATGTTCTGGAGCACATCTTCCATTTTACAAGCAGAGGAAAAAACTGTCTATGTGACTGGCTTTTAATAAAGCGATAGTCCACAGCTGATGTTACAAGAGTCATTGTCTGTGAGTAACACAAACAGCAAAAATTATAACCCCAAATTGACCAACACATTCATCAAGGCAATTTGGGTTGCTATACTGCTAGGAGCCTGATTATTACCAATTTACTAATATAACGTGGAATGTAAGAAAAACTGTGATAAAAATGGCTTGGCATATATATATATATATAATATATACATATTATATATATATATAATATATATATATAAAATTTGGAAAGTGTCTTAATAGAGAAAGTAATTTATCCAATAGCTTTTTTCCACTTCTGTTCCTTTTTCCCCCTTTGTGGGCTCACACATCTGTGTGTGCATCCAGAGGCAAGAGGAGGATGTCTGAAGACTTTCTCCATATCTCTCTCTATCTTATGTGAGAGACAGGTCTCTCACTGAACCTGAAGCTTGTTTCAGTTAAGCTGGCTGGCCAGTGAGCTCCAGGGTCTGCTTCTCCCCACCTCCCAGCATTAGGTAGGAAAGGCCCACCTGTCTGCCATTTTTTTTTTTTTTCCAAGCTGGTAAAGAAAGACTTTTACTAAAGGCGAAGAAACGCACACATAAAGCAAGCACACAGAGTACAAAAGCTTTCACAAAGCAGAGGAGGACCTCAGGAAGCTCACACCCCCGTGCCTGGCCTTTATGCGGGTGCTGGAGGTTCAAATTCAGATCTTCTTGCTTTTGCAGCAAATATTCTTACTGAGCCACCACGCTACCCCCTCCTGACATAGTTTTAAGGACAAGAACACCTGACTCTATCTGAAACTGCTAAATTTGCAAAGGTTGGTTGGGTCTTCTAAGATAGGCTTAGCCTGTTATGTAACTGTGTGGCATAAAAGAGCGTCTGGGATACAGAACCAGAAAGCCTAGAGCTGGGTCTCAGGCACATGTCAGCTGCGTGACCCTAAAACAACCCTGTAACCCGTCTCCTTATTTGGAAGTCATAACATGTGTCCTATTCAAATAATAAAGTCCCCTGTAAACTATAGAGTTACAAATGTTAGTTCTCTCCCTGAGCTCACTAGTTGGTAAAGGCATGAAACTATATCTGTCTAGCTCAAGTCTAAAATAAGAACAATATTTACTAAATACTTAATCAACACGAGGGCCATGAGCCACTTCTGGAGTCTTTATACTACAAATCCTTGCCCAGACTACATTCTTGGTTCTCTTAAGAGATGGGCAAACATTAACCTCTGCTGTGTAATCCCAATTTAAAGCTTAGTAAAGGAATACCTACAGAGCTTCTATTTATAGACTAATTTCCTGAGAGCCTTGTATTCTTCCCTCTCTGTCCCTTGCTTTACTCAGTGTTAATCTGATTTCTTTGGTATTTTTTTCCCACGGCTAAGGTGGGAAAAGGTGAAAAAGCAAAGTTCTTCACGATCTTTTTGGTGGGGGTGGTTAACTGACTTGGGGAGGAGGATAAATGGAGGAGGCCTGAGAGTTGACCGTAGGTTCCGACTGTACAGTGTAACATCCCACTGAATCTCTGCATCATCAGAGAAGCCTGAAGCCAGCACTCGGCCCCAAGTGTCTTCTCCTCACGCATGCCCCTTACCTATTCTTCTGGCTAGAATCTAGTTTCAGTCTTATAACTTGATTTTTTCACTAAACTATAAACTCAGTGTGTTTGAGACCTTTGTTGGCAGGACTGCCTAGCAGCTGGCTCAGTCACTGGCATGTAGCACTCTCTCATAAGCAACTGAATGGAGATAGGCTCCATGCTGTGCAGCGTAGTTCAAATACAGACAACTTGCATTTTTAAATATGAAAACGTGGTTTCTAGGAATGGTGGTATATTCCAAAAAGCGGAATATATTTCCTCTCAAAAAATCTCAGCCTCCCAAATTAGTGTGTTTATTGATTTAGCAAAATACGTAAAATTAGGCTGTGTACACAACTGCAGATGAGGCAGTGTCTTCGGCAGCTCTGACCTTAAACAAGGATTTAACTTCAATATAATATGCTAAAAACTTCAACAACAAGCTCACAAACAAATTTTAATGTAGAAATAACCTATGTGTTCTAGAACACAAGAACAAGAATGGTGTGGGGAAAGCCACTTATAAATTCCCACTACTGACATGTGCTGATGGCACATTCATAGAGACATAAGATTTTATTTTTAAACATAATTTAAATGAGGATGTGATCCCCTCTGAAATTAGATTTCTTTACATGAGATAATTGAGAAGAGATACAATGCTATTAGAAAGATTACCCCTTAAGGTCTTAGAATATGCCCACTTATTTTAGGTAGATAATTAAATAGTCCTTAAACTCTGAAATTTAAGAAAAAAGTATGTTCTAATTTAAGTCAGTTTTAACAAAAAATGATGGGTGAGGGGGGAGGGTCTAGGAGGAGTCGGGGGAGGGGAAATTGTAATCAGAATATATTATGTAAAATATACTAATATAGCTATAAATAACTAATATAAAACACTAACAGATGCTTAGATAAATCAAAAAACGTATGTTACTGCATACAATGCTTGAATATTTTTTAAAATTGAAGAAGAGAAATAACTTACCTATAGGATATCCCAAAGCAAAGTCATTACTTTGTGTAGCAAAAATAGGGAATAGTCCAGCTTTGCTAAATCGACTCTCAGGACTGGCAACCAATAAGGTTAATACACATACAGTGAAAAATACAGAGGCTTTGCCAATCAAGATACTGTATAGAAAAGCCCAATCCACATTGGAAAAATTAAGCACAACCATGTTTTTGAATAATAAAGCTGGAAGGGCAAATCTGGAGACAAAATTTCCCAGTCCTTTGGCCTGTGTTGATGTTATCACATTGGCCCTTCCCGCTATGTAGCCACAAAGGACTATGCCAAAGCACTCTAGTAAGGCTGGGAAAAGCCTGGTTATTGACATCGAAGGTGGGTCGTTGGTGGAATTAAATCCATGCGTGGCAGACAAAGTCTCATTCATATTAACAGCAAGAGTTGAGTTCTTTGCTGAGAAATAAGAAACCATTTTCTCTCTCCTTCCACTTCCAAACTGGTCTCTGAAAGAAAGAAAGGAAGGAAGGAAGGAAGGAAGGAAGGAAGGAAAGGAAAGGAAATGAAATAAAATGAAATGAAATTCAGTGTTATGACCAACCAGAGTTCAGGCTGAAATAGACCCAAGTAAACTTGGACTTTACCCACATCCCAAAGGGCCAAATAAATGCCCATATTCTCTTCAATCTCCACCAGGGAGGAAATACAATGGAAAAGAGGAGAAGGTACCCCACTCTCAAAGGTAGGCCAGCTCAAAATATTTGTTATCATTTGATTTTTAGAGTCAGACATGAGTAAAATAAGATCCTCAAACAATACTGTTGCAGTGAGGCCCTGTGGTTCTCTCCAGGGATCCACAATCCATGTCCTCCTGATGGACAGGAGGAGGAGGCCCACAGGGTGCAAAGTATCCACTTGCACCAGATTCTCCTCAGAATTCCTCAGGAATAGTTTGATGAGTCACACTGGAACCAGATGGTCCCTCCCAGCCTGGTCATGGGGAGAGTAGGGTATTACTTACCAACTTTGAACCCAAAACTTAAATTTTTGTGCTTCACTTTATCATCTGTGAGGTGCCAATATCAGTATCTACTTCAAGTAGAGTCCTTACAATCTAATCACAGCTGGCACATAGTAATCACTTATCCAAAGCTGAATATAACTTTTGGTGGGGTATGAGGGAGCCTGTGGAAGAAATACATGATAAAAAAAAAGTCAGTCCACCAGCCTTCTCTTAGTTCCTTTTATATAAGCATACACATTGGCCTACAGTCCCTTGGTGCTACAGGGGGCTCTGCACATGGAGTTCTCTCTAAAATGCTCTCTACCATTTGCACTGCCCACATAATTAGCACCTACCCAGCCCCCAAACTCAACCATATGGTTCAGGAATCATTTCATCAGGTGAGGTTTCTTTAATCACACAGTTCGGCATGATTTCTTCATAAATAAAATCATGATCCTTCCCTTTAGTCTGTTTTTCTCAGTTTGCTTATCCAAGGCCTTCAAATGACTGACTTATGCCTGTCTCCTTTCCCAGACTTTAAATGTCACAGAAGCAACATCTTTACATACTCTGTGTCCCTAATATCTAGCACAATACCTGGTACGTAGGAGACACTAGGGGTTAAAAAGACTTGCTTCATTAAACATTTTCATTACATTCATTAAATAACAACCTATTCTTAAGTCAGTCTCTTCTCCCCCTGTCTGTTCCCCCTTAGGTATTATCTAGTTCATGAGTGGATTATCTTTCTCTTCTAAATGATAAGTGTTTTCCAAAGCAGTAACAGCCCCCAAGATACAAACTGTATTCTAAGTTCTAAAGCTGTCCATGAGGTTTTAAAGAGCAAGTTCTGTGTGCCTATGTGTGTGTCACACTCCCTTCCTCTTGATGCCAGAGACACAATGAGCACAAACTTTAGATAATCCTGAGGTGAATTGGCTGTGATTAGTAACTTGAAATTAATATGACAGTAATTGCCAATT
Organism: Rhynchomys soricoides; assembly: GCA_019843965.1. Taxonomy (NCBI): domain Eukaryota; kingdom Metazoa; phylum Chordata; class Mammalia; order Rodentia; family Muridae; genus Rhynchomys; species Rhynchomys soricoides. The sequence continues at coordinate 3,648,052 of JADRCH010000029.1, read as the reverse complement.
TCTAAGTTCTTGTTCTAGGTTTACCATCTAAAGTAGCCTTATATAAGATGGGAGGAAAAAATCTGGTATAATTTACAATGCTTGGGTTAAGTTCTCAAACACCCACACCTCATTCAAAAGACTTGGCGGACCAAAGATCAACTAATACATGGGTTGTGTAAGAGAATATTCCCTGTGTTGCTCTCTATAAGCCAAACCCTTTAAACACCTTATATTTAATTGGGATTAAGACAAGTATTTCCTTTTTTCTACCAGGATTAAGCAGGAGTGGTCAAGAGACATAGATCCTACAATGTTCACATACTTGAACCTTCCAAATAAGCGCCGAATTACACTGATACACACAGTCAGGCTTTGGTTGATACACACAGCCAGGCTCTGGTCGGGACACACAGCCAGGCTCTGGTTGGGACACACAGCCAGGTTTTGGTTGGGACACACAGTCATCCTTGAAGGAGCTGGTCAACAATCAGACTTAAGTATTAAAACATCGGAGCCCTTAAGAAATGTGTCCTTAGAAAGGAAGTAGGAAAGGGAGCAAGAAACTGGTTCAGCCTTTTCCAAAGTTCCCTATGAATAACTCACACTCCCTACTTTTCTTTACTTGGATATCTCATAATCCCATATTTGGAGAACGTAAGAACAAGAATGTAGCCGTGTGTGTGTGTGTGTGTGTGTGTGTGTGTATGCTTAAACAACAATCTTAATTAACAATAGTTAAGTGAAAAGTATAGTAGACTTTGAGCCTTAACCTTTATCAACTCTTTGGGTCAATTACTTTGCCTCCCTGAGTCAGTTTCCTTAACTGTAAAATGAGTGGGCAAACTCCTTAGAGAAATACTGTATGAAAAGGATGTTCTACGCACAGCGCATCACAGAGTAGGCCTTCATGAAATGGCAGCGATTGTCCTAGTGCCAAGTGTGGTGGCCCACGCTGGAAACCCAGTCCTGGGACACAGAAGTAGGAAGATCACAAGTTCAAAGGCAACTGGGTATGCACTGAGACGCTGTCTCAAAAAACAGACAACCAACCAACAAAGAATAAACCAAAGAGGGTGAGAGAAAGAGGGGCAGAGAGGCTGCAGACCTAGTGATAATGGTTAAAATGTTAACAAGGTAAACAGCATTTGTTATTGTAAGTAGCTATGCAGACACACCTGACATTAAAGATCCTCAATAACAGACATACTAGATAGTCCTAAAGTTACCAGTTTAGGATGTGTTATAACATTACCAGCCTCTGTTTCATACCCAGCAATTAAGAAGAGTTGAATTGAGTTTGATCTTAAGTGGCTATTGACAATGAACAAAGAGCTCTTCATTGTGATGGCCGAGAGGTTTATCAACTCCCAGGTTCGACTTTCAATGAATTGAAAGTTAAATGAAACTTTTAAAGGTAATCTTCCCTTTCCCTTTTTAATTTTTCCGATGTTATAAACAGTTCCTGAGGCAAATGAAAATTAAAATGACTTCTAGTCTGACATAATGTTACACACCTGTAATCCCAGCACTAGGGAAGCAGAGGCAGGAAGACCATGAGTTCAAGCCCAGCTACAAAGAAAAGCCAGCCAGGACTTAAATTAGCAGCTGTCTCAAAATAAGGAAGAGGGAAAAGAAAACCTAAAAATAACTCTAAAGTTTTATGTCATACCATTTTAAACATGAAAAAAAAAAAAACAAAACAAAACGAAAAACCGCTTCCTATGCACGTTTTAAGATTAACAAGAACCACAACAAAGGAAGTTTGGAAAAAGAATGTCATCCAGTCCTTTAATCTAAAAAAACAAGGCTGGTTACAGAACAAACAAGTTGTCCAATCACTGCAAAAGCCAGTTCACTGGGGGAGACACTAGAAAATGAAGTATACAAACCGTCTAGTTACATTATCTGACTTAGATAACATCACAAAGCACTGAAACTGTAGGTTAATTGCTATTAAGTTAAAATGTGGTGCAGCGTTAGCTTGAAAGAGCTTTACACTGAGGTTGTTCTCTTCTCAAACACTACTATCCTTTCTACAGGAGAAAAGCCTAATGCCTTGCGGCACTATAAAAGCACTTTTCAACAGGCACCCCACTCGTTGCCTTTCCCCTTGTCTATCTGCAGGGACAGACTTTGGCCCGCCAAGATAAGGAGTGCATAGTCCCTAACCAAACAGATGATCCCGAGGGCAGCTGACACCCGTGAAAGTGGAAAGCCAGAGCATGGGAGTCACAACGTCAGGTACTCCGTAAAGAAGTAAGGGAGAAAATTTGGCGCAAAGCACTCAGGAGGCGCTCAGGCGGGGCAGATACTAAGGCCACCTTGGGAAAAAGTAAAAAGTCCCTGATGTGTGGGCGCGCGTGCAACGGGGTGCTCTGCACCCTGGGGACCGCAGCTGGCATCAGAGGGGACAAGTCGTCCCTTGTGAGCAGACTATCTCCAGTGTTCCCGCAGGTTTCAGGCGCAGGCGCTGCGGAGCAGAGGCGGACAGGCGCAGCAGGGAGCCTAGGCTCCAGGGCACCGGAGCCTGGAGCTGCCCACTGGTCCGGACCCCATGGGGCAGGGGCCCGGGCCGGGGCAAACGCCCCTGGGGCTCATCTCACCTGCTAGGTCTGCAGCTCCGGCTGAGAGGAGAAGGAAGCCGGTGCTCGCAGAGGGCCAAGCAGCGAGCACACCGCCGTCATCTCCCGCCCCGAGCCTTCTTCTAGCAGCGTGTGCCAGCGGCAGATGCCCAACCACGTTCCGAGAAAGGGAGGGGTGAGCCGCTGCGGTCCTGTCAGCTACCTTAGGCGTCCGCAGCCCGGTGCCTCCTCTCCGCCTCCGCCCCGCCTTCAGGCCCCGCCCCTGGCCTGGAGGTCAGAGAAGCGGGTTCCACTCTGCCTTAAGGCCCCGCCCCCAAGCTTGGGACATGGCTCCGCCCCGCCCCAGACCCCGCCTCCAGCATGGAGGGCCCCGTTTCGAACCTCCACCCCGCCGTCAGGCCCCACCCCCAAGCTCGAGCGATACATCGCTCTCTGCTCTAGGGCCCCACCTTAGGGCCTCGCCCCTAGCCAGAAGGCCCGAATGCAGGTCTCCACCTCGCCTTTAGGCCCCGCCTCCTAGGACAAGCGACACCGCTCCGCCCCCGGTACCCGAGGCCCTCCCACACAGCCCGGTCCCTGCCCTTAAGCCTCGCCCCCGCCGGAGCCACAGGGCCGCAGGTTTCCAGTAGCAGTATTTCCAGCTTTTCTCCTCCCACAAGATGGCTGCCAGGGTGGGGATTGGCAGTGTTGGTTTCCTTCGCTTCTGCCCAGACTCAGAGAGGCCTAGCATCTTTTCAGTTAATCTCAGCCTCCAGTAATTCTGTAATTCCCCTCTTGGTTAACTTCGTCATTGCATAATATAGAGTTATAAAAGCAAGAACATGAGTTCAAACCCTGCCTTCTACCTTTCCCAAACTAGCATAATCTTAACCTTCCTAAATCAAAAGAGATTAAGATATAAGCTTTAGTTGTGTGCTTGATTTAAAATACATTGCCAGCAGTGACTGCTTCTATTTCTATTGTGGAGAAACTCTGGCCGTATTCTCTTAGCTTACTGACAGGAATCTACTAGTATTCTCGGAAATCTACTGGGGCTTCTTGAAGTCAACGTGTGAAAATGAAGAGACTTTCTGAAACAAAATTATTTCTAATTTAAAGCCTGATCTCAGTGATTTTGTAAGTATTTCTTAAAAAAAAAAATCTTGCTTTGCAAATTTAACTGTTTTGTCTGACAACTACCATGCCCTATTAATTTGTGCAGTTTTAGTACAAAGTACAATACTATTTGCACTTTTAAATGAAATTACTATATTGTTTACTAAGGAAAAGCATAGTAAGCCAAGAGCTGGCTTAAGGATATGAAGCCTAAGGGAAGGTGAGCAGAATTGAAACTATTTTTTAAAATGTAGCCTACTCCCTTCTGGTTCATTCTTCGTCTTTCTCACTTTTAACTATTAACCTAACTACTTAAAAAAAAAAAAACCAATAAATCTGTTATCTTAAGGCTAAATGGATTTCTGCTTAGAAACAATGAAGATTAGTTAAACTAAACATTTAGTGAACTTTGACTTTTAGAGGATTATTGAAAGATAGGTCTAGAAAGGCCAGTTAAGGCCAACCTGTTGGAGTTCCTTGTGTTAGCTTAGCTTATCCTTTGACCACACAGTAAGATTGGTACAATTTCCTTACACTGGAACATGTCAGTGGATTTTGTGCTATATGATCTGGAAGCTTTCCCAAGATAAGTTGAAAGATGAAAGGCAAGAAAAACAGTATGGTGACTTTGGGACTAGCCAAGACAAGAAAATAACCTACTCTGGGTTAATGGCAGTAAAAATGGAGTAAGTTTGAGGGGTATTGCAGAAGATCTGTAGAGCCAGACAGCTGAGAGAGAAGAGGTGGTGAATGTTAAGTATTTCCTCACCCACTAAAATAAAGACAAAGAAGCCAGATAGAGAGTTTCTAATACGTTTTCCAGCTCTAAAATCCTGCTATCTAGAAATGAAGAACTATTTCAGTGCACTTACAAAAGAGGAAGGGGTTACAAAGAGGGAATTTGCTTCTAGACCTAAAATCAGAAATCTTGAGGCATTATCTATAACAATTTCTTGGAGTTATCCTTCCTTGCATTGGAGGCCCTGGGAGTTTAGACATTGATTAAAATCTCCAGGCTTCAGATCCCACTCCTGGGTGAAAGAACGAAAGCACTTCAGTGTTCTGTGATCTGACAATGCTTCAGGCATCAGCACACGCACATACGCGTGTACGTGGTTATGTCAGCAATCCATTGCTTTACACCTGATACATCGTGTCTGCTTAGTTAGCTCTCTTGATTTTCTGCTTGTTCATTCAATCTGAATTATGGTTAGACTTTGAAAATGTCTCAAAAAAAAAAAATCCAAGTCTACAATAAGTCATAAGGTACTTTCTTATATAAGGAAAAGGCAAACAAGACTTAGTAATAATTCTTTTATTCAACCACTGTTGTGAAAACAGGTAAGCATGAAAACCCACCATAAACTAGAGCAATTTAAGAACACTGACACAGTGTGGTATGTAAACCTAGAGAAGGCAAAGGCTGTGCTTGTAATCTTTTTATCCTTAGAGCTTAGACGAGTGCTGTCTTTGACATATGATAGGCATTCTATATGATAGGCATTCTATATGATAGGCATTCTATATGATAGGCATTCTATAAATGGCTTTTGAATGGCTGAATAAATTATAATTGCTTCCCTTGCCTACCAGCTAACCAGGAGGTTGAAGTGTTCTATTCAGTGTGAGTTCTTTGCTATAAAGAACTGTCATGTAGCTATTTCATTTCAGTAACTAATTTCTTCTTTTTCCCAGCTTTCCACTTGGCTTAATTTTGTAGCTTAATTTTAATATGCATCTAAATGGTTTACTTCTTTGTCATAAATACTCTAACTTAACTTAATTTCAGGTCATTTTAAGGCCATGAAAATTACCTCTGCCTATGCTTACAGGTATGTGTGCTTTCATGAGCACCCAAGACAAGTTCTTTTTTCTTCTCTCCCTTTCAAGTGGTACTGAAATACACAAAAACAATGGGAGAAGGTGGGGCCTGACCATCTCACCGGGCTATTGATTTTATTATTGACCTCCAGGAAGGCTCAAATCTGAATAAAGAAGGGGGGCTATTGTCTGCACCAGCATTTAAAAAGTCAAGCGGAAAACCATGAAAACAGAATTAGGTTGTGAAACTTCAAGTAAAATCAGTGAATTAGATTAAGACAGGATGCAGAAACCATTAAGTAGAATCACGGCCAGTTTGGGGGTGCAGCCAGTCTGTTTCAAGACTTAGTTTCTACATATTTGTGGTTTTCTTTTGACCACTTTATTTTGAAAGAACTCAAAAAAGAAAGAGAATGCGCTTGTCTCCTTTTCAAGCCTGCAAGGGAGCTCACTGACTAATTTAACAGGCAGTTTCAAAAGACGGAATCTGCACAAAGCATTTTTAAATTTGGGTGGTGTCTAAGATTAGACACTAAAACTAACCAGTTTTGTATACCAGAAAGAGAAAGTGAAGAAAACTTCGGATTTTTACCTATACTTTGGAGTAACAAGATTTTTGTTTTGTTTTGTTTTTTACTTTTATTTGGCAGCTTCTAGGTAGAACACTGGGATAAATAGCACATGGAAGGAGAAAGAGATTCGGGAAAGAGATTTCTTATTCTCAGCTCAATCTACTTATACCCTAATCAATATACCTTAGGGGGCCCAGTCTCCTCTGCAAGAAGGGGCAGGTCCTTCCCCTCTCTTGGATGGATGTCCACATTGCTCTCGCCATGCTTTTGTGTGCCATTGTATGCCATTACTTGCTGTACAGCAAGCACTTGATAAATACTTGCTGGCATGCTAGCTCTTGGGGTACAAGCTAACAAACCTGTGAATGCTATGATTTAGAGAGTCCTTTAAAAACAGAAATACCTGCTCTTTCGTGGGCTGCCTCCTTCCCTGGGAATGGAAGTAGCAGAGGAGGAGTTATCTAAACTTAACTTTCTGTTTGGTAGAAGAGTAACCAAATGTTTTTTCTGGAACTGAGAGTCACTCATGACTGATGAGAACTCATCATTAGCTGTGACACAGAATAAATATGACAACCAAATCTGTTGTGGAACTCTGTTCCCTGTGTATGACAATGCCTGTCTCAAAACCAGAGAAGAAATGATTGCCCGTATCTTCACCATGTTGAGCTCTTAACATTCTCTGGCAGAAGGAATAAGAGGAAGGGTCATTGACCCTCAGCTGAGATCACTGCCAGCCCCTGGTCCTGGACCTCCCCCACTCCCAGCTGCATATAATCTTACCCACCTGCACAGTCTGGAAAAGATGCTAGAGCGTAGAGGCGGAGGGTTAGCTAGAAAGAGCATCCCATCCATGTAGCTTTAGGAGTTTGTCACTCATTATGGTAAGAATTTGGGATGCTATTTATCTTCAAACCACACATGCAGGGAACCATGGAGTTGGCCTGGCTTCGACGTCTTGAGATCATAGGTTTTTCAGGGTAGTCTGTGGCTCCTGGGGCACTATGTGAAGTGTTCAGGCCATTTTGCATTTTTTTCTCTATGTTCTCTTAATAGTCAAGGAAGCATCGAAGCTTGATGGGACAATTGGTCTTAGACATTACTCTTTTGCATCCTGCGAACATCATTGTATCCCGGCAGCTACAACTGTATTGATCCTGGTGATCACCACTACATTCTGCTCCTGATAAAGGTATAGAAAGTCTGATTGCTCTCAATAAATTTGCCAGAGCTTAAGTTTTGCTGAGGAACCCTCAACTGGCCTGATTTAGTTTGTTGCAGCCATGTCATATGGTCTTGGTGCAGTACGTAAACATGGGCTCTTACACACAAGCACAGATTCCAACAAAATGGAGACCTCCTTTCCCTTTCCCTTCACCTCTTCAGCAAGAGTGTTTTGTGTACAGAGAGAACCACCACTTTCCTAGTCCATCCAAAATTCTTTTGTTCCTGTGGGAAGAGCAACCAGGAAGGAAGCCTGACTTCTACACGGAGCCTAGCCTATGAGGAGACAGGAGAAGAGAAAGATTTCATGGAACTAGCTAGATACCTCAAGTGGTAGGGCACATCATTGAAAATAATTCCAAAACAACTCAAGAGAAGTCTCTTCTCTGCTCTTGGAAAAGGAAATAAAGAGCTTAGTAACAGTCTCACTCAAGTAAACTACCCATAGGAAGCTGTTGTAAAGAGACAGCTGGGGTGGAACTTAGATCATGCTTGTAGGGACTGACTGCTTTACCAAACAGCAGTTTCCTCCTTATGCCTCAGTCTTAATGTGCTTTCGGTAGCGCCCCACCCCCCCAACCCCGTGTGTCAATCTGTCTCTGTGTCTCTGTGTCTGTCTCTCTCTCTGTCTCTCTCCCTCTCTCTGTTTTTTTAAGACAGGTTTTCTTTGTGTAGCCCTGGCTGTCCTGGAATTCACTCTGAAGACCAGGCTGGCATTGAGCTCAGAGATCCGCCTGCCTCTGCCTCCCGAGTGCTGGGTTAAAGGCGTGGCCACCACTGCCAGGTCCTTTCAGTATTCCTATTGTTGTTTCCCTTTCTCAGCAGTTTTCATGTGTCTCAGTGCTGTGACCCGCAAGGCTTGGGTCTGGAACCCTGACTAGCACTGAGGAAATGACGAAATTATAGAGACACAGGTACACACACACAGAAAAGATGAGGTTAGGTTTGGTGTGTGTGCTCTGATGGAGAGAACATACTTTAGCGAGCAACTTGGAACCTTATGGTGTTTACTACATACAGCACAGAGGGAGGAGTTGTCTGGTCTCCATAGGAGATGTCTGTAGACATGCAGTCTCAGGCTGTAAACATCTGGCAGGAGGAAGCTGCAGTTCCTAGTCTTTGTGTAAACTGGTTCATTATTTATAAACATTCATACTTGGTCTAGAAGAAGGCATATTTGCCCCTTTTGAGTTTGACCCATATGGGGAAAGGCTTTGCCAGTTTCCTGTGGGTTCAAGGCCTTGGACCTCATCATGGCTGTACCCATGTCTACAATACACATTCACTCACTCAGGGCTTCCTCTGCTCCCCAGATCTCAGCTTTCTCATCTTTTTATTGTTATATGCAGGTGGCAATTGGTGCAAACAGGTTACCCATTCTCCACATGATTTGTTTAAAACAATTCCATTTATGAACTCCTAGAAGAATCAAATGAATGAAGAGAAAGAAGAATGTGGTAGTGCTGAGCAGTCATAAAGATTAACAGTACTCTTATTTCATCACAGCTAAAATCCAAAACTCTGTCCTGCTAATTCCCAGCAGGCCTTTAGATATGAAGAACATAATTACCCAAAAAACAGATGCCAGGGCCCCAGTTTTTAAATCAACCTCATTGCCATCATGTCCAGGATGTGATGTGTGTATATGCATAAACATGAACACGTATGTATGTATATAGTATATTTCAGCTTCTACAGGTGATTCTGATGCAATTTCTAGAAATCACAGATATGCTCCAGAACAGGCATGAATATTTTATAAAAAGAAGACAGAAGTATTTTCTACAGTATCAGAACCCTCTTGGGAAGAAACATTCTCATGATAGGAAAAAGGCACATGGAATCTGGCATCCTCCTTCAGAACTCTGTAGCTGCTAGTGCTTTTTGGTTTGACCTTTGTGTGGAAAAGCAAAGCAAAACAACTGCTGTCCCCACTCCTGTTGATCTTCTCAAATCCATCGTCACTGCAGTGCCATTTCTAAATGCCACTCTGACAGTCCATGTCATAGGTACAACTGGATGAAGTAATTTTCTGATCTGTAGGCCATACTGTGGGTTATGCAGCAAGTCTCCAGTGCGGTCATTTCACCATCGCTTAAAATTTTAGCTTTTGAGAAATAGTTATAATTCCTTATTTTTTTTTCCCCTAGAGATGTTATTTTCTAAAATATGGCTCTTGCCTAATCTCCTTTGCGACTTGTTTGGTGTCTTATGTAAGAAATCCTTTCTGTGCAGAGTGTATGACAACCTTCACTTACATTTTTTCCCCTTGAAAGTCGTGCATTTTAAAATTGTTCCACTTGGTACCATTATTTAAATGCCCATCTGTCACTGGAATCCCATTCTAGACCCAAAGCTTAGAAAGCTCCTTCACAACCAGCGAACACCTGAGGAACACCTCATACAGTCAACATCAAAAGTCCCCCAACAGAAAAGCAAATAAAATAGAAGAAATGTACAAAGAGATTTTAAAATCTACAAAAGGTATTCAAGGAAGATAACAGAGTAGTATCAGCTACTGGAAATATGAGTTATCTTAAAGTCAATGTATTTTCTCCCACATTGAAGATATAAGGCTGATAGCATGTGTGGCCCAAAGGCAAATAATCACTCCTGCCATGGGTAGGTGATTATATGTTTGTCAAATGTCTAGTACAATTCTCGCCCTATCTAATGCCTGCCATGGCCTTGAAGATGCCCTTGTGGAAGTCACTCCACAGTTCCATGTTAAGTCTAATGAAAAGGCAACCACCTCACAGAAAGAACGATTTAGATGAAATCCCTGGAAGGTGTTCCCATAGCTGCACCCTGATCTGGCCACTCATATTCACCGACTCTCCCCAATTCTTGGCTCAGATTTGGAGTTAGTTAAATCGCTTGTGCTCATTCATCCCTGCCATCTTCTGCCCGCCCTCAGGATTGCTTCAGATTCTCCTTTGTATTGACTTGGCTCACTTGTGCACTGAACCATCAGAACCAGAGGGCCTCAGTGTCAGCTCCTTAGTCCCCTCTTTACCCTCTGGAAACTACCACTTCAACCAGTGCAGCCAGGCTTACAATTCTCCCCAGTTGTTTCAATAGTCATAGTCATCCTAGCAAAAGAGCCACCTTGGAAATGAAGTTATCTGTGTTGAGAACCAAGCTGAGTAGGACTCATTTTCCTCTTTCCAGGTGACTGGTAGTTAGGTGGACCCAAGTGATGTTCTTCCTCCTAGCATCTGCCTTCCCATTTGCCCGTGGTAAGAAGTGCTACCCCACCCCTCCCAGAGGAAAGGGGAGATGGAAAGAGCAACTTTGGCTGCTGGCAGATGGCAGGCGGTCCTTTCCTGCCCCACTGACCTGTGCTCTTTTCTCCCAAGTCAGCTTCCTCAGTGTAACCGCACAGACTGGTACATATTCCTGCCACTTGGAGTGTATCCACCCTGGAATGACCCTGAAGTCCACTGCTCTGAGATCTTGGATTCCAAATCCCTGACTCTCCTCTGTGCTATGCTGTGAATCCCTTTGCAGCATTCTACATAAAGGCAAGGTTTATGATCTACAGCATCACAGAGTCCTGGCCACCACAGAAGTATCAAACATTGAGTGACTGGGGCAGGGGATGTAGCTCCTTTGGTAGAGCATTTGCCTCCTATGCATGGAGCTCTGGGTTCCATCCTCAGGACTGCATAAATTGGCTGTAGTGGTGTACACCTACATCATCAACATTTAGGAAGTAGAGGCAGGAAGATCAGAAGTTCAAAGATCATCTTTAGCTATAGAGCAACTATAAGACCTTGTATTTTAGAAAGGAAGGAAGGACAGACAAGGAAAGAAGGAAGGAAGGAAGAAAGAGAGAGACAGGAAGGAAGAGAGGGAGGGAGGGGAGGAACGGACAGATAGGAAGGAAGGAAAGAAAGAGACAGGCAGGAAGGAAGGAAATGGGGGAGGAAGGAAGGATTGATTGATTGATTGATTGATTGTGCATCTGAAGTTTTCTTCTACTTTCTTCACAGCCAAGTAGTACTGAGTGGTCCCTCTTTTCAGGTAAGCCTCGACCCAGTCAGCCCAAGTTATACTTTTTCTGCAAGCCTTATGAGTCACTGAAGTGACGGTTTGCAATTCTGTCCTGGGCATAAGTACTGCATTACTTAGGAGTGGCAAGCTCAGTACAAAGGACTTCTGCAGTAGATTTATGCATCTTTGGCCAGGAGCTAGCATGTGCCTTGACCCAGGTGAATGAGCCTTCTGCCTTCCTTGAAAACTTGCTGACTCTAGTGGAGTATCCACTGAGGATTCCTAGATGTGTCTCCTGAGGGGAACCCGGCTTCTGGCAGTCCCTACTCACTCTTCAGAACTCTTGGGCTCTTTGGTAGGCACTGGAGTGTCTAGAAAATCTTTTTTTTTTTTTTTTTTTTTTTTTTGGTTTTTTGAGACAGGGTTTCTCTGTGCAGCCCTGGCTATCCTGGAGCTCACTCTGTAGACCAGGCTGGCCTCAAACTCAGAAATCCACCTGCCTCTGCCTCCCAAGTGCTGGGATTAAAGGCGTGCACCACCACTGCCTGGCATCTAGAAAATCTTAAAGTGTATTGTGTTTGTTTCATTTCTACTGTCCATATAATGAATGACAAAGAGTAGTGACTTGAAACCATATTAACATATTGTTTTACAACTCTGGAAGTCAGCAGCCCCACATCTGGGTCAGAGTCAAAGCCTCCATGGGGCCAGTCTCTTCTGAAGGTTTAGGGAAGAAGTATTGCAGCCCAGGTTCTAGAAACCACCCACATTCCTTGGCCTTTGACTCTCTTCCTCAATTTTCAAAACCAGCAATGTTGCAAAGCCCTGGCCTTTCTTCCATGGAATTATGTTCCTGTGACCGCAGCTCACGGACATGTTCTCTACTTTCAATGTTTAGGCTGGGTTCACCTGGGTAATTCTGGAAGCTCTCTCCATCTCAGGGCCCTGGGTTTAATCACACATTGGCTTTGAGTGCTTTCTTGAATCCTTTTGTCATATATGTTCACAGGCTCTGCAGACTCAGTCATCCAAATACACTGGTTTCTGTCTGTCTTTTCAAGTTGTTTTCTGTCTCCACCTGTCTGTCTCTTCAATTTCAGGGGCAACACTTTATCCCAAGATTCTGCCACTCTGATGGATCTAGTGAAGCTGTTGGATTTTACGACTATTATTATTATTGTTGTTGTTGTTGTTGTTCATTAGAATGGGACTTCCCAGCTCCTTCCTTATTTGTTGAAACTAGAATGAGACCTCTTCAGCTGCCCTCTTTTTAATGTCTCCCCTCTCATTGCTGTGTGTTCAGAAGCGCAAAGTAGGGAGTTATGTCTGACTTTCTGCCAGGCACATTTGTTCTTCATAATGTTTGAAAATTTCTTGTAATCTTTTTCTCTCCAGCTTTTCATTCTGACATTTGAGATACTCTAAACTTAATGTTACCTCCTGCTTCTTAACTTGAAAATAACAACAATGCCCTATTGCATAACTGAGATAATTTAAAAGTAACACTTTGTCTAATTGATAAGACATGCAGACAGTTAGGTCCTCTCTACCATCTTGCATCCACTGAACCCTGAATTCCTGAGAAATGGCCTTCCTGTGCGTTTGAATCCTCCTCACTTTTTTTGGAAACCCTCTGTGACTTTCCGCTCATGATCCCAGACTTCATCTTCCTTTCCACAGTTCCCCGTCCTTCTTTGAATCTCTCTCTCTTCCCATTTGCACTCCTCTTTCCAGTGGTCCTCTTCTTACCAGTGAAGTTTGAAGACTCTCAACGAGGCTGGCCTTTCTTCCCAGCAGCTCCCATCTGTGTCGCCTGCCCACTCGTCCACTGGGACTCCCAAAAAAGCTTCATGTCAATGCATTGGCCCCGTCAGTCCCACCTCAGCCTCTGAGAAGAGATCTGTGATCCCTTCCCCTCCCTTTTTGTTCTTCATCTGGTCCTCCGCCATGTCAGGCTACAAGCCACAACTTCTTCCTAGCCGTTCAGTTCACACAGGTATTTATTTTTTTCCGTCTTCAGTACTCTTTCAGGTTTACATGGCATTTTATAGACCTGGTTATAGCATTTTGTGGTGAGCTAGTTCACTTCTTTCACTACAAGAGTGAGATCATCTATTGGACTAGGATTGCATAAACCTTCATGTAAATGTCTGTTTTGTCTTTAACATTCTGGTTTGACATCTTACATGGATTTTCTTGTGGGTGGATGTGATTACCCCACGCACTGTTCCTTTGTTTCATTTTCAGTGTGGAAATACCGGCCAGACTGGTGTAGAGTAGCCTCCTATATAGATTCTCCCTTTCTGATGACCTCGGCTGTCTAACTCTCTTCCTTTTCTTACTACCATTTTTATCACTTCAGACCTAGTCTTCACCAACTCCCTTGTCTGCTCTTTCCATATTATTTTGCAGGGACAATGGAATATCCAATTTTGAAGTAATAGAAAACTCAATTCAGATGGACATCTGCAAGAAAAGTGTTTATATTCTGACAGAACGGAAAGTCCAAGATGGGTAGATGTTAGAGTTGTGTTTGTTTTGTTTTTCTTTCCATGTGTGTGTGTGTGTGTGTGTGTGTGTGTGTGTGCATATTTGTGAACATGTGTGTCTGTGAACATGTACAGATTGAGTAGATGTTAGGAATCATCCTCAATTACTCTTCTTCCTCATTCATTAAAGTAAGGTCCCTCAGTCAAACCCAGGGATCACCACTATGTCAAGTCTTGGTAGGCAGCATGCTCTAGGGGTCCCCTGTCTCTGCCTTCAGACTCTGGAGTTACAGAGAGGCCATCCCCGCTACCCAGCACTCATGTGGTGATTGGGGATCCAAACTCCAATCTTCATGCTTGTGTGGCAGTCACTTTAACCATGGTGGCAGCTCAGCCCTGGGGTTGCATTTTAGTCTTGTTTCTGTTGCTGCGATGAAATACCCTGGTAAAGACAATGCTAAGAGAGAAAGGAAAGGATTTATTTACAATCCCAGGTTATAGTCCACAGCTGAGGGGAAATCAAGGCAGGAACTTAAAACAGCTAGACACATCCAACAACCAAGAGCAAAGAGAGAATGAATGCATACATGCCTGCTACTCAGCTCACTTTCACTGCTCAATATTTCAGGGCTCAAATCTAGGGAATTGTGATGCCCATGGTGGACTAGGCTTTCCCATGTCGATTAACATTATCAAGATAAGCTTCCACAGACATATCTAGAGGCCAACCTGATCAGGTAATTCCTTATTAAGATCCTCTTCTCAGGTGATTCTAGATTTTGTCAAGTTGACAGTTAAAGCTAAACATCTTCGGATTAGAGAAATGGCTCCAAGGCACTTGCTTTTCTTACTTAAGCTGCCATGTCCACGCTGACCAGGGTGCTCAGCACCCACACGGCAGTGCACAATCAGCTCTAACTCCCGTTTCAGAGGATCTGCTGCTTTCTACTCACTTCTGTGGACACCATGCACACATATGGTGCACATGAATGTAGGCAAAACATTCATACACATAAAGCAAAATAGATACATGTAAATGAAAGGGCCACTGCATGTTGGTTTGATTCAACAGCTCAAGCATGTCATGGAAAACCTTTCAACTTTGCTGTTTCTGTTCTGCCTTTGTTCTGAAGATGGCTTCTCTAGTAACAGCAAAAATACTGCAGAAATCCAAGTTATGTACCTCAACACCATTTCTCAAAGGCAAGAGAATATTTTTAAAAAATAAGAAAGGCTCTTTCTCAGACACACCAGTGAACTTAGGACCCGAATCAGGCCACATGTCTTCCCGGAATCAATGTGTGCACCTGAGAAACACCGTGTAGTAGCTGGCTGAGACTGCGTTGAATAGCAGGTGTTGAGCAGAGTATGGCTCAGTCAGAGATGACTCCAGAATATGGGAATGCATCCTCTCCCTGCCCATATAAGAGAAATAGGTATCAGACTGAAAGCCTAGAAATCAGGAAGGAGGCAGAGTGGGAGCTCAGATAGACTAAGGAACCAATAAAGCATGCTGCCTGTCCACGGCTACTTCACAAACCCTAACAACACGTGTTTACTGGGTTACCTCACTTGTGTAGCCTGAGGTCCAATTCTAGTCTGCCCCTATTCTTATAAAGTTTAAATGAAACAACTATGCTCATTCATAAGAGTATCCTCTGTGGCTGCTTTCATGGTACAATAAAAGACTTGAGAATGTGCGTGGTCTGTAAAATATTTTACAGCTGGTATGGTAGTATACACTTATAATCTTAATACTCCACTGAGTATTAGATTGAGAAGGATTGTCATAGCTGAAAGCTAGCCTAGGCTATATAGTGACTTCTAGGGCTAGGGCTAGAGTGAGACCCTATCTCAAAAGAGCAGAATAAAACAAAGCCCTTCAACTTTCCGACCCTTTCAGAAAATATCTGCTGGCCTGTGGTTCATGACTTTAATCCCAGCACTCAGGAAACAGAGATAGGTGGATTCCTGTGAGTTCAAAGTCAGCCTGAGTTTCACAGTAAGGCCCTGTCTCAAACAAACAACCTTGGATTTTTGAGGTCCTCTATCATCTATCTTCACTTTGCTGACCTCGGTTCATTGAAATTTTTTTTGATTTATACTCATGCTAAAATCCATTCAGATGAGTTTATTCATCTAAGTATCACACACTTTCCATCCGCTTTTCTCTTTAGCTAATCTGGAATGCGACTCTTCAACCTTATGTGTCTTCAAAGGACTATCTCACACAGCCTCCCCTGTGTTCACCCTACTGAGTCTTTCTTTCCTGCATTTATCCTCTGTCACATTAGGAGGCCCCAGGAGTCTGTGTTAGAAGCACATGACAACAGCTTCTCTGCCTAACGCCATGCTCCTGGACCTGAGCATCTTCATATAGAGGGGTGCATACGTAAGCGTGTGTATTGCTTTAATATAAATTTGGGCAATGATGAACCAAGAGAGGGCACTACCACTTACTAGTCCTATCGAACTCTGCCTCGCATAGGGCCAGACTACCCACACCTCCACAGTCCCACAGAAATGCATCTCATCTCTACTTCCTGCCAAATGATCTAGGTACCCTTCAGCTCACTACCCCCTTTTGCCTGCACAGCGTTACCTGATGTCACGTTTAAACCACGGTAACTGTCTGGGCTCCTACTTTATCATCCTCCACTTGCACACAACGACCTGTCTCTCCTTAAAGCTCAGCTTGACTTCTCTTCTTGAAATCTTCACTCTGGTGTTTCCATTACCTGAAATGTTCTTCCCCACGTCATGTCTCCTCCTCATGACTCAGAGCTCATCTCTTTGTTTTACCTCTCAGTCCAAACAGACTTCCCCACACTCTGTTACTCCAGATCACACCATCCTCTAATGTGTTTTCAAAGACTCGATCTCAACCTCCATGTATCTCTCACTTGCCTCTTCCATAAGAGCATTGGCTTGGTCTAAGTGTTCACCACTATGTCTCTCATTCCAAGGAAGTCTCAGTGCAGAGAGGCAGTCAATAGCCTTTATGGAAGAAATGAACTAAATGATCCATATGGAGGATCAGTATTGGCTCAGCACTCCCAAGTTCTTAACACAAAGGAGATCTATTTACCTCAGAGAGACAAAGGGCAGGGAATGAGAGACAAAGATGGGAGATAGAGGACGAGGAAGAAGGGGTATTCGCCCCTGAGGGACAGAAGGCTGCCTCTGGATAGAGAGGAGACAGACATGGCCTGTAGGGAAATGACTGTTTATAAAGATACAAGTGGAAACCCTGTGTTAGGATGCAGTGTTTAATTTTAATTGGGCATGTTAATTAGATGAGCCAAAGGGGGCTTTCGATTGCCTGACTTCAGTATTTTGATAGCTGGACCTTGGTAGTCAGCCTCAGGAGGAAGAAACTGGCCAAATAAGGGGATGGACCTTGGGGGCTAGGTTTAGGAATGTAATCTAATCATTTTTTTTACCAAGGCAGAGGGACTAGGGAAAAGGGGGAAGGCCTGCTAGAGTCATGTGTGTCAGGACTGGGATGGCTAAAGTCCCTTCACCATGGACTGACTTTCTTTTGAAATAGAATCCCTCCCCTGCCTCCCCGTTTTCATAACAGTGCACTGTGGCGTGATAGTTTGGATGTGACCGTGTAATGGAAGTACGGTCCTCAGTGTGGTGGCAGTGCTAGGTGAAGGAGTCTTTAAAAAGTGGGCCCCGGGGGGATAATCAAATCATGAAGCTCTGTCCTCAGGAATGGGTTGATGCCATCTTGCAAGAGTGGGACAGGGCCCATGTGACTGGATAGCTTTCTGCAAAACATGCTGTCACAATGTAAGGTCACTTGACAAGCTCAGCCCTTCTGTGTGTGGCTATTTCCCTTTCGACTTCTATCACGTATGATACAGTCCAGGAGTGGGATGGAGCTGTGCTCACCAGACTCCATCACTACGGTTTGGACCTTCCAGCTGCTAGAATCATGAGTAAATAAACCTCTCTAATTTACAAAGTCCCATGATTCAGGCATTTGTTTATAGTAACATAAAATGTGCTAGGCCCTCCCCCGCCCCCAAATACCTATTTCTATGTCATTACTAGTTAGGGCTTTACACAAGGAAACCTCTTAATTTCTGTATTTTCTGTTTGTTTCCGGTCAAAAAAGCTTTTGATGAGAATGTAGAAATAGTAATTTTCCTTGAGTTCACTTGGCTCTCCTGGCATTGCTGGGGTGTCCACAGGTATAAATAGCTACATAGAGGATGTTGAAGGAAGGAAAACATGCTAGGTGCTTTCAGAATTTCTTCCAGCTCATGGGTTTCGTCATTATTCTGTGTCCCGGGCTCTTCATTTACTGCACTGAGACATCTCACTAGCACTTGTATTAATTTCCAAGAAGGATAATGACAAAGATCCATAAACTAAGTAGCTTAAAACAAAAGATACGTATTCTCAGACTGCCCAGGAGGCCAGAAGTCCAAAACCAAAGTGTGGACAGCATTATTTCCTTTGGAGACTCTGAAGGAAATAGCAACTCTCATTCCCCTTAGTTTCTAGCAGCTGCCAGCCATCCTTGGTGTTCTTTAGCTTAAAGATAATGCTATCCAGGCTCTGCTCTCTTCTTCATGAAGGCCTTTCCTCTGAGTATCTCTGTGTGTCCTGTTGAGTCTTACTAGAAACTCACTGGATTTATAGTTTCCTGACTTGATACAGTAAGAGCTCAGTTTGAACATTGACTAAATACATTTGTGGTAACTCTTTCCAAAGAAAGCCACAGTGCAGCTTTGAGTCTTTTCAGTGAGTGTGTGTGGAGGGGGCACTACTCAACCATCCTAGCTTTGTAGTATAATAGACACACGCCACCCCCCTGCGGTGCACTGATGCACCAGGCTGTTTGTAGGGTAATGGGATTTCCCTTTTCCCTTTACAGGAGGAATACTTGGTATTCCTCCTCCTACAGTTAAGGAGTTACATCTTATACAACTTAAGCCACTGGGACTACCGAGCTGTTTCTTTTTGTAAATTTGTACCACTTTACATTTAATAACCTTTCAAGAGATGCCTTTTATTCCGGACAAAATCCCCATATTTGGGGGACCGTAAATCTGTGAACAAATGGAACATGCTGAAATGATTTCACATTTAGCTAAGAAAGGTCAGGTTTCCCTGACTCAGCACATAGGTAAGGCAGCTCGGGATCAAGGCGAATTGATCTTTCTGAGGCTATTTCAGATGAATCTGGATGGCCACACCCTTCATCTTGAGGAGAGGTACAGAAGGTTGGGGACATGGGGCAACAGTGCCTAGACAAGATCCTGGAGCTGCTATTGTTGCCTAGAATCCAGGAGTGTCCAATCTTGGCCCTAGGCTCCCATCTATTCAGTAACTTCCTGACAAGTGCACCATGAAAAGTCTCTTTGTGCTTACGTTATCCAGAACCCATTCCTATCACCTGTATCTAAAGATCGGGATTTACTGGACTCTAAGATGTTTCCCAGTCTTGCCTCTGTTTTGCATATTTAGCTCTGAGTTATGACACCTTGAGTTTACTATTCCATGAGATACTACTTTCAGGATGTCAATGTCATCCAAACCTACAAATTAATGCAATTGCAAGACATCATATTAGCACGATTATTATTTATAACCCATCTTGTTCCCAAAGAATTTCATTGTGTTGAATTATCCTAGAAAGCTACAGCAATGAAAAGTACATTTAAAATAAGGGACAACCACAAGAGAAAGAAAGAGAGGAGGAGGAGGAGGAAGGGGGGGAGGAGGAGGAAGAGGAGGAGGAGGAGGAAGAGAGAGCGTCAGCCACTGGAGACCCCAACCCATAGACTCTTCCTATGCCAGCTCCACAACAGGTAGAGATAAGATGCTACAACTGGGACTGCAGACTACACTTGTTGCCATGGTATCTGGCAACATTTTTTTTTTTTTTTTGTACTTTAAATAGGAACTGTTTCAAGCGGCATTTGTGTTAAAAGCTTACAATCTCTGTACATTAAAGTGGGACCAGGAGATCATTAAGCAAGTGGCCTAGTGAACTGACTACTGAACTACACAAAAGAATGTATGTGCCTCAAGTCTTTGTTAGTGGTTAAAAATGGTGAAACTCGAGAAACATCTGCTGTTCCCTTCCCTTCCTTCCCCTTCCCTCCCCTCCCCTCCCCTTTCTTTTTGTTAATAGAGCATAGAAATCCTTTAAGCTGTAATGCTTTATTTTAAATTAAGGATAACTTATTTTGCTGTATACAGTAGATGGACATTGGAAACCTATTTTGCAAATGAAAGAGGGCCGCCATTAAAAACACCAGCCTGTAGTGAACCTCTGTATAAATCAAACATTATTTTTCATTTTATTATTTTACTGATGAAGGGTTTCCATATATTAGAGATGTTAGTTCCCTCTTGCATTCTCATAAATCGAAGCCCAGATTTTAAATGCAAACACTGTATAAAGATATCTCTCATACATAGTAACACAGTAAACACAATCATAAGATACTGATCTTCATTATTGTAATGATGATTTTCCCATTTTAATATTTATTGCACACCCCCCCCTTATCCAAAAAGGAGCTGAGGCAACTATTGAACACATCACAAGTGCCATCTAGTGCTTTCTTTGAAAATAACGTTTTCCTACTTCAAAAAGGAGAATACTCAAGATGCTGAATACTCCTAGACCCTAGAGGGGTTGAACAGATATTTTCTAAAAGTGTTTGAAGTATTTTCTGTTTGTTTCCGGTCAAAAAAGCTTTTGATGAGAATGTAGAAATAGTAATTTTCCTTGAGTTCACTTGGCTCTCCTGGCATTGCTGGGGTGTCCACAGGTATAAATAGCTACATAGAGGATGTTGAAGGAAGGAAAACATGCTAGGTGCTTTCAGAATTTCTTCCAGCTCATGGGTTTCGTCATTATTCTGTGTCCCGGGCTCCTCATTTACTGCACTGAGACATCTCACTAGCACTAGGAGGTACCTGCTGCAAGACCAGTGCTTCTGTGGAGGAAACACACATGAGCTTTAGTCTCTGCTATCAAAGGAACTAGATAAATAAATCTTCACCCCAAACGTCAGACACATCCCCACCCTTCTGCAGGCGCCTCTGGGGTTGTTTTCTCCATCTGTTGTGGGTTCATTTTCCTCCTCCTCCCTGAAGAATCACAACTGCCTCAGCTTGCCCACTTCTCAGCAGGCTTACTGAAAAGCTGCCTTCAGCTTTCCTTCTTTTTCCTGAAGAGCCTTCGAGTTCCCAGGGCTCACAGTTAGATATCTGAACATGGTTCCCAGGACCTTCCACAATCACTCAAACTGTCCAAATCCCCGCCCAAGTCTCTCACTGCCCTCACCCCTTCCAAGACCAAACCTCATACTAGAGACCAGGGGAAACTATTGTTCCTATCTTAAGTTGCAGGATTGCCTTCTGGTGGTTTTTAAATGTTGTTTGGGGTGGTGCTTTGCTTTTGTTTTTCCTGTTGTGTTGTGTCCTTTGGTCATTTTCCATTATAACATGTCTACCATTTCTCAGATGTCTCTTTGCATCTAGTCACTCTGTCTCTGCCATTCTTCTCCTCCAGGTGTCCTTTCTCATCTCAGGCATGCAGTTGCCACACTGAGTTAGACTGAAAACTCCTTGCTTTGTGGCTTTCTTAGCCGTTTCCTGGCTCTCTGTTCCTCCTTTCTCAGCCTTCTTTTGTTTTGCTACACAACACTTTCAAACAACTTTCCCAAACAGGCATGTGTCTGAAGCCCCTTTCCAGTGACTGTTTCTGGCTTCCCAGCAGGCTGCACAAGAGCTAGGGCCTTCCCACATGGGCCTCTGTTAGAAGTCTTGTAGCCATCAGCCTGACTTTTTGGAAGCAGGGAGACTATTTTTATTTTACCTAATCAAATCCAAACTGTAGGCTTAGATTTTTCTCTAAACCTACTTTATCTAGGGTTCTTGAATACTTCAACCTCCCTTCTAACTCACCAGTTAGAGGTTGAGAAGAAAGAAGGTTAATAGGAAAAGGGGTTTGTGGACCTGTTTAGAAGTAGCTCTTTCGGGGTGATACCACTCTTCGTTGTCAGGATACCAGCAGTTCAGTCCAATAGCAAACACCAAACACAAATGTAGCAGCAGCTCAATCCAGCAGAAACTGCAAGGCTCCACTGAATTGGCATGCGTCAACAGAAGTAGCAAGAATCAGCCAGAATACCACGAGAAGTTCTTTGACAAGTTTCTCTCTACCAAGTGAAGACCAGTGAAGACCAGTGAATCACTGCACAGCATTGTCAAGAGTGTCCTCTCACTGACTGTGGGGTTATATTTATATTCTTTCCAAACTTCACGCACCCTTTCAAGCATCTGCTCCAGCAAACAGGTCACATGCCCTCTTATGTGTCTGCTTCAGCAAAACAACCTCTCACAAGACAGCTTCCAGAAGAAAAAAAAAAATCACATGACATAACTGAGTTTCCAAAGAAACCAAAAATTTCCACTTCACCAAACACTTCATTTTCTGTTTCTAAAATTAAGCCCCACCCCTTGGCATTCTGTCTTTAATGAATGACATTTCAGAACCTGGCTCTGAAAATACAGAATTTCATTATTTTATCAAAGTCTAATGAAGAGGTGGAGAAGGGGGAGTTTTCTCTCCACAGAATGATCAAAGGGAGAGAGTTTCTTCTGTATCTTCAAACTTGGAGAAAGATCCAGTGAAGTCAGGTGTGAAGGTTTGTGTTGAGTTTTGGTCAGTTGCTGTGTATTGTAATGCTAAGTTCTGTACCTGAAGGTCTAGGCCTATGGATGAATTCTCATGGTTACCTACTTTTTTGTGCAAACCTTGATCTTTAACTTAAAATTGTTGAGGCTTGGTCTGTTGCTAAGTATTGTAATGATAAACACTGACTCTTGGTTTCCTCAAGAATGAGGAGATCCCCCTGTACACCAGGTGATGATATGTAACTTTGCCCACCAAGTTATCCGATTGGTCAATAAAGATGCCTACAGCTTATAGCTGGGCAGAAGAAAGGTAGGCAGCATTTTTTCCATTTAGTAGGCTTGGAGTCTGAGGCAGGACCATGAGAGAAGAGAGAGAAGGTGGAGAGAGGATCAAATGCCGTGGTGTAGGTGAATCATGAGAACATGGCCATGAGAGCTGGCCAGTTGGAGTAAGAGCAGCCCAGGCAAAACATGACAAGCTATAACTCAGGGTTGTTGATGGGAAAGTAGATACTAATAGCTTAGAGGGTAGATATCTGCCCACCTCTAGTGCTCTTAAGGCTTATTATAAATGTAAAGGTTTGTGTCTTTTCTCTGGGAACTAAATGATCCAAGGTGGTGCAGAAACTCCCAATTAATATTAAATTTTTACCACAACACTTACCAACCCCCCCTTTTCTGGCCTTATTTCCCCAGTGATAGAAAGTCTCTTGGAAACATTTACAGCTGCTACCAGCTCCTTCTAGTCTCTCTGTGTGTTCAGCGTTGGGATGATTGTTCCAACAAAGGAGGCAATGCAGTTTTAGAAACTGTTGTGGTGGTGCTTGAGCCCAACCCTCAGTGACACCTGCAATTCTGACTTCAGTTTGCTGATTTGTTGCCCTGGTAGTAATGTTGGAGCTGCCACTTAGGTTCCCAAGTATCATAAACAGGGCAGTGTTCTGCATTCCCATCAGAACAGGACCTTGGTTCTTTCTCCGTTTCAATTACATAATGGACAAAGGCCTAAGAGTCCTGGGCATAACAAAGCCCTTCAGAGTCCTGGGCTATTTATTTTTCCATGTAGGTACATGGTTGCTTCAGCAACATGGACCACAGTAACAACCTCCGCTGTGTGACAAAACTTTTCCTGGGGAGAAGCTATACACACATCCATCACCCCAGATAGGGAACTCATGACAGATCCAAGTATGGATACCACCAAAGTCAAACTTGGTGAACCATGAGTTTTATTGGAGTTCAGCAATCAAAAGCCCACTTTGGCTCACCTAATTAACATGCCTAATTAAAATTAAACACCTCATCCTAACATGGGGTTTCCCTTTTACCTTTATAAACTGCCATTTGTCTATGGGCCATGTCTTCTCTCTATTCGGAGGCAGTCCTTTGTACCTCTTCAGAACAAATACCCTTGTTAGGAAAAGTACCAGCTCAGAAAGTTTTATTTAAAGCCTTTCTAGATTATTCCACCTTCAGTATTTCTGTGCATTCCTTTCTTGAGCTGCTATGTGGTACATGTTTGATCATCTGGGTTCATTCTCCATTCCACTTAAGATTGGTCTTATATTCCCCGTTTGCTTTTCCCTTCTTGTAAGTGTTGGGAGTTTCTCACCTTTATTTTTCAGATCACCGGTGGAGCTTTCAGTTGTATAAGCTCCAGTCGTTATTCATCCATTCAACGAATATCTAGTGAGTTCATGATGCGTGGCAGACCACTCATGATCTTAAGTATAGTTATTGGCAGTGAATAAAGTTTTCTTATTGGGGTTTCATTTTCTCAGTCCCTAAGAACTTTTTTTATGACCGAAGTATTCTTGTATGTGGGCAGACTATGCTTAGGTGTCCTGGAGTGTGTGCCTGGACTCTTTGTTGGTATTGTAAGGTGTGGGCAGACTATGCTTAGGTGTCCTGGACTCTTTGTTGGTATTGTAAGGTTTTAGTTTTATTTCTTTTTTCTCCCAAGGCAGGACAGGTCTGCCCCAAAATGTTCATGGAACTGTTTTTGTTTTATGTTTGTTTTTGCTTTGTTTTGTTTTGCATAATATCTGGTAATCCTGACTACATATGAAAAGCTGGATTTACAAACAACGACCAGGCCAATGATGAGAGATCAGTGTCCCAGATTTTTTAATCTCTTGTGTGGGTGTACACCTCATAGGCTTTCTCACATCTACAAGTATGTTTCTCCTTGAGGGTGTATGGAGATATCTACAGGAAGGATTTACTTACAGATAAGCAAGGGTGGAACAAACAAAGACTAGTCGGAATTCTTGGCTAAGAGCAACAGAAATTGATTCCTGTTGGTTGGGTTTTTGTTTGGTGTGTGTGTGTGTGTGTGTGTGTGTGTGTGTGTGTGTGTGTGTGTTGCTGTTGATTTTTTTGAGACAGAGTTTTTCTCGTAGCCTTGGCTGTCCTTGAACTCACTCTGTAGAAGAGATTAGCCTTGATCTCAGAGATCCACTTTCCCACTCCTCTTGAATGCTTGGATCAAAGGCGTGCACCACCACCTTCCTGCTGATTCCTGTTAGTTATGCAGACCATTTAGTGACAGGTTTTCAGTTGCCCATAAAATTGACTAGAAGGTTAAGAATGAGGCTTTTTGGGACCAAATGATCCACAGTCTAGACTGCTGTACAGAAACAGCTGTGAAGCCAAGATGTAGGGGCATCTGTCAGGCACCTGCAGTCACATAAGCTGGGCAAGACAATGCCCCAAATCCTATAAGCCTGTAAACACATCCTGACTTGGCAAAGAGGACTTTGAAGATTTGACTGTTGAAGCATTTGAGACGAAGAGAGTATCCATGATTATGCTAGGACAGAGGATCTTCCCCAGCTCAACAGGGAGAGGGGTGACTATGGAAAAGCACCAGAGAGCCACAGCTCTGCTGGGCTTGGAGACAGGAGGATCAAACTGATGGAAGTGGAGGAGCAAGTGGGAGTGTGGGTGGGCACCAGGTGGATGGAAAGGCCTCCTTCAGACTCCAGGGAGGATGCACTTTGGATGCCGATTCTAACCTCTCGGACTTGTGTTATATTTCTGACTATAGGACTCTAAGGAAATAAATGTGTGCTGTTGAAAGCCACTACACTGTCTATTTGTTTCAGCAGCAATAGAGAACGAATGTTTGGCACATCGGCCGGCTTCCTCTGTTGGGATGCTGAAGAAGCCGACTGTGTTCGCCCTTCCTTGCAGACTGCTTTTCCTAACACCTCTTCCTGGGTTTTGCCTCCCAGGCCTCTCCTCTACCCAGACTTCCATCTAGGTAGTGTAGAAGGTCATGGCTGTATGTAAACTCCTCACACTAAAACTCTACTGGCTGATTGAGACCCTTCTTCGATGTCGCCAAAGTGCCTTTCTGAGTTTGGATCCTCTCTGGATTGACTCTTGTTTCCCCATCATATTATTCCTTTAGTTTTCTTTTTTATTTTAATTTACTTTTTAAAGACAGGGTCTCACTATGTAGCTCAGGATGGCTTCAAACTCAGTCCTCCTCCCTCAGCCTCCTGTGTGCTGGGGTTATGGTCATGTGCCCCCAGGGCAAGCTGGTCTAATTATTCATTCAGAGCACTTTGTTGAATCTAGGATGTAGGTTTCTTCCCGTCACTCTTGTCAATGTTGATTTCATTTAACTTCTATCTACCAGATATTTTAAACTTTCCTGGTAGTGACACCCATTCCTGTGTCCCACTTCTGGAATTAAAAAAAAAAAAATCTCTTTCCCCTATATTACTATTATAAAATTGGGGGTGGGAGGGGACACAATTTTGGTTCACCATCTTGAGCAATTATTTGTTATTCAAGCTGGTCGTTCTCATACGGTGAAAAGGAACAGACCAGTCTCACTAGGGTGGGCCACGCAGCTATTTCCAGCTACAAGAAACGGGCTAGCACTAGGGCAATCCAAGGGGGTGGAGGTCTGGGGAGACCTGAGTTATCCTCAGGGAATCTTTTCTGTGTATATGTGTGTGTTGTATGCATACATACTTGTTCATATCTGTGGCCATGTGTTTATGTATGTATGGAGGCCAGAGGTTGAGATCCAGTGTCTCAAAATTATTACACCTCAGTTTTTTGAGACAAAGTCTCTCATTGAAACAGTTCATTGATTCAGCTAAATCAGCTGGCCAGCAAACCCAGGGATCCTCCTGTCTCCACATCTCCAGTGCTGAGATTACAGGCACATGTCACCATACTTGGCTCTTGCATGGATTCGGGCCCTCTGAACTCGGGTCCTCACACTTTTGTGACAAGCATTTTGCCAACTGAGCACCTCTTGAGCATCAGGGAAGCCTTTCAATAGGAAAAGGCAAGCTGGATCTGGGTTCAAATCCTGATTTTTGCCCATTGCCAACTATGTATATTTGGTCTCTGAGCCTCACCTCTGGGACAGGGATGACAGCGTCTTCAAGTCACCTGCAAGGATGGCAGAGATAACTCCAGCAAATGCTACACCAGTTGGGCATTTGTTGCTTTTGGATATTTCCTCAGTGCACCTACATGGATTTCTCTTGCTTAATCCTCATCATTAATCCTATTACGGATTAGGAAACTGAGGAATAGAGAGTTGAGGAAAGTGGCTTAACGTTATGACTGTAATGACAAGGCAGGAACTTGAACCTTAGGAGCTTGGGCTTCATCTCTGCCCATTAACCCCATGCTGCTCGCTCTCCTCCCTATGCAGAAGCTCTCTCCTGCCAGGAGCTCTCCTCCAGCCTTTTGAATTTCCCATGCAGCTTGGGATTCATTAGCTAGATTCGTTTTTTCAGAGTTGCAATGGAATTGAGTCAGCAGAGGGAGGTAAGTGTCCCAGTAATAGGGGAGCTGGAGCCAGCAGGTCTATTACTGTTTAGAATCAGTATTTGTTTATTAGCTTGCTTTCTTTTACGATGTTGCTTTAATGAAGGTAACATTTCCATAACACTTGAGTGGTTGGAGATCAGCGGATTCCCTTGTTGGTTTTCATCCCAGGGTCTGTCTACAGGCTCCTGGTTAGTAACAGCATCTCTTTCTCTCTCTCTCTCTCTCTCTCTCTCTGTGTCTATCTCTGTCTCTGTCTCTATCTCTCTCTCTTGCTGTGTGTGTCTCTGTCTCTGTCTCTCCCCATCTCTCTGTCTCTCTCTTTCTCCCTCCCTCCCTCCCTCCCTTCTTTCCTCTCTCCCTTCTAGTTTTTCAAAACAGGGTTTCTCTGTGTAGCCTTGGCTGTTCTGGAACTCACTCCTGGAACTTACTCCTGGAACTCACTTTGTAGACCAGGCTGACCTTGAACTTCTAGAGATCTGCCTGCCTTTGCCTCCTGAGTGCTGGGATTAAAGGCATGAGCCATCACTGCCCTACTTTTATCCTTTTATATGATTTATTTTATCTTATTTGCATTTGTATTTTGCCTGCATGTGTATCTGTGTGAGGGTGTCAGATCCTCCATTGTGAACTACTATGTGGGTGCTGGGAATTGAACCTGGGTCCTCTGGAAGATCAGTCAGTGCAACACTCTTAACTGCCAAGCCATCTCTGGCCATACTTTTTTCCTCTTTGAAGAGACTTCCATCATTCTCCCTTCCTAATTAAAAAAAAATTTTTTTTTCATTGTGCATCTTTACTTTTAAGACTCAGTCAGGAAGTTAGCATGGTGTCTGTACCTATAATCCCGGAGTCTGGAAGGCTTCGGCTGAAACATTGAAGTTCAAGGTCAACCTAACAAGACTGACTCAAAAACATCAAAACAGAACAAATACCAACCCAGGAAAACCCTCAGTGGACCTCACTAGTTTGGATGTGTAAGTCACCTTGGTGGCAACTGTTTGACTTCTCAGTTACAGTCTGAACACACTGCCCAGGGTGGCACCCTTCAGCTCAAGCCAATGTCCTGCCTCAGTTGTGACTACAGGCCTGTACATCTGTGCTCTGTACTTACAGTGAGGCTGTCTTAGGCCTTTGGAAAGCAACTTAGAGAATCAGGCCTTGGATGGCTCAAACTGGTTGAAACCACAGTTTTCAGAAACACCTGCAGAAAGTGTTCTGTGGGTGACATTTTGATGTCAGAGGGGCAAGCATACTCTGGTTGAATTGAATTAATGCTGCTGTTTTCTCAGAGTGGAGAGCCGCATTGTTTACACCTGACAGACCACTGTTAGGTCATCCTCCCTCTAATTAACCTTTTCTCTCACCTCAGGCCACTTTGTTTATTCCACACCATAGACACCTCCAGACCCTGTAGGGAGGGGGATCAGGTCTTGGACTTGTATCTCTTTATGCTTCCTTGACTCCTGATTTTAAAAATGTTCCCCTTCCCACTCCCAGCCACCAAAACTGACAAGTCCAGGATGAGATTTTCCCAGGTAATGCCCTAAGGATAGCTGGTTTGGTAACATAGTCACAAGAGAAAACTTTCCCTCAAAGCCCCTTGTGCCCACTCCCAGTCAATACCTGGCCAAAGATAACTTTTCTATTAAGCTCCATTTTCAGAGGTGAATTTAGTTTGTTTTCTTTTAAAGATGTATTCATTTTATTTTATATGTGTTTTTACTGCATGAAGAAGGCATTGAATCCCCTGGAATTTCCATTACAGATGGTTGTGAACCATCATGTGGTGCTGGGAACTGAACCCAGGACCTCTTCAAGAGCAATACGTTCTCTTAACTGCTGAGCCATCTCTCCACCTTGGAGTTTAGTTTGTTTTCAAACTTTATGTAAGTGGAACAGAGTTTATGTTGCTTCATGTTTAGTTTCTTTCACTCAGCCAGTTTATCTTGTTTTTTTTTATCAAACAAGAGGTTCAACCAGCTGGCAATGTGTTAACAGATGATCAAACCGTGGACAGGTAGCTAAGATCTCCTGCGTTCATCCCACAGTGATGTGTGTGTGTGTGAGAGAGAGAGAAAGAGAGAGAGAGAGGAAGACTGGGACAAAAACCAGACTGGGCAGGTCTGTCATTAGCCTGATATTCCCCGGAAGTTCTGGGCACTCCCGAGCCCTGGGGAAAGCAGTCTTGGAACATTACAGGTGTGCGGGGAATGGACGAACCTTTTGTCTTGCTGTAGTTATCATGAGTCAGGTGGTAAGCCTGGATGACAACTGGGGTTGAGTCCAAGGTGGCTCATTCCTCACCCTTTTGCAGCTGTGGTGGAGGGAACACTCTGGGGTTACCTTATACACCCTGTGTGGGAAGTCCATGCCTCTCTCACCACGTGGGGATGCCATTTCTGGTGTGTCTGTTTCTTGTCCCCCACTGGAAGCAATGCAGTGAGTTCCATGCCCTCCCTTCTTAGGAACATCTTTTTGAAGATCAAGAACTCTTAAAATTCCTAGCATTTCCAAGATAGCTCTGGAAGCACAGACACTTGTGAAACTCTTATACCTAAGCACATCAGGGAGAGTTAAGGCAGGCTTCTTCTTTCTAGTAAGAAAAAGAAGAGGAAACAACTTTTTCCTTCTATCTGAAAAATTCCCCATAGAATAAAAGCAGGGGTACTAGTTACTGCCCCAATCACACACACTGGAGCCTGAAGCTCACTCTATGACATCACCCTGGAGAGACTACAAAGAATGGAAGAATCCTTTCTCTAGCCAGTTCTGCCCTTGTCTGCTACTAGCCTTATAGGGATGTTGCGAATAGTAAATGAAGCTAGCTATT
Organism: Rhynchomys soricoides; assembly: GCA_019843965.1. NCBI lineage: Eukaryota > Metazoa > Chordata > Mammalia > Rodentia > Muridae > Rhynchomys > Rhynchomys soricoides. The sequence goes on along the minus strand of JADRCH010000029.1, from coordinate 3,617,985 downwards.
TGTCAAGGTTAGAGCCCTAACTAGTGTGTCTCCTGATTTTAATTCCCCTGCACTGGAGGAATCACCTGCTTCTGTAGACCAGCAAACACCTGTCCTAGATGGAGCTCTGGGAAGAGAGAAATGACTGATTCTACCAGGTGCGACTCCTATGGAATTTGAAATTTGCTAACGTTCTCTGTGATGCTATTTAGTAAGTTCCCTTATTTCCTGTGCTGCCTCTAAGCTGGCTTTTAAAAGATCTAGAAGTTTTATCTGATTTGGGGTATGTGTGTATGTGTGTGGGGGGGGGCTTGACAAGTGACAAGTTGGGCTTTTGAATGAAGGCCTGTGACGTTGCATACTTCTATTTCATGATGTTTGCAGCACCTGATTAGCCTCATGCATTCTTTCTTTACTGATGACAGCATCATAAATTTACAACCCCCTTCTGATTCCCACATACCTTTTGCTTGTATTGTTGCAACAGGAGAAAATGGTTCCTCGGTCCTAAGCTCATTTTTCCAGATGTAACTGGAAAACAACCAAAAGACTCTTTTAACTTTTAGCTTATCTAAGCCAATTTTTCTAAGTTCTGCTCCCGTCAGATGTTATTAGAAATGCTTATTTAACTGCCACCTCCTCCCCACCCCAATGGCAATCCCATTTCCCACTATGGCCTACCACCTACTCAGTCTTTGAAGCTCGGATGGTTTCTAGGAAGCCCCCTCCGTTCTTACCAGGGATACTCACATTTTGTCCATGTAGCATAGGTAGTCTGTGGAGATCATTTGGAGCTGCAGCAGCCATCTTAAGCATGGAGAGCAAGCTTGAGGATTGATATCAATGTGTCAGAATAATGTGAAAAGAGGGAAATGGTCCCAGAATAATTAACTAAGATTGCTTAGGCTTCTAGATCTGAATCCTCCTTGTTTTTTGTTTTTTGTTTTTTTTTTTAAAAGTCTTAAATTTTGGTTTGCTTTTACAAGATTACCATACAGCACCAGCCTGAAAACACCTTACTTCCAGTTTTCTAATACATTAAGAAATAGTACCAGTTTAATCCATTTTTAGGTGATCACTTGTGAACACAAACAAACCAACAAGCACATCAGGGACATTCAAATCAACACCCACCCTGCCACCTGGTTTTTCAAGACAGGGTTTTCTGTATAGCCCTGGCTATCAGGGAACTAGCTCTGTAGACCAGGCTGGCATGGAACTCAGAGATCCAACTGCCTTTGCCTCCCAAATGCTGAGATTAAAAGCCTGGGCTCAAATATATCTCTTCAGCATTTGTGTGTGCTATTTAAAATCTGGGTACTTGGAGAGGAAGTCTATGAATCTTTCTTTTGTGTTTCTAAGTGACCGAGTGAGAGAGAATTTGCCTAGCATACCCAAGGCCATGGGTTCAGTCACCAGCTCTGCAGAAAGAAACAAGAAGGAGGGGAGGTGGCTCAGTGATTAAAGTGCCTGCTGCACAAGCAAGAAAACTATAGTTTAGAACCCACATAAATGCTGGGTGAGTGTGGCACCCACCCATAATTCCAGCCTTGGAAGGTGGAGACCATATCCCCAGAGCAAGCTGGCTAGTGAGACGAGTCATAATGGCGAGCTCTAGGTTTGATTGATTCCACACACATGGGAAAAAGAAGAATAAAGCTTCCTATTCTAATAGAATCTAAAGCACTGAGTTAGCAAAACTAACCTTGTGGTGTTATATTAATAAAACTATCTTTGAGTGGAATATAGATTTCAAAGTACATAGAACTTAAGTAGAGATGGTAGTTTGGTGTCCTTTATCTATGCGGGCAATAAGTATTGGAACTAAAATATTTTTCAAGGATTATTCTCCAAGTACATACTAGAACTGACTTTGAGTGTTGGTGAGGAAGGGAAGACTCTCTCTCCTACTGCATTTGACTGGACAAAGCATTCTCATTAAGTAGGCAAATTTGAATTTCTGAGTTCCACCCTTTGTAATGAAACAGCTGAGCTTAAACAGAATGTTCAAGATTAACAGGCAGAGAGGTGAAGATGGAATTAAAAGGAACAGAATGTGGGCTGGGGCTGCAGCTTTGTGGTAGAGCACTTGGGTGTACTAATCCCTGGTTTGTTCCCCAGCACTGCATGTATATGAGAGATATGACTACATGGTATATACGTGTTGTATATACTGTGTGTGTGTGTGTGTGTGTGTGTGTGTGTGTGTGTGTGTGTATGGTATGATGTCTTAAATCTAAAAGCAGCCATAGAGTCAAAAATGTCTAGGACAGCTGATGATCTGCCTGTTCCCACTCTAGTTTCTTGTGTTTTGCCATCCTGGAGTGAGCTGTCTGGAAGCAAAGCTTTATTGTGCTGTGGTCAGCAGATTACACCTTTGTCCCTGCAGATAGTAAGGTGATGACAGCGCTGGCTCCAGGAAAGCCCTGGCAACAAACCTTCTTTGTGTTAGGTGAGGAAACACTGGCTCCTAAGTGGATGACATCAGTGAGGTCCCCCACCCAGCCAATGGCTCCCTCACAGAGATGCATTGTTCGTGACTTTCACTCTGAACAGCTACTGGCTCTTGCTGGCTTCATTCACTGTGAAGATGGTGATCATAAGCCCAGATATCAAACGATCTGCCCTTTTGTCAAACTGTGGATCAGGCCATCTGCCCTGGAGTCTCATTAGGAGAGTCTGATCACTCTGATAATAGCACTAAGACTCCCAACTCTTCTACTCCCTTGGATGGTTCCTCTGCCCACTCATCTGTAGGACGCTTCCCATCTCCTGAGTCTTACAGGCAAAGTTCCCCATGCATCTTCAGTAGAAAGAGAGTCTCTTCAGGGATCCTGCTGAGAAAGGATTTCAACTTAGTCAATATTACATATTGAAATTAGACAAAGTAAGCTGGGAGTCAAACTCCTTGTGAAAAGTCACCTGATCAGAATTCCCAGAGAATAAAATATCCGTAATCACAATGCAGTTTAAAGCCTTTACACATGCACAGAGTGATGGACTGAAGCAGGCGTTGAACTTGTCGTGGGAAAGTCACTGAAGAGAAGGCAGGTTAGTTTCAGGCTGGGAGAGCAGAGAAGTGTGGAGAGTAACTTCCGAACCCACTGGGGCTGCTCGCTCCCTGCAAGTAGTAACCTCAGTTACTGTAACTCTGTAGCCAAAGACAGAGAATGTGCCAGAATCACTGGTATTTTCTAAGATGGTACTGAGTGCAGTACCACTTGAGGGTATCCATAGGTGCTCGGGAGTTTCTTGCTGGCCTGTTTTGGAAGATAATATTTACACTTGACCAATGTATTTGCTGCCATCTCTGTAGCATAGAGTCCAGCAGGCCCTCAGCGCAGCAGAGAGTGTTTGAATTTGAAGGTTTGAATTTCACGAGGACAGGGTTTTGAATTCTTTACTTTTCTGGTTGTTTTCCTTTCTAAGGAATTTCTTGTAGGAATGATGTGAGATATAGAATTTAAGAAACGACAGACAGACCGTGGGCAGGAGATGGACAATAAGTCGGGACAGCACACCATGTATTGTCTTTTTACAATTACCACGTATGTTAGAGGTACATTTTTTTTTTAAATGAAGCAGTCAAACTATAAAGAGAATGAATCGGACTGATAGTATCTTAAAAAAAAAAAAAGAAAGAAAGAAAATGGAAGAAAAGCACACCCATCATTTTCCAAATTCCTGCTGTTTTCAGACTCACAGGGTCTTGTGGATGCAAAGACTTCTTTGGGGCTGTTGACTGTCACTGATGGTGAGCTCTGTTTAGAACTGTCCTATACTTATAACCACAACGCTCAGATTTAAACATGCTATGCTGACCGCACCCCAGGCTCAACTCCAGTGACCCTTCCACAGTGTTTGGTACACAGAATGGGGAGCTTTCCAGGATGCTTGCTGGGTAAATAAATCCTGCTTAGCTGACATTAACAGTACTCAGGGTGTCTGCCTTCTCCTCCGAATCTGTAAGCTCCTTGGGTCGAGGGCTACCTCTCCCACACTCTGGTACTTCTTACTATACCAACATACACACCCTTAACCGAGTGGCTGAGTCTGGTGCAGAGGAAGGCCATTGTCCTGTATGCTAGTGGAGTTGAGCACTGTTGGTCTTTGTGCTCTATCCCCAGCCTGGTCCAGTCGTCAACAGAAAGAGTCCTGCCCTCCCTCCAGGTCTTACACATTCATGAACAGGGTTGGAAACGAACCCGAGAGATTATTTGGGCTAAATGCTTTATGTCATAAGTGATTAGATGAGGGTCTGACAAAACGGGGCACAGCTGAGATAAAAATTCCCATGTCTTTGAAAGTAATTTTTTCTCTTTGAAATATTTTCAAGTTTTATCTAAAATGTCCTCATTCCATTGCTATATATGTCCTCAAATAGTTGTTATAATCAGTTCGCAAGAAAACTCTAAAAGCTTTTAGCTATTTTCCATATGACACATTTCAGAATATTAAATAAGTTCTACCAAGTTACCAAGGTGGAACATACGTGACAAGCCAAAGAGAGGCATCAGGGAAAAAGGTATAAGAAGGAAGAGAAAACATGACTCAAATTTTTCATGCCTACTCCCCACCCACTCCTCCTTCTTGTTATCCTTCCTCCTCATAACAGGGTCTCATATAACCCAGGCTAGCCTTACTATGTAGCCCAGGCTGGCCTTGAGCTCCTGATCCTCCTTCTTCCACCTCCCAAGTGCTCTGTTTTTGACTGCATGCCAGCATGCCTGGCTACCCTGCCTACTTAGAAGGGGAGACGATACAGGACCTCTGAGGAGATTTCTCTTCCCATTCCAGGTTTTATACAGATTGGAAAAGGAAGAGCTAGAGAGATGGCTCAGTGGTTAGGAGTACTGGATGCTCTTCCAGAGGATGGGGTTCCAATTCTCAGCACCCACATGGCAGTTCACGCCTGTCTGTAATTCCAGTTCCGGGGGGATCTGACACCCTCACACAGACATGCATGCAGGCCAACACTAATGTTCATAAATAAACAGATAAATAGATACATGGATGAAGGAATACACAAATAAATAAAATTTAAAAAGATTGGAAAAGGAAATGAAAGATAGCTGGTAAAATAAATATTATCTTTGTAAGTGAGAGAGGCAAGGTGGAGGCCAGGCTTGGTGTGCCAACCAAGAGGACTGTGGGCCATACTTGAGCTGTAGACTTGCCAACATTCTAGCATAATAGAGCTTCATGACTAAAGCTAGTGACTGAGACAGGCCAGGAGGAGGAAGCAAAGGGATGGACCTTGTGCTCTCTCAGTGGTGTTGTGTGCTTCCTAAGCAGTGGTGGTGCATTACGACTTACTGAGCGGTGTTAGTGAGTCCTTTAGGGTTGGAGTGAGTGGTGTTGGTTAGTTGTGTTGTAGTTCATGTACAGGATTCTTCACACCCCTTCCTACAACAAAACCTCAGCAGAGTGAAGATTTGCAAGGATGACAGGCTAAGAGACAGGCTGATGGCTCAGTGCCACTGCAAACTGGCCTTCAGTGAAGCAATGCTGGAGACTAGTGCATGGGTTTGTTTGTTTGTTTTTGGGTTTTTTTGGGGGGGGGTGTTGATGTTTGTTTGTTTTTGTCCCTCCCTTATCCCTCATCTCCCCTCCCCCCAGCCCCCATCTCTGGCTAAGAAAATTCTCACTTAACAGCAAAAGCCAGGCTGGCTGGACTGACTGGGACCATCGGTGGGTGGAATGGGGTCAAAGGAACCGCTAGCTTCTGTCCAATACACCTACGGGGCTGTGAGGCTCCAACACGGGGAAGCTAGATTTTCACTGCAGAGCTGAGGGAGTTTGGCTGATCAAGGGGTGTTAAGGGGCAAGTCGTGCTGCTGGGCAGCAGTGTCTATGAAGATCTAGTGAGACCATCCCACACAGGCAGGGACAGCTTTACTATGTCACAGTGTAGCTCAGGAAGAGAGAAGCTGCTGCATTAGATGGTCAGTTGATTCCATCTTCCTGCTTGAGCCCCAAATTAACCACTGTCCATGAAGTGGGAGGCATAGAGCTGGAGGAAAAGAGGAGTGGAGCTGCCTCACTGACTGGCTTCCTTCCCTGCTGAAGGGGCCTCGTCTGAGCAAATGGAGTTCTAGCTGAGATGGCGGAGACAGAAAGTGACTGTAGGATGCTTTTTCTTAAGATGGTGAAGTCATAAGATGTTGGAGGGGTTCATTAAGGAGAAAGGGGGTCACTGTTCCCCTGCTAAGGACTACGGAAAGAGGCCTTTATGGGTCTGCCTTGTTTGAATGGATGGCTTTGAGCGGAAAAGCCTATTCACTTCACTCTGTTGACTTTCATTCCCCTTTGTAGTCAAACTTCAGAACCACTGAACTTAGAAGGTGTGAAGCCTGAGCCAGCATTTGGGACACCATGTACCCGGAACCAACAGACTACCTTCTCCCCAGTGGCTTGGTGTGTTCCCAGCAGTGCTGGGCCTGGTCCTTGATTTAGTTATGAACACAAGAAAGCGAATGTTAAATGCGGAGTATGTAGTTAGCAATGGTTTCACAATTACACAAAAGAGATTTCTTTCTTCTCTCTTCCAGCAGGCAGCACTGCTTTTGGCGCATAAACCAAGAGAAATACCTTAAAAGCTCTGCCCAGTCCAGCCAGGAGCTAGCAGAGGCAGCTGGCTACCTCAAGCTCTTGTCTGTACATCCCAGCACCCTTTGTTGTTCGGTTGGAATAGTTTCTGTCTATAGGACATTAATGATCCCAAGGCTGCTTTAAGAAGTTTCTCTGTTTAACAGGAAGTGATTGAGGACTGCCAATCACGAAGCTGCCAGTCCCTGCTCATGAGCCTAAAGACTGTTCTGATTACGATAATTACATTTTTATGAATATCCTACCTAGAGAGCAACAATTTTACCATGTCAGGCTACACCACACAAAGATGCATCAATTTCATCTGCAATGAAAAATAGAGCCTAATAGCTCAGTTATATTTATGATAGTCAACATCAAGATGCAGCATAAGCACCTCAACAGAAAGAATTCTGATCATTAGTTAACCCTGAGATGATTAAGGGTGAAGGCTTGTCAGCCTTTCTCGTGATTTTTGCTGTTTTGATTTGATTTTTTAAAAATCCATAATTAACATCTATTAGCATCTTGGATCCCACTACAAGCACCGGGATATGTGGCATAAAGTAAAAACAACAACAAAGTGAGGCTGGTAAGATGAGGAACTAGGACTAATGGTCAGAGAGGATGGTGTAATTACGAGGCACAATTATGTTCTGAGTATAACAATACCGTGCTGACTGCTTTACCCCTTGAATCAGCTTAGTTGATGGAAATTGTGGACAATAGTTTAATGCAAATAGAGCTATTTATTATAGATGTGAGCGTTAGTTAGACAGGGCCATCGAAGATGCAGTAGTCAGAACCAGTGACTTCAGTCAGCATCCAAAAGTCTGTTGAAATACAGATTCTCAGGCTCTGCCCAGGAACTTTTGACTCGGGATTTCTAGCAGAGGGTCCAGGATCACAGGAGTCTGTCCTAACACGTTCTCAAAGGGACTCTTTCATGAGAACCAGTGCCCTGCAGCTCGTAAGGATTTCTCCCAGCTACTGGAAACACTTGGTGAGTGTGGAGGGCACCTATGCTGTGGGAATTCCCTGCTAACGGCAGGAGCATCACCCCTATGGAGGAAGCTCTTCTAACAGGCTGCTTTGAGAGTCTTAAGGCTAGATTTCTCTCCAGTAGCTTTTCTCTTCTGTTCAAATACCTAAGGTCACAGGGCTTGTCTTGCCATGGTTTCTCTCCATTGCCCTTCATACTGGTTAGTCCACCTTGCTGGGGAGGTATGCTTATGATGTCCAAAGACTTGCACCATCCCAAATCCCTGGTGATCATCTCTATTTGGTTCCTCCCATTTCCTTAAAGCCATCTTGGTTTTTATTTTTTTCTTTTTCTACATGATCTCAATGTGTAGCCCAGAGTGGCCTGAAACTCATGATTCACCTGTCTATGCTAAAGTGGCAAAAATTACAATGGTGAATGAACCATGCCGGGTCGGACAGAAAATTTTAAAATTTTGTCATTCTTGTGTGTACACGATGCATTCGTGTGAGTGTGGGCATGCACATGCTGCGGTGTATGTGTAGAGGTCAGACAACAGCTTTCAGGAGTCAGATCTCTTATTCCACGTCTGGATGTCACTCTGCATGTCAGGCTTTCTAGGTAAGTTCTTTTTATCCTCTCTGGTGGTTTGAATGAGAATGGCCCCTGTAGGCTCATCTATTTAAATACTTAGTCCTTAGTTGGGTTACCTGTTTGGGAAGGATTAGGAGGTGTGGCTTTGTTGGAGGAGGTGTGCCACTGTGGATGGGCTCTGAGGTCTCAAAAACCCATGCCATTCCCATGCCAGAGAGCACTAACAGAGAGTTAGTGCTCTCTGTTTGTGACTCACGGTTGATGTCTCAACATATAAGATCTCAGCGACTGTTCCAACGCCATGCCTGCCTGCCTGCTGCCATGCTCCCAGCCACGATGGTCATGGACTCATCCTCTGAAACTGGAAGCAAGCCCCCAATTAAATGCTTCCTTTTATAAGTTACCTTGGTCATGGTGTCTCTTCACAACAATAGAAGAGTGACTGAGACATGATCTCAACCATCTTAGCATATCTTAGACAGATAGTTTTTAAGGTGATTACTTTAGAGACAGTGTCATCCTAATGGATCAGCGCATGCGGGCAGTATACCATGTCAGCAATGGGCCTGACAAAAAGTGAAGCTATGGTGGCGCTTTATTTCATATATTTCTATATGGAAATGTAATTTTAAAGATTCAAAGCAAGGGCAAAGCCCAGAGGACGGTAATTCTAAAACTTGAATGTGTGATGCCCTCGCAGCTTTGTTCCTTGAGTTCTGGGGATTTTTATTTTGGTGAGTCCTGGTGTCTGTACTTGACAAGCTCTCTGGTGGTCCTGAGGCAGGAGTTCTCACCCAGTGCTGCGAAAAACTGTGAATCTAAGCCGGGGAAATGGGGCACCGATGTGCGTGTGAATCAACAGGGCTCACTCAACCCAGTTCACAGGACTCAGTCTTTTTTTGAGTTCTCAGGAGGAGGCATTATTTCAGAGCAGTGGTGTGTCCTGCCTAGCTCTGGAGTTACAGGCTAGCTCCATAAACTCTCCCCAAACATCATTTAAAAATGTAATGCGGACCCTCATTTGTTCAGCTGATCTGACTGTGTTCTTATTATTGAGACAATGCTCAGTAATATGTGTCAAATAAGTTAGAACAAAACACCACAAAACAGTGTGACTGAAATGGCCATAGAGATGTGATAGGGCCCCTTTGTAGTACTGGGGACTGAACTTAGAGTTTAGCACAGGCTAGGCAAACCCTCTACTGCTGAGTCACATCTCAAGCCTTTTGTGGATTTTTAAAAATTTGGGACAGGGTCTTGCTAAGTTACCCAGGCAGGCCTTGCCTCAGCCTCCCGCACAGTTGGACTCACAGGCCAGACTGCATGCTTGCCACAATGCCCACCTGACCCCCTTTTTACCCAACATAAATGCTGTGAGATCTTGTCAGAACACAGCTGTAAACCCAGCACTTGGTAGGTTTGATCATGAGTTCTAGGTCAGTGTGGGCTACTTAGCTAGCCCCTGTCTCAAAAGTACCAACCAACCCACCCCACGAGTCCCTGATTGGCTTGTCACTTCTCAGTGCTGCTAGCTCTGCATGTGCAAAATGGGGGTGAGTTTATTCCTTCTCTGTGGGTTCAGTGAGGTAATGTACAGGGAAAACCTTTGAAACTGATGACACTGTCTCAATCTTGTCAGACACGAGCCTGTCTTTTTGCTGTAACCTTACTTCCCCTCTGAATATGTGCAGGGCTGGGTGACTGAGGCACACAGTGTCTGCTTGAAACTTTGATAGCAATTCCTAACATTTGGGATTTAACTGGGCCACGGCATTTTCCAGCTCCAAGGAGAATAAAAGATAAACTCAGTACCACAAATTTACGATATGACCCCGATGAGTGCCCCACAAATATTGGATAGTCCAAACGAGGAGAGGTACCCAGGATAGAACATTAGCTCTCTACATTACAGCTCGACTCATCCAGAGAGTTCCAGAAATCGGAAACTGTTCAATGAGGGGACAGCTGCATTTCAGCAGAGTCTCTGAGGTCATTTTAAAATGGTGTGGGTCTCTGACTGGTGGAGACTGAAAAGGACAGGCCTAAACGTCTCTTTTAAACCCTCAAGGTAAGCATTATAGCCACCTGTGAGGGCAAGGAACAGAGAAGAGAAGGAAGTTAGATCACATACATGGAATAGTATGCAGGCAAGCAGGCTAGCCCAGCCTGTATTCCCAGAACCTAGGGCAGCCGAGGCTGCATGATAAGACCTGGAGTGGAAGGAGGAGGAGAAAGAGGATGAGGATGGGAGAAGAATGGTGATGGTGATGGTGATGGTGATGGTAATGATGATGATAGAGGGAGCTGTCAGTGTATTCCAGGTTGCAATGATGTCATAGGACTAGAGTCAGTTGAACCATGGTCCAGTGAGCAAAATAAGGACAATGTAAAGTTTCCCTTTACGCTATGCTGTTTAGCTGTGCTTCCTGTCTTTATGAAATAGCAGGTTTTTTGAGTTTGAATCCTGGATCCAATGGAAGCAATTGTCTTGAGACAAATTTGGGCCTTGATTTCTTTTCCCTTTTTTTTTTCTTTGGTTCTTCTGTGGAGGGCTGTGTTGGTTAGTTTTTGTCAACTTAACATACCTGGGAAGAAGGAACCTCAGTTGGGGCACTGCCTCCATTGGTGGCATGGTCTGCTGGGATGCCTCTGGAAAATTTTCTTGATTGCTGATTGACATGGGAGACCCAGTCTTATAGGCAGCGCTGTCCCCAGACAGTTATTCCTGACTATATAAGAAAGGCAGCTGAGCAAGCCATGGGGAGCAACCAGCATTCCTCCAAGGCCTCTTCTGTGGTTTCTGCTTCAGCTCTGGGATTGAGTTCCTGCCCTGACTTCCCTCAATGAAAGACTGTGATTGGTATGTGCAGACAAACCCTTTCCTCTCCAAGTTGATTTTTGTTGTGGGTTTATCACAACAGAAAACAAAAAACCAAACTAGAACATGGGTAGAAGACAACTTCTTTCTACCATGTGGTTTCCATGGGCCTTGGAGTCAAACACCTTTTCACACTGGCCTTAATTTCTTTTTTCATTAAGTGTGTGTGTGTGTGTGTGTGTGTGTGTGTGTGTGTGTGCTCGCGCATGCGCGTGTCATTTCAAAAGTCAGAGTAGGCGATCGGGTATCTTCCTTTATGGCTTTCTCTGCTATTGCTTTGAGACATGGTCTCTCATTGAACCAGAGGCTCACTAGTTTGGTTAGGCTGGATGGCCACAAGCTCTCAGTATCCATCTGTCTCTGCCTTTCAATACTGGGGTTATAGGCACACATAACCATACATGACTTTTTATGTAGATGGTGGGGATTCGAACTCAGATCCTCACACTCACAGTTAATAGCACTCGGTGAGTGCTATTAACCACTAAGCCACCTCTCCAGGCCTTGATTTTTCTATGTGTAAAGATACAAAGATTAGCAATACAATATACAATAATAATTTGTAGAAACCCTAGTTCAAGTTTATAGTACATAACAGTTGATAAATAGTGGTGAATCCAGGGAAAATGACATGCTATTGTTACTTAGGTAAATAAATTAGGCAGAATTTTGATAGCATGATATCATTGCCATTACTACTGTGCTCAGTATTCCCTGACCCCATGGCCTCATCTGGGGACTTCTCGGGCCTTCGTTCCAAGAGCAAACCATTAGGGAACAAGCATAAGAGAAAATTCCCCTTTCATGTACACAGTCAACCAAACAGCCCCTGTGTTGATGGTGATGAATGTTCCAGAACCAAGGAGTAGCAAGGTTGTGCCTACTTGCTGAAATTTTCTTATATGTGCAGTGTCAACACATACAGAGCAATATTTACAAAATTATATATATACACATCTTTTTTACTCCCAGGCTTAATGAATACCATTCTTTCCCAGTGTTCGATGGTATGACTGGGGGTGTAAGCATATAAAAGCTTCCTGCTGTTCTTGGGTCTTCCCACGTGGCCTGTTGCTGCTTTGTTCTGGGACTATCAGAAGCCCCACGTGGCCTGTTGCTGCTTTGTTCTGGGACTATCAGAAGCGAATACCATCTTGCTGCACGACTTTTAACTTACTTAAGAAAGCTGGTAAACAGGAAGGGGTGAGGGAGGAGCTCCTGGCTGAAGCCACTGACATCTACAATGTGTATTCCAGGTGTTCAGCAGGCCTCTTATGCTTAAAATGTAAGCTAAGAACATCCAGGCTTGTGTCCTCCAGGCACCTCAAAGGTCAAATGTATTTCCCTAGAGAGGTCATGTTGTGGTGCTTTTGATTCCAAAACAGTGGGCAGCTCAGTTGGCAAATTATCTTAGAGTGTTTCTGGTCATGCTGGGAGGTGAACACCTGGCTGTCTCCCATCTGTCAGCATCCTCATCACTCCTGGGAAACCAGTAACTTAGAAAAGTCTTTAAGACATTCTCATAGACTCAGTTCTGCACCAGAAACTAAAGAGGATGATAACTGAATGGGGGACTTGGGTGTCATGAGGCTCAAAGCATTTTAAGAAAAGCAATAAAATGCTGTATAAATAATAGATATCAAAGTCCTGGCCAGGTCTGGTTGGTGGTGCACATTCCCAGCACCTGGGAGGCAGGAGCAGGTGGATCTCTGTGAGTCTGAGGCCAGCCTGGTCTACATAGTGAGATCTCTCAAAAAAAAAAAAAACAAAAAACAAAAAACAAACAAACAAACAAAAAAAAAAACCAAGAGAGAACCTACACCATAGAAACCTCCTTAATGAGTGGATTCCTCTTGCAGTGTGTGTGTATGTGGGGTCCTTAAAGCTTGACTTTAATTAACTTCAAGAAAAATGCACCTGGGTACTAACAGAGCAAGGCTTTAAGACAGGGATCTGGGTGGTAATGTTGATGGGTGGGATCTGAGTACTCGCCAGCAAGAGAACCATAGCCATCTGTTAAATGTAAGTCCCTGGCTAGACATGAAGAAGCAGGTCTTCCAAATGGGGCAGAGCAAGGCTGCAAGAATGACAGGAGAGACAGGACACTGGTGACATTAAAAATCTAGGAAGCCTCTGGTTAGCTGGACTATTTAGAGAACTGGGAACCCTTAAGTTTACTTTTCAAATGAATCAAGACAACACCCTCCCCCACGCCACCAATTGGCCATCAAAAACCTTTCTTTCTAAATAGTTCTGGCTTGTTTTTCTCCCAAATTTGCCATAGGTTAAAAATTAAAGAGAAAAAATTGATATAATTTATCCACTGAGATGACAGAAACAAAGGAATCAAATATGTTACTTAACTGGGCAGGGAGATGGGTGCTGAAGTGTTTATAACTGTAGAGAGCCCCCTGCTGGCTGACTGCAGTCACACCATACCTGATGGCCTCCTCCTGGCACTGGGAGCTCACTTCACCAACATGGTGGGCTGCTCTTTTGTTGCCACGAAGCCTGCACACACCCAGTGTTCTCTAGAATCTTACTGAATAGATAAATAAATGAACAATCCAGATTTGAACAAATGAGGCCAGTTTTGAAATGAATTTTTAATTCTAACCGTTCTGTAATGTAATCTCACCAGCCTTCTTGGTGTGGAGAATCCTTCCCTCACTATAGCCTGTGTATACTGCCGGACTAACAAAATGATCGATAGCCCACTGTTACTGAGCACCAAGTATGTGCTGTTTTTTCTGATGTTTGTGTATGTATTGCTGTAAGCACTGGACACTGGATGAAGGGAGTTCAGAGTGCGCCAATAACCCATCTATGGTCTGACAGAGGAAATGCCCGTGTCAGTATTCAAACCTGTGTGTGTGCACGTGCGTGCGTGTGTGCATGTGCACGTACACGTTTGTGTATGTTGTGTGTGGAGTGTGTGCATGTGTGTATGTTTGTGTATGGTGTGTGTGCACACGTGTGTATGCAGTGTATGTGTGGAGTGTGTGTATGTATGTGTGTGCATGTGCATTTGTATATGGTGTCTGTGTACATGTGAATGTGTATTTGTGTATGGAGTGTGTGCATGTGTGTGTGTGTGTATACACAGAGCATACTGACTCTGTGGACTCTTCATTGGCTTTCTTTTGCAACAAATGTGAGACCCATGGAACAGGGAAAGGGCAGGGAGGATTTTCACAACTGCACGGTATATCTGCACGTTTGTGGCATGCCATTTGATGGATGTTAAATTGCCTCTCTGAGAGATGACAGTGACTGGACTGAAGGACTTCTGAGAAGGGAGGACACATGGCCTAGTTTGCTGGGGCAGCCTCAATGGCTACCTGCTGTGCCATGGAAGCTTATCATCACTTTCCACTCTGAAGTATCCCACTGCAGATGTGAATTTTATGGCTGCCCTATCTAGAAGGTTCTTTTTGGCTCTAAATTTCTGTGAGTTCAGATTGGACATAATTGACTGGTAATATGAAATGATGGCTAAAAGTGTCTACAGGACCTGGATCACCTAGAGACAAACCTCAGGGCATGACTCTCAAGTTTCTAGATTGTTTTGATTAAGGTGGGAAGATCCACCCTAGCTGTGGGCAGCATCATTCTAAGGTCTGGGGTTCCCAGACTGAATAGGAAGGAGAAAGCAAGCTGAGAACCAGTATCAGTTCTGTGTCCTGAGTGTGGATGCAATGTGACCAGCCTGCATTGCTTCCCGTGCCACGATGGACCGGACACATCTTCAAACTGCGAGTCTAGAGCCTACAGTGCTGAGGGGGTTGTTTCCCTGCTAGTGCGTGCTTTCTATAAAAGCACACCAGTAAGCCCTTTTGTAGCTGATTGCATCCCAATAAATTTGGGATTGCATACGTGCTTGCCTCCTGCTGCACACGGCTAGTAGTAACCATTTGCTTCCTTGCTCTAGTAAGTCAGCAGAGTGCTTCTTCACCTTGTCTAACACACACTGATGCCGTTAGACGATTCCTCACACTGTACACACAGCACAGGGCTACAGAAATGACTTTGAACAAAGAGATGAGGCCAGGTCTTCCTATGTGCTCAACCGCTGTTGCTGTGCAGCGTGAGGATTGCGCATGCAAGGCACATGTGCACCACAGATGAGTTAGGAAGCTCTCAGGATTCCTGAGCTCCCGGAAGCTTTCCCAGATCTGTATCTCCCTCTTCCACTGCTTCCTGTATCCATTTTACTGACTAAGATGCAGTCTCAGAAAAAACAAACACGGGAGGGATCCCGAGGTGTGATGAATAATGAATATTTACGTACTTGAGAGGGTTTTGTTTTTTGAGTTTGTCGTTACTACCACAGTATACAACAGGAGGCAGATGTTCACTTTTTTTGTTTATATTTACACAGACAAGAAAGCCACAAGTTGACACTGTATCATTCTGTTTTTTCTTTATTGTCTGGCTAACTTACAAACATGCAGGTGTCTATGGTAGATTCTACCCTACCATTTAACTACCCCGATGACACAGATGTCTGTGTCTGTTTACACAGTGCAGTGGTATGAAAAAATTCCTCTACAGCTCCTGCCTATAAACAGGGAAAATTAATTTCATACCAAAATTTTGAAAAGACTTCAATAACCACCCTGTTTCTGGTACTAAAATAACAAAATTGATATTACAAGTTAAAATATAAAGGCCTAACAGTTTTTACAAATATGCAACTAATCCACTACTTAGACATAAAAAGTTGATTCTTTTCAGATCACAAGTAAGGCACCATTGGGTTAAACATTTTCTCAGCTTTCAGTAAATAAAATGCATAGTGAAATAGACACAGAACACTGAATTTTAATACTGCAATATATTTCCATATAAAATGATTTGCAAACGTTAAAATGCTGCACTGCATCTTAAACACACATAACTGGGAATATTATGGGAAAAACATACATGTAGGCTGTGACCTCAGGGGAGAGAACAGTCTTTTTTTTTAAATCTACCATAGGTTAAGCTAAACACAGAACTCTCCAGAGTTTTAAATGCAATTGGGCCACTGCCCTCCAAAGACAGGCTGTAGGTGTACTAATGGAAGATTCTTTGCAAATACATTCTAAACCTTCTTTACTATGAATGGCAACTTTGAGCTGTGACCCCAGTCCTGACTGAGAAATGTACCTGAAAAACTGAGATTTACCAGGACTTGTCCAATTTTCACTATCCCTTAAAAAATTCAGACCCACAATTTTGAGTCCGACCTTTCTCTGCCATACATAGCACAAGGAAGGACCATCTCTATTTTCACTAAAGTGGATCACTTAGCGTCTATCAAAAGGATGTTTATTCTAGTGAATATCAGATCAAAGAGTTCAAAAAACATTTAAAAATGTTAGAAATGAAAATAACTGTCAAGCTTGTTGAACCTTTTATTTCTTTGTTCTCACGAAAGACAGACAAATGGCAGAGGAGAAAGGAGGAAATTACCCTCTGAAGAACCAGGTCCAGGGCTTTGGCAAGGAGAGGTATAAAAATACAATATATTCAGATCAATCACTTATAATTTATTAGACGTTCCATCTATTAGAACTCCTAAGTTATGCTTTTATAGAAATGAAATAATCACTCTATAAGCAGGAATGTCTTTCCATTTTTCTTTGGATTGATTTTGTTGTTGTTGTTAGCATCTCTCAGTAACATGTGAGCAGTATGCTGGACCCACAGTACAAAGTTCAGGTAGATACACATATGTGGCCATGTGCTGTAATTGACAATGGCAACATTAAACATGACTATATAAAACATCAAAGTGGACATTTGAAAGTCCCAGTAAAATGTTGTAAACAAATATATATATATATATATAAAAGGCAAGCCTGGCCCTTTTTGTGGTCGGTCCTTTAGCAGACTTTACTTGCATAGATCCAAGACAACGATTCTCCCGAGAAATTCAAAACCAATGCTTTCCAGGTTCCACTGGTAAGCTCTTTAATCTACTTGACCCCAGTTTGTTGTGTAGAGCTCTGCACATCATCAAAACTGTCCCCTTCTCCCATAATTCTGATTTGATACATTCTCTGACTTTCTTCTCCTATTTTGCCCTCCTAGCCTTTCCTGACCTGAGAAAGGAATTTTCTCAGGGTGGAGGACTGAAAAGCCACAGTAGATCTGCAAGGCCAGTGACCAGAGAGTGCACAAGCCAGCTGGTTCTGAGCCAGGAAGTGCCCACACAGGTTTTCTTGCAGTGGCTTTATTCCATGCGACTGTAAACTGTACTAGATACATTTCTGACTAAGATACTTTGAAGAAACACCTGTACATACATATTAAGGAAAAAGGCAAAATAAGGGTCAAACATCTAAGGTCTCACTGCCTGCCAAACACTGTATCAAGTTCTGACTGTCTTGGGACATCTCTTGAATTGCAAAAATTCAATTTACCTTTTTAGACACAAGCTTTCTCTCCTAGCTCCTGTCTTCCAGACCGTTTGACAGTGTGGTGCTTAGGCACGTGTGGATACTTGAAATCTGGTTGTGTGTTTATTCTAAGTACAGAATGGTTACTGGAGTGTGAAGAATTAGTACCAAAACTGTAAATATCTCATTAATAATACAGGTCAAAGTGATATTTCAGATGCACAGAGCTAAGTAAAATGGAATTCTTTTCATCTGTTTCCTTTTACCTTTATAAACATGGCTGCTGGTCATTTTAAGACTGGGTATGATAACAGAAACATTATGTTTCTGTTAGACAGCTCTGCCCTGGAGCCTACCTCAGACTGCCAAAGATTGGACATCCTGCAACCACAGGGCTTCACATAAGGCTTGCTCAGCAACTTGCTTGGGCGGTCTGTGGTTCGTGGAAACAGACCAGAGGCCATGTGAGCAAGAAAGGCATAGAGAAAACCAGCAATCGGGGAATTTAACAACTACAGCCTGTAGCAAAAAAGCAGTGAATGTCTGACCCTGTGGGGCTGAAAGCTGGGATACAATTCTTCTCTGCCTACTTATAACAAAAGCTTATCGATCCCAGCAGCCGACCCTAACACAAGCAATAGCTCAGGAATATATACAACATAAACAGCTTGGCGCTCCTTTCCCGATCCCCACCCCCACACGCAGGGATCCCCTCCACAGCTTCCGTTCCTCCCTCCTACTCTCTCCGAGGGGGGGGGCAAAGCAAGAGGAGGGGCTTGCAGTTTTCCAACAGCAACAACTGAAGCAGCTTTGGAGCTTGGGTAGAACAGAGCAGGCAGAGATCACCTCGGGATGGGAGGAAGGGGTGGGGCACCCCTTTCTCTTCTGTTGGATCCACCTTGATGAAGAAAGCAGATAAAATAGAATTTTGGTTAAAGTGTTTACTGTGGAAAGTTGGAGCCGGCTGCAGAGATGCTCACTGCTTTACCCAGAGCTTAAGGCTGGAAGTAGGGAAGAACCAAGTAATATAAGTAGAAGATGGTGGGTACTGGCTACCGAGTACTTGATGGGTGCTGGCTACTGAGTTATGTAAGTCAGCCGTCAGTCATGTAGTCTGACTGTCATGTGATACACCACAAGTAGCCAGTGAGATGAGAGGTGGCCCCCTGCACAATGCTGCAAAGAGGGGCCATTCAAGGTGTACCCCACACTGTTCAAGGTGGTCTGAGAGGCTGAGGCAGAGAGAAGAGCAGAATAAAACATGTTATCTGATAAAGTTTCATTTTCGTTAAATGATTTGCTATTAAAATCAATTTTAGGTTTGTTTTAAGTATATTCTAGAAATATTGAAAGCAAAGCTGTAAGATTAGGGGATTAAGCAGTTAAGAATTACCAACTTAAAAACCATTTAAAATGCCTATTCTTTCTCAGGGGCTGCGTCACTCAAGGATTCCGTGATAGTGAGCAGGCCATCGTCCTGGTCCTCAAGTCACTCACTAGAGTCATGAAGAGGGGGATAGAGAAGAAATGTGCTTAGCTATAACATTAAAGATTAGACGGCAAGGGAGGGGATTCTGTTACTGATTTAAAAATCTGAGTGATACTTCTCTTAAGAATGTTTATGATAAATGAGGGACAGTATTCAGAGTTTAAGCAAACAGCTTCTTCAGTAAATTTGTTCTAGTTCCTATAACCGATAGGCGCAGAAGCACACTCATCACAGAACAGTCAAAGGCATCTGTTTCATGCTAAGGCTTATTTTCATCCAGACCTTCAACCACCAACACGACAGTCTCCTTATACTTATAACCTTGGGCATGCACTGCCTACAAACATAGTATCCCAAGTAAATGAAATTTCTAGGATTGGAGTTTTCCTTAAGTTAGAATATTTTGTTTACTTCTGGCATTTGTTCTTGGAAAATTCCTTACAGTATTTCCTAATTTTTTAAAGTCTGCAGCAGAAGCAAAAAACGAAAATTCGACTTGCTTCATTTAACTGCAAAATATACATGATACAAACCGATGCTATGGCCCTGCACTGCCACCCAAGGCACAATTCTGTGTCCCTGGCTCTTTTTTTGATCTGGCTCTATCTCTCCCCACCTCCACCCCCAGTAAGTTCTTTCTGAAAGGCTTCTAAGCAGCCTTGACTTCAGCTGGTATTAAGCTGCTCAAAGGCCGGGCTCCCACTGACCAACAGTTTACTCAAGAACTGTGGGCTGGAAGGGACTCAGTAGGCCCCGAGCTTCTCTGAGGTACTGTGTTAGAGAGCAAGGGCCTCGCTCTGACTATTGTCTGGCCTAAGGGATTAATTTCGAGGCTTAGGTCTCTGCAAGCCTGACACTCATCAGTGCCACTTTTCCATATTCTATATTTCTTAGTCCTGAGCAAACTTTGGTGTGAACTTCCATGTTATTTTTCCTTAGCCCTGTGCATATTTGACTATGAAATTCCAATGTTTCTATTCTATCTTTGGGTTCACATTTCTTCTTCAACAGGGAGAAGATGATGCAGGCAAGCATGCATGTTAGCAAGCAAGGAGAGACGATCCACATGTGCAATGCTGCCAGGTTCTTGTATGGAGACTTGATGAACTCCCGTGGAATAAAACCATGTGCTAAAACAGGGGTGTGTTTACTAAGCAATGCTATGTAAAAACCTAGCACAAAATATGGTCTACTGTTGTGACAACTGTGTAAAAAGTCCGAATTAGATGGAAAACAATAGGAACAGGGTCTGGTAGAATGAAAGTGTCTGTTCTGTGAGTATATATATGTATATATGAAACTATGTTGAATATATATATATATATATATATGCTGAATACATACACAAATCTATGATCATAATGCATTTAAAAGATCAAGGCAGTATTTTGTTTTAATTTATATGACATTGTGCCAGTCTCAAACTAGTAGGAATAGAAGATGGACTGACTTTTGCTCTCCTAGGAAGGTCAAAATGGAGGAGATGACCGAAAGAAGCAAAATAATATAACTTAATACTGGTCCACCAGATGTATTCTGAGATGGTAATGTCACCTTCAGAGAGTTATTGCTCATTCTGGGTGTACTTGAGAGTGCACACAGCTCCTAATGGAGCTTCCTATTCCACTCCAGGCAAGAGGCCTGGGGTCCCTGTGCACCTCATCTGGAACCCAGGCTCTCACAGTCCGAGCCTGCACAATACTCCACCAGAGATACTTACTTCGGCTTTCATTTCTGGCCAGTTTGCTGGGATACGTTTTGGTCGTTGGTACATATGGCTCTGGAGGTGGCAAGTCAGAAATTGGATGGAAGTAGAATCTGCTTTCCCACTCATCTGTGGAGAAACAAACAGAACCTAAGCACAAGAAATTTGCTGGGAGGACGTGGGGAAGACAGACAGACACGCACAGAAACAAGTTCCAGTTTTGTGGCTGAAAGTGCACAGAGGAGCCATAGTGAGGCCAGTGTGCAGCTGCCTCAATGATCCTGGCCTGCAAAGCAAAGCAAAATGATTCGAACTGGAGTGACCTCGTTCCTCAGATCTCGCTAGGGGCTAAGATACCTCACCAGTGGGCCCAGGAACATTTAAAATTTTTCATTTTTATTTGTATGGGTATTTAGGATGCCTATACATCAAATAGTTCTGGAAATCAAACTCAGCTCCTCTGGAAGAACGGTGAGTCTAACTGGGACCTTTCTGATAACATGGCAGAGGGAAGCAATTGAATAACGGGGTCACTGTGCCTTACTTATAGCTTACTCAGAAATGTAGATCATAAGATGGTAATTTGCAAACGCAAAAAAAAAAACCAAAAAAACATTAGAAAAATCTCTGGTGGCCAGGCGGTGGTGGCACACGCCTTTAATCCCAGCACTTGGGAGGCAGAGACAGACAGATTTCTGAGTTCAAGGCCAGCCTGGTCTACAGAGTGAGTTCCAGGATAGCCAGGGCTACACAGAGAAACCCTGTCTCGAAAAAACAAAAAAAAAAAAAAAAAAAAGAAAGAAAGAAAGAAAAAAGGAAAATCTCTGGTGAATTAAGTTAACCACACTTAAACTTGTCAAACAAGGAAAGAAGAAGAAGAAGAAGCCGCCATTTTGGAAAGTGAGAGGAAGAGGTGATCTAGATCGGACCTCCCGGTGAGCCCTAAAATGGACTGTTAGTTCTGCATAGTATGGATAGCAAGGACAGAACAAGGAGCATCACTTCAAATAAACAAACATCACTTGCCTTCACAAGATGAGTCTTGGAAGCCATTCCGAACCGATGTGGATGGTGGGGGTGGGGGCGGTGCCCCAGCACCAGGCCTGTCAGGAGGGAGAGGAGGCCTAGGTCCACTTCTGGGACTGTCTACTCCACTCCTGGATGGCAACTGGGGGGTGGCAGGCAGGGCCCGAGGTGTGCTTCCATTTCTGTTTATTGGAGGTGGTGGTGGGAGGGGGCCTGGAGCAAAAGACAAGACATTTAGTGAAGCGTTGCCTTAAATCCACATTGCCCCTGTGGTCATCCTCACTGTGCAAGGTAGAGTGCCTGCTGAATACAGGCCCTTGAACTAGGGAAAGGAGAAATGGTGGAGCCCTTCTGGACACGGGTAGAAACAGGATGGGGACATACACCCGTGTAGATATGTAAAGTAAGAGCATATAATAGCGGCTAACTGGCTGGCTGGCTTCAAGTAACCACTGAGGCTGGGGACCAAACAGTGACATTAGAAACAGATAAAAATCTATTTATATTGACAACATTTCACTGAAAAAACATTTTATCCTTTTAAAGACTTCTGGAACTAATTATTGAGATACCATGAAGGAATTTTTTAAAAAGGAGTAAGATGCTTACAAAGTTAGTCTAGGTCTTTAGAAAAATTAAGTTTTCTAAATTTAAAAAAATTAAAATTCTTTGTGTGTACATGTATGTGTGTGTACAAACACCTTGGCAGTTTGTCAGAGGACAACTTTAGAAAGTTTATTTTTGCCTTCCACCTTCACCTGGATTCCAGGGGTCAAATCAGATCATCAGGCTTGGGCCACAAATAGTCTTACTGGCTGAGTCCCTTGTCTTGCTGGTCCAGTGCTAAGTTGTTTTTTAACCACCTTTTTCTTTTTTTTTAATTTAAAGATTTAGTTATTTTATGTATATGAGCACACTGTAGCTGTCTTCAGAAACAACAGAAGAG
>JADRCH010000029.1:3519674-3586963 GCA_019843965.1 Rhynchomys soricoides | reverse complement strand
AGAGAGAGAGAGAGAGAGAGAGAGAGAGAGAGAGAGAGAGAGAGAGATCTGGTTGGAGGCATAGGTTAACCATTAAGCTATAAACCATTTAAAACTACGGGAAAGAGTTCTTTACTTACTGTCCAATATTGGGGCACTTCTGTCATTGGTGACTGTCTTCTTTAGCTTCTTCCCTTTGCTGATGTCAGAGAGAAGAGCATTCCTCCCAGCTTGTTCTGTCTTATTCAAGGTGGGCTTCTCAGTGTTGGCCTGAAAGGTAACCACATGGATTCATCTCCTGCTCTTGGGAGGTAAAACCATGCACTGGAGCACTCAGTCAGACAGGTGGCTTGGTTTTAAGATCCTAGGGCTATAAACTCTATGGGAGTTTTGGATTTCATGTCATTCTCTTTAAGACCCAGATTCCTGGGAGCAGATACAGCAACAAAAGACAAAAATACTAAGTCTGTGATAAAATCTGAATGTTCAGACCATAATCTGCCCATAAAAAGCTAGGGTGTGCTGGTCCTTTCACGTGACACTAAATCTGAGGGACCTCTGCGGCCTGCTATTGGCCTTCGTCTGAGCTGTGTCCCGAAGAGTAGCCAGCTTCTCCCATCAATTAGGACTTACCTGCTGCAAGGAAATGCTGGACTCTGTCAAACCAGAGGGGGATTTTTAACTCGCTAAACCTTTAGAAAACAATTTCCTCCAAATACATTGACAAAAGTGTTTTTCTCTTTCAATTTGTCAGATTTATTATGGCATAATTTACATATATTAAATCCCCCCTGTCAGCTCACACTACTATTAGCTTTGACAAACATATAGTCAAAATAGGGAATAGAATATTTTTTCTTACCCCACAATTCCCTCATGTTCAGTTGGCCATACCATGTTTATGATATTTAATTCCTTTGAAAGCTTAGCCCAGAGCAAATACACAGCTACTTAAAGATGTTTGGGCATTTTTAAAATAACCCTAAAGTTCCTGACTGTGAAACTGAGGTCCTGATCCATTAGGGTTATTTTAGGATTGATTATTCAAGTCTAACACATAGGCTTGAAGGTAAGTACCTCTCCTGTGTGGATCCTGTCCAGGGTGAATGTGGCTGTTTCAAAGCCAAAGGTCCTTCTAGCTGGCATGAGAGTCTCCTGGGCCGACTCTGCCCTTAGGAAAAGGGCAAGATCCCAGGTAAGCCAGTTTTGGTCATAAGAAGTAAAAGTGAGAAGCACATGGTTTGATGCCTCTCTCATCCTTTTGTTGCCAGAGTGAGAGGTGGAAGGGCATCTCAGCTGCACGGAATTACTGTGCACCAAGATGCAGACATAATGAAGGAGTGAGGGAGCCTCTGTTGTGATGGTAACAGTTAAGCACTTTCTGTGTGTTGTATTTCATTTTAATTTAGTCTTTATTGACCCTGTGTGTTACTTCCTCTTTACAGACACATGCACACAAACCCAAAACAGAAACACCAATGAAAACCTGGAGTGTATTAAGTTAAATAATTTGGTCCAGTGGCAGGGGCATCAAGGCTGAGATGAGGAGCTGAGCTCTGAACCCTGGCAGTCTGATGCCAGGACCGTCCCCTCTCTGAGAGAAGGGTGAATGTGGGCTCCCAAATGTTCCTTCCCCTCAGCCCTCAACATCCCCGGAAAGCAGCCTGTAGGGAGCTTCCCTGTCCTCCTGTCTTCACACGGCTAACGTGGTTTTGCTAAAGCACTGTGGAGAGACCTTTAAAAGCCACCGGGTCCCTTCACTTTAAGAATGAAAATCAACTGGAGATTAACTAATGAATCCACACTGGATAGCTTCAATTTGAGTCAAAACAGCCTTCCACAGTGGCTTCCGCCTTGACTTGGAGATTTGTCACCTGACTTCCTTATGCCAACCTCTCTCAAGTGGCAGACCAAAGACCCTAAACTGTATTGCTCAACTAGGTCAGTGTTGCCTGGTGGCCACCAATCCATCTCCCCTTTTCTCCTGGCCTTGCTTTGAGTTCTGGATTTATAACCCTGGCTGGCCTCAAATCTCTTGCCTCAACCTCCAGAGCTTAGATCACAGGTGAGCCACCACATCTGCCTTCCAATTTTAATCCTTTAGGCTTAACATTCATGGTTTGTAAAATCTTCTCTGTGCTGTGTTATTATTTAATATTTTCATTAAATTCATTTACTATATTATTTTCTGTACTCCTTTTTAATGATCACTCTCTCTTAAATTATATCACTGGCTTTTAAATCAGCCACTGGCTTTGATATGCCAATCATAAAATTTTAGAATACACATATTAAAATAAGTGTATCAGCATTAAAATTCTAAAACGTAACCCATGTGCCAATTAGAAGTGATAGGCAACTCACATTTTGGGAGAAATACAGATAAACTACCTTGCCACATCAGCCAGTTAAGCGTGATTTCTAATTAATCCATGCAAAGGCTGCTTAAAAAGTTCACAGACTGACATGCTTATAAAATGAAAAATAAATATTATAAAAAATGAGTTGGTTAAAGAGGTACACAAATCCTATCTGAGAATAAACCTAACTCCCATCAGATTACTGTAAACATTTCTAAATGCTTAAACACAACTTCTGTCCTTCTGCCCCTAGGGATTCTCACAGGAAGCTGGGGGACCAACTGTTAGCAGGCCAGAGTCTCAGAAGAGTTATATAGATGTGTGCCACGGGAACCTGGAGCAGGAGACGTTTCCTTCCCCAGCCTCAGTTTCCCAATACAAGAAATGAAGCGATCAATCATCATTGTGCAGCTCCCAAGCGGCTCATGTGTGGGTGGGGCTCTGGGATGAAGTGACTCTTGGAGCCTTCCTGAAGGTGGATGTACTAAAATTCCCCAACAGGCTCATCCAAGGATCAGGAGGAGTCTGGTGATGAAACCCTTTGGAAAGTAATCATCTAGACACAAGGTCAGGTTTAATGGGGTGTGAGATTGTGTATGGGAGGAGCATGCAGGAGGAGTGTGCAGGAGGAGCGTGCGGGAGGAGGTGGGGTGGGAGTAATGTTTGTCGAGAAGGCAGAGAAGAAAGAGGTGAGGCTGGAAGATGTTGGACCCCTTGCAGACTGGCCAGGCGTTAAGTTCGTTTGAGTGGGGAGGCAGTGCATCCTGCTTCAGGGCTCCAGAACTGCCCGCAGGGGAGGCAGTGCATCCTGCTTCAGGGCTCCAGAACTGCCCGCAGGGGAGGCAGTGCATCCTGCCTCAGGGCTCCAGAACCGCCCGCAGGGGAGGCAGTGCATTCTGCTTCAGGGCTCCAGAACTGCCCACAAAGCCTTATTTTAAATTATTCTATTTGCCTTGACAGAACTGGTGGAAGAAGACGAAAAATCCACACTCCAGGCCCATAAGCTTGCATCCCAGGAGACCTTGACCAAACACATTCTTTTTGTTATCTGGATTTGAGAGGTCTCCACTAGGTTCTAACCTCAAAAGACTGGGCCCTGGCCAAGCAGACCTATGCTGGAATGCCAATGTGCTTACGACAGAACTACGTGCCAGCATTTGACTTTGGTCATCTTCATGCACAGGGTGAAGGGAGAAATCCACTGTATGGGCATGCTCCAAAAATAATCCCAGCCCTTGGGAGGTGAAGGCACAAGTCGCAGACTATATCGGACTATGCAGCAAGACTCTTCCTAAAAAGCTGCCATATATATATATAAAATGAAAAACTGAATAGATATACTCACGAGTGCAAACGTTGGTGGGGGTGGGGGTGCTGGTGGGGGAGGGACAGGCATCTTGGATAGTTAAAATTTCAGCAGTCTTGAGGGTAAATCTATAAAAACAGAACACATTGGTGCATTAGATCTCTCAATAACAGTTTGTTTTAACCTTCCTATTCCTCTTCCACAGTGGCACAGGACACCTTTTGGAGGGAATGGGAGGCACTACACTTCCCTCAGTTGACCTGGCAGGACTGTTCAGCAGGGACCCTGGTGAGAGGGGACATTTGAGTGGAGATGCAGGGTGACGAACTGTTAGCACACCCAGTACTAACACGCTCAATTCTGTCCCTGCACTACAGGCCACAGTGGCATAGGGCGGCTGTGAGCATGTGTCTGCAGATGTAAGCCCATGCCTGCAGAAGTAGGAAGATTTTCTGGAAGAAATGCATCCCAGTCTGGTCAAACATTTCAAGCATCGCCTACTCTTCCTCGCTCATTTGCATAAAATCCTTTCTGCTCTCCCACCTTTTAGCCCCCCCTTGAACAGGGTCAACATTTTAATGTGATCTCTAGATGCTCCAAAAGCGCTGGAATTTTAGAATCTTTGTTACAGAGTTTGAGCCAGTGAGCAGCCTGGGACACTGGCGACCTGAGGTCTATGCAACATTATGCCCAAATTCCAAACACAAGAATTATTCTCCTTTATTCTTAATAGTCTTGCCCAAATGCAGAAAACAATTTCTTAGCACCTAAATATTAATTTGGCTCAACCACTAAAAAGTTGATGTGGAAAATGTACGCCTTAAGACAAACCATCCATTGAAATACTGCAGACAGCTTGCTCCCTGTGAACAACACTGGCAGACTCCCACACCTGCTTCTAAACCAGACCAAGGACATCTGGGACCCAGTGCCTTCAAAGTGAACTAACTATGAAACGGTACTTAGCCCAGCATGATGAGGCACCCCTGCAATCCACTTAGGGGCAGAGGCTGGAGAACATGGCAAGTATTAGGCCTACACAGTGAGTCTGGTTTATATAGCAAACCCAGGTTAGCCAGAGCTACAGAGAGATCCTGAGAGGGAACATATTTTCCAAGTTCTTTCTTCATTCCTTTCTAATCCTGGGGTAGAGGGGTTCTATGAGAGGTCACTGGAAGTGGCTTGATCCAGTTGTGGTTTATTACTGCAGTGGGCTATTTGAAAACTCAGAGCATCTTGCTCCGTAATTATTGCCGGAAGTTGCCCTTAAACACTGTGCTACATAAAATGGAAGGGTTGAATCAATATTGGGTGCTTTATCTGCCCTGTGTGTGGAAGGATGGGGGAGGGTATCACAGGAATAACACAAGACACAGAAGGCCCGGCTGCTCTCTTGCCCCGTTACTTTTACATTCTACAATTTCCATTTAAGTCCAACGACAGTTTATGAATAACACCGTTAATTTGTTTTCATGATTTCTTGTGTGTACCTGGCTCCTTTTCAGCTTAGTTTTGTTATTTTCTCCCCTAATTCCGAGGGGAGCATTGTGGGGAATGGCAGCACAAAAATAGACCAAAAGTTCTACTTGTCCTCAGAAAAAAAGAATTCAGTAATAATTAACTTTTAGATTAAAAGGGACCTTGGGTAAATAACAGCCAGAAATAGTTCTTATTTTGATGTATATTCTGCTAGCTTATAAATGCATGTAAGCATGCATGCTTGGGCACCCATCCCCCACCCTCAGGCTGGGCAAATGTGTTCTCTCCCTCTCCCTTATCTGTTCGTTCCCTCCCTCTCCTCCCCCCCCCACATTTGGCCAAGAAATATCAATTAAGAAATTTTAGAATACACATAAGTCAGTCGTGTCTAAATGAGTCAAAGATCTTAAATTCACATTGTTTTTACAACCACAAAAATAAATAAGGACAAAGGCCTTTATTCCAGAAGCTGTGGATCCACTCGAAGGCACATAAAATTATTTGGTAATATGAAATTGCTGCTAAAATTGTGAATTTTTTAAAAGCTCAGAGTTTTGAGAGTCCTACTGGAAAAATTCTTCTTGGTTTTATTCTTTAGAGATTCCACAGTGCAAACTGAGTTGGATGTCTTTAAAACCTGAAAAACCATTAAAACTAATTAAGGTGAATTTGGCTTTGTTCTTTAACTTCCTGTAAAAGGGCTCAACGGGAAAACTGATGCTCACAGTAAACCACAGTCATCCTGTTTCTTTTCACAGGTGCAGTTGCCTGTAGTTTCTATTTTATGACACCAGTTGCTAGGCAACATCCCCCACCCCACCCCCAAGACCTCTCTGGCCATTTTAGAGACTTTTAATAACCTGGCGGAAAGGCTTGCTGGTCTTATTGCTAATTATTTCACCTCTCCTTAGCTGAGGGTCCCTCTGCTCAGAGCAAAGAGGCAATCCAAACAAGATAGACAGGAGGATACAGAAAGCAAAGCAAGCACACCCCAGAGAGTCCCCATGGTGATGGTTTGCCCCGACTCGTGTTCAGTGGAACCCACACTGGCTGTGCTTGGGACCCCCCCCCCCCCAACACATAGCACACTTGTTCTTTGCTCCGTTGCTCATTTGAAACAACAGCTTCAGTGACTACTTGGGTTGTTTTCTTTCTCATGGTAGCAGGTTGTGCCTGCTGCACTCGGAGGGCCCACGGCTAATTCAGACACACTACACGTAGAGTTCTAGATAAGGAGGTGGCTTAGGGTTGAGATACTCTCGATGGTAGAGCATGTGCCAGCTTGTGGTCCTAAAAGTGTTCTCCAGAGCAATACAGAGTGTCAAGGACCTGGGAGGCAGACTCACATTTCACTCCACTAGTGGCTACTACAGGAGAAGCAGACGTTGCCATGAAGAGTACATTCTAACCCACTATCTTACATATTTAATTTAAAATTTAACAGAAACTATAGGCATCCCAGGCCCTTCTATAAGTAAGAACATGAAGTTTAGCTGGGTGACTCAGCTACCCATGGTTTAGCTTAAGGGGTACGGACCAGGAATCCTTTACTCTATCTATGTAAGTGAAACCAATTTTCTTCCCCCATCTCCTGACCTTTACAAGTTCCTCTTTAAGAGGCTCAATCTCAAAGCTGAAGTTTCCCTAAATCCTCAGCACCACCTTTAGTATTCCCAAGAGGATCGTGTACGCGTGTGTGCGCGCGCGCGTGCGCACAAACACACACACGCACACGCACATGCACAAACCATTCAAACCAACATACTGAATATGTTTATTTTATCATCTCAAGTATAGCCTTGTGATATGTGCTGAAATGTCACCAAATTTATTTCTAAAAAGGTCAAAACACTTAGAAAGGAAAATATTTTACTTGTGAGTAATCATTTTAGGCATATATTAAATGTTGCTGTGATAATTAAAACACTTTGTAATTCCTGATTCTCAGGACTAAAAAAGGACCTGGAAACCAACTGTGCAATTTATCATGTGGTCTCCCAGCTACGCAGGTGGAAAAAGTTCTTGGAATCTAGAAAACTTCCTCTACACTCAGTAGTTAGGTGACCTTGGGCAAAGGACTTAGCCTACCTAAGCCCTGTTTCCACTGTCGATGGACGTGAGGCTATCTACTTAGAGTTAAAGAATTAGCCATTTGTTAATAGTTTAAAAAAGGACAAGCAAATGCATAGGACAAATCACACGCTAAGTGATGAGTGCAGCCATCTTTCCCACATTCTAACCACCAGAAAGTGAAACCTTAGCCCCTTTGTGCACACACAAGCCGCCACTGAATCACAAAGACGTAAGGGACATATGCATAAAGCGAGGCTTGAGACAGATCAGTGGTTAAGAGCTCTTACTGCTTTTCCAGAGGACCTGAGTTCGGTTCCCAGCACTCATATCACAACTGCTGGTAGCTCTAATTCCAGAGGTTCCTCTACGATCTTGTCTCAGTAGGCAAGATTATGTGCACATGATGCACATAAACTCACAAAAGCACATACACACACAAATAAAACAAACAAACAAACAAACAAAGCATATCTTATATTTCCCAGAAAACAATCCTAGGAAAGGCATTTCTTACTCTCGTTTTTTTGTTTGTTTTACTTTTTAGAATTTGTTTTACTTTTTGTGACTTGAGGTCACAAAATACTGACAAATATTCATGGTAGTCCAAATTAAATTTTTTTTTCCAATACATGGCACACACGTGACAAATTGATAAGGAGAAAAAAAAAAGGCCAAACCTTAAGGCATGAATGTATCAGAATTTAAAGAAAATCTTTGCACTTCCATCAGAAGTTTAAAGACGCTTGTTACACAAATGACATCTTCATTAAGATGTTACAAGACCTCAAGAGTCTGGGACTCAGTAGCTCACCTCCTCTAACATGTGGAACATGGGTCTGGGGGAGTTCCAGCTCACAGGCCTCAGGTAGAATCTGCCTGCCTCAACAGAGGGACACTGCTGCTGGCACCAGGGAATACTTTCCAGCACAGTTCTGCCAGGCTCTGTGTCCCCTCCACAGTTTAAACGGAGATGGACAAGTTGTGCACAAGCACCCACAGATACACTTTGCAAAGAGCATCAGAGACACTGAATGTGGTCCTAGGCAAATCACTTAATCTCTTTCGACTGGTAAAAAAGAGTTTTGACTAGATCAGAATCACCAAAGTGCTGGGAGGCTAACAGGAAACCCTGAGGAGGGAAACGAAGCATGCACCGCACACACGCACACGTCTAGGTGAATCCAATGCCGGAGCCTTCCCTAGCTCCTCCTCTTCTTCTCTCTCTCTGAATCTAGTCAAGTCTAGGAGTAACTCTCTACTTTCCGAACTGGAATTCTCTGTAGCCTTCGTTTACATGTGTGGTGCTACTCTACACAACAGTCACGCCATCAAGTTAGTGACGACCTGCCTCTTGACTAAAGCTGTACTCGCTCTCCTTAGCAAGAAGAGTGTTGCTCTATATTTCTGCAAGGGGAAAGAGGAACGTGAATTGCTTTTTCAAACACAGCCTAGAGATTTTTTTTTTATTTTTATTTGTTACGTAAAATATTTCCTTACCTCTGCTCCATGAGTCTCTGTGTACACAGCTTTTAAGTTACATCTTATGGTTGACATCATTTAATCTTAATCATATTAGAGTCCATTATGACAAACGGCACTGAATCTGATTAACATCAGTAGTTGCCTCGGCACTCAGCACTGTTCTGATGTATCAAATTACTCTAAAATACAAAGTAACATCTTCCTAATAGACTGCCTGAGCAGGGACCACACCAGATGTGCAGCTGGACAGCTGCAGCTTCAGCCAAGCAAGGGTGCGAGTGGAGGATGGGGCTTGCTTTAAAACTGACAGTGACTACTTAGACTTTAAAAAATCCTATGGCAGATCAGGCTGAAGACTCAGAGGCAGCTCTATGGACCCGAGTTAACTTTACAGAGCAGAGGCATGTTAACTGACATAAGGCCGGCCTGGTCTACAGAGTGAGTTCCAGGACAGCCAGGGCTACACAGAGAAACCCTGTCTCAAAAAAACAAAAAAAAGAAAAAGAAAAAGAAAAAAGAAAAGAAAAGGCTCCATCTTATGGAAAAATGGGAAAGAAATTAATATGGATCCAAATCTGTCCAATGGTCAGGAAAAAATTCTACAGAAAAAGCTCACTTAGATCTTGGCTTAGAGAAAGTTCTGTAGCACTCCCAATCATCATAGCAGGCAGCAGGAATAAATCACATGCTGTCCTACAGAACAATTAAACATCTTTATCTTGACATACTATGGCCCATTAAACGCCATTTAGTTCTTCCCTTTTGCTGATAAAGGAAATAAATTTAGTTTGAATGCAGTTTTTCTTACCGTTGAAAGGTTAAAAGGCATGATCAGAGACTCTGACAGACAGAGACCAGGCAAGACATGAACCAGAAGAGAGAACTGTCCCTCAGAAAGCATCATCTTCTAACCCAGGCGAGGGGTTGTTTCTGGGCAGCCATTTTGGACAAGCTCTGGTCTCTTGTTTAGTGTGACACACCAAGTCAGAGGCAGGCATCCTTCTGTGGTATTCACTTCCTGCCTGATTAATTTCTCGTTTGTTCCTTCCTCCTTTGCTACAGAAAAAGAAACTAGATTGGTTTTACTTAAGAAGCAATGAAAAAAAACCCAAATTTAAAAGTTTCTCCTTCCTTCAGGATAGAAGGTAGCCACTTGACGCAGAGCTAAGTGGATCTCTGTGCCTCTCCTGTTAGCAGCCCCCTCCCAACACCTCTACAAAAATAATTACTCTGGAACTTGAGATTTCTTCAAAAGAATTCAATTAGAAAGCACAACCCTCAATTCTGACTATTTCATTTAGCAATATTGAGAAGAGTCACTGAAGAAATAAAAGCCCTTAAGTACGCCAAGAATTAGCCTAAGTGAGCCTTCCTCATTTGCAAAAACGTTCAAGTGTGTGGGGAGAGAGTCAGGATGCAAGTGAGGTGTGCAGGTTGGGTGCATCAGAGCAAGCAAGCTTGGAAATGCCACCAGGGCCTAAGCCAAGATAAAGGATCCACAGACCCACAGCTGTTTAGACTCAGATGCTCTGCTTCCTCTCTCTATACTTACTGGGTGTCAACTCTGCTAGACAGAGAGTGAAGGCAGAACAGGGAGGCAGGCTCTTACTTCTAAGGTGGATGGCAAGGGAATATAGCTCAGGATTTCACAGCCTTGGGGCCATATAGAATAGCATAAAATATCCATACACTTCTCTTGATGTGTCTGAGAAATTCACACTCATTTTTGCAACACATACTACATACATAACTGAGAAAATGGCTTTAGGTGAAAGAATGAAAAACAAGATATATTTCAGAAAACATTATGAACCGTGCATGTGGGATCCTGACTCCGATGTACAAAAGCCCTGTTACCTGACACTCCCTTACCTGAGCGGGTGTCTGAGAGAAAAGCACAGAGGGGACAGTGTTGGTGAACAGTGATTGGAGGAGATGCTTGTAGGACCCGGAATGTTATATTTCCTCTGGTGCTTATGATAGGTCCACCCCAATACCAGAAATACTGATACTGAGGATTGCTAGACAGATGGGCTCTGAGTTCTAAAGGTGATAAGCCCAAATTCCCTGAGATTTGAGTTGAATCGAATGAGCAGCATCACGATGATAGGCCACGGGCCCAGTCCCTAGAAGTATCCAAGGCTATCCAAGGGTAAAACAACTAAGGTGCTTTACTTCTCTTGGAGCTGCCTGAAGGAATTCGGGACCTCTTGCCTAAAGCAGGGCCTAGTGCAGGTGGTGCTCAAACAGGACTTACTAGGCACAAGGCCAAGCAGAGGCAGAGGCTTGCAGTCAGCGTCCACTTCTGAAAACCCTTGTGGCAACAGAAGAGATTATCAAGTCTAAATGCTTGGGTGAATCTTTGAGGAAGTCTAACTATAGCTGGCTCTAAAATGAGAACATGGGCAATGGGGACCTGTCTACGTGTTTACAGAGTTATTTTGATGTTCACTATATTAGGCCCCCCAGACTCACACATACAGAGGGAGAGAGGGCGGAGAGGGCAGAGAGACAGAGACAGGGACACACACAGAGAGACAAAGAGACTATTCCATGTGCACGTTTCCTAAGGCTATTCCATCTACCAGTGAAGCTCAGTAGGAAGGCAGAATGCCACTCAGCAGACAGAAGCTCCCAAGAACTCCAGAGAGTAGGTATACAGAATCAGGGTCGATTCATCTTTGATGAGACCTGCAAACTCGTCTACACGGGCTACACTTGAGGTGTGCATTATGTAAGATAGAATGCGACTCCGATAACAGTCCCCTGCTTAACCCCACCCCCCACCTCCAACAGCTTCTTAACCATTTACAAACTCCAACATCTTGCCTACACCACCAAGGCCCATAAGATCTCTTTTCCTAGCCCTTTGTCATCCCGTCTGGCACTGAATTTGCTGTAATCTCGCCACCTCTGCCCTCAGCCCACACAGGGCTGGATTTCAGGTGTGCATCACCACAGCTTGGCTCAAACCCTCTTGCTGATTTACCCTGCAGCCCTTTCTGTTCCTTAACTGTACCAAGTTCATTTGCATCTTGGGGCTTTGTAGTTATGAATCCTCTCACCTGGGCCTTCCTGTCCAGTGTCCTCTCGCTGTTCAGCTGTTAGTAAAAATGCTCTCCAGCTCCATCTCTGCTTTCTCTTTGTAGAGTGTGTGCCATCACTTGATATAGTACCTGTTTGTATGTCATCCTCACCACGATTTAAGCTCCATGAGAGCTGAGACCCTGTTTGTCTTGCTCTCTGTTGTCTCCTCAGCATCTAATTCCAATGCCTGGTAGGTGTTCAATATAGTGGCTTTGAATTTCTTGTGAATTCCACGGTAGTACAACATTCCTTCCCAAGCTTCCTATAGTATCGTTAGCTTCGGTTCTCAACTTGACAAAAACTAAGAGTCATCTGGGAAGACAGGAGCTCAGCTGAAGAACTGTCTTGATGAGAATGGCCCATGGCCATGTCTGCTATGGTATTTTCATAACTGCTAAGTGAGCTGACCTGGAACCCTCACATAAACCAGACTAGCACTGAAATAGCAGCGATTTTCCTGCCGTGCCTTAGTCTGGGGGTTCCGGGTCCACCTGAATCTTTGATCTTTTGCTTTGCCTTGTGGAGCATCCTCACCCCTCCCTCTCAGATCCAGAGAAGTTCTCAGTGCACTGCATACACAGCAACAGCATCAGCAGTGCAGTGGTTCACAGCTGCACATTCTTGCATACACTTAGACCTCCAGACCTCTTTTTGCTGATGGCCCACTATGTAATCTGAATCAAGGAAATGGCCTGGGAGGAGACTGGACATGACCTGTGGGGATGCAGGGGTTGGACCTGCCACACTCATCCTTTGGCCACCCTGGGTATGAAACTAAACACAAGCAGGAATTGGGGTGAAGACAGAACAAGCCTGAGCTGATGGCTGAGCTTTGCCCTAATCACAGGTGTGTGTTTACATTTTACTTTGAGTAGGCTAGTGCAGACATTGTAAGTAACAGTAACTGGTACTAGAGGAAATTTTGAATGATACCTTTATATTATATTTGCAATTAGCTGGGTTAATGTTGGGGAAAGTATGCATGGGCTCTTCAAGGCTAGAAGCTGTAATCCTTGGAATGTGTGCTAGTTATGAAGTGACCTACTAATCTATGACAGACACAAGGAGCCTGTTGATGGCACACGACTAACAGAAAATACTTAGGATGGTCTGTGCTCCCTGCTATGGTCTCTTTAGATAAAACAGGGACAGAAGGCAAAACTGTACCAGGAAACAAGTCTGGAACATACTTGAAGTTGGTTCCTTGCTGCC
Source organism: Rhynchomys soricoides (assembly GCA_019843965.1). Classification (NCBI taxonomy): domain Eukaryota; kingdom Metazoa; phylum Chordata; class Mammalia; order Rodentia; family Muridae; genus Rhynchomys; species Rhynchomys soricoides. The sequence goes on along the minus strand of JADRCH010000029.1, from coordinate 3,573,985 downwards.
TCTGCAAAGCCATTCTGTTACTTCTCTGAAAAGGGGACAGCTGCTTTCATCTGTTGGGATGCACCTCACCATCTAGAAGCAGATTATCCTGTGAGCAGTCTGGATTTGGCAGCCTTAGAACTGGATTAGCTGTCTTTTGGGGTGCCCTTTTGAAACAGTGTGTCTGGAGTAAAGAGTTATTTGTTAGTGTTGAGCTGTTCAGCATCCTCCCTCCCTTCCTTAGAGTAACGAGTTCAGATGTGGGAAGAGATCACTGCTCCTGCAGCAATTCCAGGAACAGGAAGTAACCAGCTGGCTTCATTACTGCTTCCGAGTTCCCTGGCGGCAGTGACAGGCTCAGAGATGAACATGTGACTTCTTCTGAATCAAGGAGAGTCAATGAGAGGTATTCTAAGACCCATGGGGCTGGTGCTGGCTGTATTGCAGCACATTATAAACATGGGGGAGGGGTGGTTGAGAAGGAAGCTAATTCAGAAAGAGATAGAAGGAAGTCTGAGACTTACAGGGCCCAGAAATCAACTGCAATGTGTAGGCTCCCAATTCAAAAAACCAAACCAAACCAAACCAAACCAAACCCCTCTTCAAAAACTAAAAAAAAAACCAAAAAACCACAAAGCAGCTAGAATTTAAATGTTGGTTGTCTATTTAATGATTTGAAGATAGCCCTGATTTTAGATTAGATGTTACTGTCATTGTTATGTTTTACAAGGAATCCTGAATTTTTAGAGATTCATACTACAGTATTTGTGAATGACATGATTTGTCTGGATTATGAAGGCAAGCGGGTCGGGGGCAGGAGAGGCCAAGCGGTCCCAAAATGATGAGTTTAAAGCTGAGCAAGGAACCCACGTTAGGGCTGTTCACCACTACTCATCCTTTTCCAATATCTGACGAAAAACAAGCAAGCAAGAAGCAGCAAGGCCTATGGCACATTCCCTTCTTCATCCACTGAGGCGGTAGGAGGGGTTTGCTTGATTCATTACCAACCTGCTATGATGTGGAGTTAAGGAAAAGTTAGTTTGTTCATCTCAAAACAACCTCTTGCCTTTTGGATAAAATGGGACACGGAAGTCCTTTCCGTAATAGTCGAGGATGGTAGGTAGTTCTTTCTAGGGAAGGGTTAAAGGCACCGAAAGGGACACTAGTGACTGAAATCAGACGTTGGTAACCGTGGCAATAAAAAAATAAGTAAAATCCCAACCAGTGAGCTAAGAAACACGAGGAATAAAAGAAAGACTCCAAGAAGCAAAACAAACAGGTGAGAGGGTAATGAGAGGTCTTACTTATTAACACCAAAGGCTCAGGCCTGGTGCGTGGGGCCTGCCTCCACATTGTCTTCTTCTCTGCCAGGAGAACTCTTAACACACATGCTCAAACCACGTGATTCCTGGGACAGTTTTAGCTCCCCCAAACCCAACTCTGGGCAAGAGCTATAAACTCCCAAGAAGACTTCATCATGTTTGAAGCCATTTCTGAAATCCAGGCATTGACTAGGCATTCTTGGGCATGTGGCCAATGACATTAAGTCTTCTCCTTCCTGAAGTCTTCATGTTAATAACCCAGTACTGGGGGTGAATCCTCAGCTGAGAGCTGCTATGGTATACAGTTTCAAAAGAAATCCACGGGCTCAAAGCTTCTGTGGTCTTTCATTTATAGCAAGTGACGTCTACCATGGAAGTAACTCCTTCCATGTTGTGTGAGGCTGCAGGGGCCGACCCTCCCCTGCCAGCTTCAGCAGAGCCTGTTTCTCCTGCCCGTCCCACCTTCTCTGAGTTCTCCCTCTTCTGAGCCTGCTGAGTCCCCCTTTAGAGCACTCCCCTCTTGGTTGTCCACTTCACTCACGACAGGCATTACTGACATGACCTGCCTTTCCCTCTACAATGGCCACTATGGCTGAGGGCAGGGACTTTGTCTTGTCTAGTACTGCCTCCCCAGCTGCCTGGAACAGTAACTGACACATCACAGAGCTTATAAAACACACAAAAGGGTACTGGAGAACCTCCCAGCTCCAGGTTAGAACATCACTAACTTTATTTCTTTGTAGGAAAAAATGGTTTTTTTGTACATGGAAAGCCCATGCCTGTGCCCTTTGAAAGCACCCTCTTGTTTTCAGTAATGTCATTAAACTGTGAAAATTTTCCAGTTGGTCACCAACTTCCAGCACAAATGTCTCCCCGGGAAAACCCATACAAAACACAGAGAATGGTTTCTTACAGCCCAAGGAGCAAACTATTGGAAAGTCCCCTTCCACATCCTTCCATGTTTAGTCTATGCACATATACCAGGAGTTGCTACTGACATGTGGCTAAACACACATTCCTTTTGATTGCCTATTGATGGTTTGAAGACCAAATAAGGACCTTACAATTATTTATAGGTTGAGGAAAATTGGCATTTAGGTTCTTGCCAGCCTTTTCTGTAGCCCTCAGTTACTTCATGCCTTCTCTTGGAGGACAGAGCCATAAGAACACAGAAAGCATCCCTGGAATCCCAGGGAAAAGGGGCAGATACAGCTCTGTACTCTGGGGCCTGACATCATGTCTAAACACTGCAGGAGAAGCACACTGACCCAAGATGCCCCTTGGAGTCCTCTGACTGCTTGTGAGCCAGGCCTGGCTGGTGATGTTTCCTGAAAGAAGCTGACCCAGCTGCTCTGTGAAGATATCTGCAGGTCCAGTAATGAGTGGCTTTCCTGGGATTGAGACACTTTGCATTGCACCATATGAAAGACTATCCCATTCAGCACAGAACTGTCCCCTTCAAAAGTTCTATTAGATACCTATGTAGGTAGGGAAAATGCACATAGTGATCTTATCTAGGACCTTAACACCAGTGTATATGTAAATGTAAAATAATTACATATGCTTCTTGACTTACAAGGTGGGTTACTTATAACTCATTGTAAGTTGAAAACAGTGTGGCTGGTAGTAAGTTATAGTTAGACAGAAGCAGCAACAACAACGGGGTGACTGCAAGTGACAGATACATACTGTGCACCTCAAAAAGTTACAGGAAGGATTTGGGAGTTTTCATCTTAAACAAATGATGTTTGAGGAGAGACATGTGTAAATGATTTAAATATTACAGATATCCAGACACCAGTCCATTAATATGTATCTGTTGGAATGTTTTATGTATCAGTTCGAAAATATACTTTAAAAAAAAAAAAAGAGTTGTAAATTTACATTTAGTAGATTACATGCAATCAACTAAACATCCTAGCTTAGAAACTAAATGTGCTGTGGCTCATCGCTTGCTTCCCCTCGCCCTTCAGAAGCTATCAGAGGTTCCCTGCTACTGCCCAGCATCGTACCCAGGAGAGCAGCGGCCAAAGAGCCATGGATACTACTAATGCATCATGCTTTTGAAGCCATGAAGTTGAAAACCCAGAAGCTGAACTGCTGCCTTAATTCTGGAAACATTGGTTGCACTCATTGCTTGACTTTCCAGAAATATAAATATTCCATCAGTGAAAAGGTTTGCTTTGTTCAGGTAGTGAAGATAATGAGAAAGTTGTCCGAGGAATGAGGAATCACTGTGTCAACCCTAACAAGGGGTAAAAAAAGCTGGAGGGGCTATGCCGGAGAGATGGCTCAGAGGTTAAGAGCACTGACTGCTCTCCCTGAGGTTCTAAGTTCAATTCCCAGCAGCCACATGGTGGCTCACAACCATCTGTAATGGGATTCAATGCCCTCTTCTGGTGTGTCTGAAGGACAATGTACTCATATACATATAATAAATTTAAAAATAATAAAGCTGAGATGTTATACAGGGATGCTATAACTGACAGCAAGCATTACACATGGGTTGACCAGAACCACAGGATGCACAGGGGTCACAGCAACCTTACAGGAAAAGTACTTATCCAAGGGCATCTATCTGCCCAGTAACTTTCAGCCTTGACTGAAGCCACTCTTGTTATCAGCCACAGTGGCCAGATATTGTTTCAAAATACCTGATATTGATTCTCAGTTTTGGCTTTGAAGGCTCTGCTTTCAAAGCCCTTTGGGGACACCCACAGTTCACTATTACAACCCCCTTCAGTGTTCTGTAATTTCTACATAAATGTCGGTTATTGTTTTGAGAATCTGTCCTTGTTTTTTTAAAAAAAAGTTTGATGTGATTTTTATCAAAAGCTTGTCACCACTTTTAGAAAACAATGTGCCCAAGAACACTGATGATCAGTCTTTAAAGTCTCTAGCTAGAGCTCATCTATAGTGGTTGCTGTGGAAACCACGGAGATTCCACACACAGATGCAGATGCCTGACTGATGGCTCTGTGTCTTCTCCAGTGCTCCTTCCCCACCCAAGATGATGTACCTGATCATGGATAAACTAAAGTTAGCCAGGTAGTGGTGAAGCAGGCCTTTAATCCTGGAAATGGGTGAATCTCTTGAGTTCAAGGCCAGTCTGGTCTACAAAGTGAGTTCCAGAACAGCTAGGGCTACCCCGTAAAACCCTGTCTTGGAAAAAAAGAAGAAAGAAAGAAAGAAAGAAAGAAAGAAAGAAAGAAAGAAAGAAAGAAAGAAAGAAGGAGGAAGAAGATCCCCTTTGTTTTTATTTCTCCTTTTAATGAAGATTACACTGACTTTTCTTGAAAACTGGAAATGATGTATGAGGCCAGGCTATTTCACTTACAAAGTTCTCTGAAGATGGTGAGGGCACTTGTTACTGGTGGACACTGGGTGAGGCAAGCAGGAGAGCCACTGCTTCCTGTGGTGAGCTACTCATGCGGTTATGGAAGGGAAGCAGCTGGCAACTCTGAAGCTGTTCGCTGCCTGGGGAGATTTCACACTCTGCTCCCAGTCACAGGGTCCTCCTGTCTCTCTCCTCCTACTTCTTAGCACATTTTGCTTTTCTCTGTGGCCTGCCAAACAAGTTTGTTCTACCCAGATGACCCCAGATTCCCTCCAAGTACCTCCCTTTCCCTCTGGCTGCTTTGAGATCTCCAAATGACTGACTGGGAAAACTTGAAAAAAACAAAACAAAACACCCAAAACCCTCCCAGCTTGTCCGCAATGGAGTCTATCCTGTCAGGCTACCAAAAAGACACCAGAAGATGCTTCCTGCTTCCAAATGTGTGTGCAAAGATCAGAAAAGATGCAACCACCATTTTTTTGCAAGGTGTCTCACACCATTATTGATCAAATGACTCTTCCCCCACCCCAACCCAGAAGCTGTCCAACACAAGCCTTGGACCATTTACTGTGTCTCAGGTCCATTCCAACAGGATGACCAGTTGGTGGCTTATGTACAAAGGAGCTCCATGGCTACAATTAAATATTGACAGCTTTGAGGATAACAAAATACCAAGCAGTATAAAAACCACATGGTTTGTATTTTCTAGGCTACCTCCAGGAAAATATAGCAGCATACAGAAGAGAGGGCAAAAGACAATGTAAACACCCTCTCCCTGTCTTATCCCCACCATCACTCAATCAGACAGACAGACAGACAGACAAACAAACCAAAATAAAATGAAGCAACAGATAGAACGTGACCTGGGCCCTACTCTTGGCTTCTGAGTGGCACTAGTGTCCTGGCAATGCACAGCTGGTTGTCTGGGCACCGTGGTCAAAGCCATTGTGACAGACTATGCCAACATCACTTCCACCTCAGCCCACAATGTGACCCAGTCCCATGGCTTCTCTTTGTCACCAACACTTCCTCTTCTAGGGAAGCCTCTCTAAGTTTGAGGCCCTGGCCACCCTTGTCTTTTCCTCTTGCCCTGACCCTGCATGGAGCCCTCTGCTTTCTCTTCTAGCTAAATCCACAATGCTCTCGTTTTGTAGGAACAGAAGTACTGAGCATCCTGCGACATGTTGTTGTCACCTGCGCCCCCTGTGTGAGCAACACTGTGAGAGGTCCTGTGCACAGCTTCCATTCAACACATACACAGCATCTACTACAAGCCCCTGTTGCTCTAGACACCAGGATATTAGAATGGTTAAACAAACTGAATTCTCCACCTACAAGGAGTCAGTACTCACATCTGAGCCAATGGTGGGATGCACGTAAAATGAGTTCAGAGTTCCCAGCACCACATTTTGGCTGAGCTCATCTTAGCTTCTCCAGTCACACCTGAAGGGTCAATACTGATCCAAATGCACAGCACTCCAGCTCTGTCAGCCAGGGCTGTTTGAGGTCTGTAGGCATGGGCTGTCTGAACTTCCACTTGCAGAGAGACTGCTGGACTAGCCCACAAAAGTCTGGTTCATAATGAGACTTAAGAACAGCTTCAGTTGCTAGTCCTCAAAGCAAAGGACACGGAGTCATGGGGACGAGGAGGAAGAGTTCGCTCCCCTTTGTGCTCCTAAGTCCCAGCGTCTGCCCTTTGCCCCCAAGCTAACCCTAAATGTTCCTTTGACCCCTGCAGGACCCTAAGAGGCTCCTGCCCTCTCAACACTTACTCCCTTCCTCGGGTAAAGAGAAGCTCACGGAGGTGTCAGAGGGGAATCAGTTGTTCTTCAATTCATATCTATTATTTTAAAGAGCATAGCTCACTTCTTTTAAAGATGTATTTATTCTTCAGTCCTTTATCTTAAAGATTTGTGTGTGTGTGTGTGTGTGTGTGTGTGTGTGTGTGTGTGTCTGAGTGTGTGCCCATGAGCACAGTGTTATGGCAGAGGACAGCATTGGCGGCCCCGGAGCTGGAGTTACAGCAGTTATGAGCCTCACCACATGGGTCCTAGGAACCAAACTTGAGTCCTCTGCAAGAGTATGTGCCCTTAACCTCCGAGCCACCTCTCAAGTCCCATTGTTTGTTATTTGTGTGTGCGGGTGCTGGCCAGATGGCTTAGCAAGTAAAGGCACATGCCATCACATCGATAACTTGAGTTTGATCCCTGGGACCACATGGTAGAAAGAAAGAATAATTTCTGCAAGCTGTCCTCTGACCTCTACACACACACACACACACACACACACACACCCCAAACGAACAAACAGATAAACTGAACATTTCTTAAAGAGGAAGGAGCATCTAAGGTAGTGTTTCTCAACTTGTAGGTGGCAACCTCTGTGTGGAATTGAACAATCCTTTCACACATCAGATATTTTCATCGAGACTCACAACAGTAGCATAATTACAGTTGTGAAGAAGCAATTAAAGAAAACCTTTATGGTTGGGGAATCTCTACAACATGAGGAACTGTATCAGAGGGTCAAAGCATTAGGACGGTTGAGAACCACCCAGCTAGGGAGGTAGCTCAGTCAGTTAAGAGCTTATCTTGCAATTATGAGGACCAGTGCTCAATCTCCAGAACTCACATTAAAAACAACAACAAAACAAACAAATAAAACCCTGGGTGTCATGGTGGTGTGCTTGCAACCCCAACACCAAGGATGTGAGGATCTAAAGAAAGATGACTGAGGCTTGCTGGGGCTCACTTGCTGGCTAGCCTAGGTTACTTGCTGAGCTCTGCTAGTGACAGCTCCTGACAGAATGTGGACAGTGCCAGAGGACACCTTTAGATAGAATAAGAACTATAACGGAAAATACTGACAGTCTTTGTTTCTTTTAAGCATTTCGATACCTCAGATTTTTAGCTAGCATACCCATCCCCGTGCCCGTTACACTGATTTTCAATATATTTTTATATTAATCTTTGCCAATTTAATAGGTAAAAACTGTGCACATGGCTCCATTAATTTTATTCTGATTGCCAGTGAGATTACAATGTCTGGCATTTGTCCACTTCTCATTACATCTTTAAAAAAATTAAATGTTATTACATATTTTTAATTCCAGGGTTAATCTTTTATTTCCATCTATTTGAAGCAAAATATTACCCAAAGCGTCATACTTTATATTTTTTTTTCCCTCAGTGGTGAGGATCAATTCCAGGACCTCACGTGTGCTAGACAAGCAGTCTCATACTAAGCTTCATGACTTTTGTTCAAAACCAAAATGGAACATTTAGCCACTGGGCCCAGTGGGCAGTGTCTATTCCTGGGAGCTTATACGTTGGACCACCTTGATTTTGAAAGTGTGCTTAAATTTTACTGTGACATCTGTGGGAATGGTCTCTGTGCCAGGCTGGAAGGAGGTTGCAAGATTTCTAGGCACATGGCCTCACAGAAATGCAGGAATGCGCTTAGCCAGGAAACTTGTATTACACCCCTGAAATGCTAAGGGATAACCAGTCTAAGCTTCCTTTGTCTTCACTGGCTTTGGCTGCCATTATGAAACTATTTAGGAAAAAAGGAAAATCAATTTTTATTTATTTATTTTTAGGACTGCAGAGCTGTCAATCAAAGTCTCTTTCTGAGCATGGGTCATTCAAAGCAACTCTAATGATCTGTGACAGTGACCTCTCACAGCCTCCTCTCTGCCTGCTTCTAACCAGGTCACAACCTGAGATGAGGGTGGGTGCTCTTTGCTTTTCATAGTCCACCCTACTAAACTGAGAAGATGTTCAATATGTCTAAATTAGACACACAGACGCTCCAGGGCAGTGTGCTTGGCACACATCAGCATTAGGCACCGGTACGTATCACATCATCAGTGGCCTGAGCATCTCAGGTAGTGCTGCTTGGTAAAGGAGGGAACATGAGTAGGCTTCGGGCAGAGAGTGAGGCTGAGAGATAAGGAGGATGAAAGGGTATCGGAGGGATGCAAGGCAGTGGAGATTCTGATTTGTGTGGTACTTGAATAAACGTTAAGTACTGGTCACGTCAGTCTATTCATACCCAGTTCCCAAATATCCTTATCCCCGCCTCAGATATCTGATGTTGATCCACTCAATCTGTGCCAGCCCAAATTCGAATCCACTAGCACAGAAGAGTGCCCAGCAAGCTCAGACATATGGTTTCCTACAGGTTGAGCCCAGTTAGACACTGGCAAAATGGTTTCATGCTCACTGCCTTGTATGTCACCTGAAGAGAGCTGTTGCCAACCAATAGGAGAGTTACAATCCAGGAGAAGAAAGAGGAGCCACTTGTCCCAGAATCCTACATTACAATGGACATGGTCTTTCTTGGACTCATTAGGAAGATGTGTAATGGCCCTTCATGGTAGTCTCGTCATACCTGTTTAGTCTAGGACAGTGGCTCTCAACCTGAGGGGTGAACAACCCTTTCACCCAAGGCCATCCTGCGTCCCAAATGTTTACACTGCGATTCATAACTACCAAAATTACAGTTATGAAGTAACAATGAAAATAATTTTATGGTTGGGAGTCACCACAACATGAGGAACTGTATTAAAGGGTAACAGCATTAGGAAGGTTGAGAGTCACTGGCTGAGAGGCAGAAAGGTAAACAAATGAACAGTAATTGCCTGTGGATGTTTCCAGAGGTAGCACATAACAGAGAAAATAGGCCTAAGAAAGGGCCTGGTCTTTCTGAGCAAGTGGGAAGTAAAGCCACCAGCCTACCAATCTGCCCAAGTTCAGCCACTGCCAGGTGATGGTGCCCTGATTGGGAAAGACACCAGTGACAAGCTGAATAAAGCTGCAGGAAAATAAAATTGTCACAGAAACGAGTCCATGCAGCCAACTCTCACTGTCAGGGCATTCCTGGAAATCGGTGTGGAGATGGTGTGAAATCTTACTCTGTTCCCAGAACCTCATACCCACCCAAAATTTACTCTTCCCACAAGCCACACACCTTGAGGAGACTCCCTTGTTTTCTTCGTCCTTGATCCAGGTTCTCTCTATTAGCCCATAATAATCTTCATCCCCCCTTTTAGCACAAGATCATGCTAATAAGATGACTAGCAGCCCTTGTACTCCTGGCAATCCTCTGGCCTCAGCTTCACAGGGGTTGGGATCACATGGTGCACTTCCACAGCCTGCCTTCCATTTTCCAGTACTGGGGACCAAACTTGTCCTCTGTGGGCTACGTAAGCACTCTGCCCTCAGGCACACCCAAGACCTGGAGGCTCAGTTCTGAAACTCCTCTACTGTGGGCACAAAGGCTGAGGCAAAGCTTCCTCCCATTGCTTCCTCTATCCCACTATTTTGAAAATGTAGATAACTATTTCTCAGAAATGCTGGGAGATAAACAAGGCTGCAGCATGAACAGCTCAGGCAATGGAGACCAGTGACTCTCTCAAATGCAGACCTACTACGGCCTATACCTGCACCATGTATAAAAACAGCCTTAGACAATCTTAACGTTGGAACACTTCATTTAAACGTTCCCCAAGACCATTTTTAAAAAGTGCACAGTTTATTTTTAGAGAAGCAATGATATCTATCTATCTAGTAAATATCTATCTATCTAGTAAAGTATCACTTTACTAGAACCAAATGTTTGTAAACAAAGGACACTCTAAAAAAAGTTGAGTCCATGAAAAAAACAAAACAAAACATGAAAAACCTACTCAGAGCTAATTTTCTAGTAAGGGCAATTCCTCTGCCTCTTATAGAGAAGAGGCTATTTGGAAAACATCAATTTTAGCACGTGAATCTAATACTATAACCATCATTACAAAAACTGTGCTGATACATTTTAAGCTTCTAGCTCTGTTTTCCTTAGTGAAGGCATAAACAAATTAGAAGTTTAGAATTTACTCATCAGATATTGTAAAGCGTTACTCTCTTCACAGCAAAAGCAGTTTATACATTTATGGGAAAGAATGTTTATGTTGGCATGCCAACATTTAAAAGTATTAAGGTCTCTTACTGTTCAAACATATTTTAAGGAATAACAAAGAGAAAGCTAAGGATGGCCTTACTCAAACGTAAGATTTCTCCTTCTCTTCCGCCTCCCCCCACCCCCTTTCTTGATGACTGGGTCTCACTCTGCAGCCCATGATGTCCTCAAACTCACAGCCATCCTTCTGCCTCTGCCTCCCCTGTGCGGGATGGATCGAGGGTGTGAGCTACCATGCCTACTCAGTTTCTAAAGTGTATCAGGACCAGAGAATCTGGAAGCATCAGCGACTTAGTAATGTCCATATTCTAAAGCGCTGTGTGAATTTCTCAGATCAGGCAGACGTGAAGAAGAACGCGACTCCATCTAAATCTCTGGGTGTCATCAACAGGGACGATGCCTCAGTAGCTATGTGCAGCTTTTCCTGGGGACCTCAGCCATCTTATGGCCAAAAATCATTTTCATGAACTCATCCTCAAACATGAAATGCAGGGTCGAGCTGCTCTGCTCTCCCTCGGTTACCACTGTACAGAGCTGGCAGGAATCTCCCATTACAAAACTCTTTCAAAGCAATGACTTGGGAAGAAGCGGCATGCTGATACCATGGGGGGAAAGTCATCAAATCAAAGATAGCTCAAAGGAAATAAACAGCTCAGCTAGTTCTGATTCAAAATAAACACAAGAGACCAGTTTACTCTGGCCATAGCTACACATATGTAAAAAGCTGAAGGTCTAGCTTATGCAGTAATTTTGTTATGTGCTAAAGGAATGAACGGGCAAAGCTGTCTACCCTGAGGTCGGAGTGCAATAGAAGACATATCTACCCAGTGTGGCTGCAGAAACAGAACCACACAAATCTGAGAGGCTTTCCCATCTTAAGTTAGAGACAGGTGGGCTCCTTGTCACTTCGCTCTCCAGGAGCCAGGTGGGAAAGCACACTTGACACCTCTTCCTTGGGCTGCTGCTAATTGGAAGCTCATTCTGAACCCACAATACTGTCCTGTTGCTGAGACCTGTCCATGGAGTCTTCTTGCCAGGGCACTTTCCCTGCAAAACTAAGAGAGGAGAAGGAATCCTAAAAACACATGGTCCAACTGCCACCTTGAAAATAGCCAGTGCTGAACTTTCATTTTTGCTCATTTAAAAAACAACCTATAGCTGGACCTTGTGGTGCGTGCCTTTAATTCCTGAGAGGCAAAGCAGGCAGGTACCAGGCCAGCCAGGGCTATGTACTGTGACCCTGCTGCTGCTGCTGCTGCTGCTGCTGATGATGATGATGATGATGATGATAATTTTAAAATCTTGAGGTGAACACATTAGTAACAGAGACCAGTGGTTTACTTGGTTCTGGGAAGCAGCGTTTTCTGTAAAAGCAGTTATTTTTCTAAGCAAAGAGGTGTCACCCAACAAAATTTCAAAAGGCAGTTGACGTTTATTTCAAATAAATTTTTACTTGGGATGAGCCTCATCAGCTTTTAATCTAGGTTTTATGTTGTTCTTTTAAAATACTTAACCAGATAGGGTTAAGGGTACACAAATAATTCTTCATTTTTGGTCATACAAGAAAACTGACCTCATGGCTGATGGTTCATTCTTTTCCCTTTGTCCCTTGGGGATGGGAGGGGAAACGGAAAGGGTGACTAAGTTTAATATTTTGTTCATCGACTTTCAACAGGTTGGTGAGGTTTTTAACTAAAAAGCACGCAGGGCCCATATCACATGTTAGAGCAATTCCACCAGTTAAACCGCAGTTTGCTTCTTCAGGGGTTGGCTATGACATTGAAGCTGGACTACCTGCTCATGGTGGACTGGTGAGGGCTGTTCCAAGCCTTACACTTTCTGCCATTTGTCTTTCTATGGTAGCTCCCACTCAGCCAGCCTCTGCAGCTGGTCAAATCCAGCAGAACCTTCGAGAGTGCTCTGGAAAGAACACTTAAAGGCTAGAGCGAACTGTGTTCAGTGTTTTCATGCTACTCTCTGGCCAGGGGAAATACCAAATCAGAGGCATCTGGAAAAGACAGATGGCCCAGAGGAACAAAGACCTCTCCAAGCCTGAAAGCACCAGCCCGCCTACGTGTCCACCTGCCTGTCCTCAGCTGCCTTCAGACCCTGAGCCATTGGCACCAGAGGCACCGTAGCTTAGGTCAGACACAGTTTGCAGACCAGTGTGGCCTAACTTCCCAACAAATAGGTTTATTACCACGTTAAAGGCACAGAATAGTGGAAATGTGTGGTTCTTTAGCAATGTCAGAAAACAGAGACCTGTGGTCTGTGGGAAGTTGTATGAGCTGTGTTCCCATCCCTCCACAGAGCAGTCAGTCACACAGGTCTCCCCCGGTTCCAGAAGAGCGTGAGAAGGCCCGCTGGCATCTCTCCGTGGGGTGCACACACCGTGGTTTTCTTGGCTGTTCTGTGAACAGGCTGAAGAGAGGGGCGGGCTGCAAGGTGAACTGTTCAGAGGTAGAGAGGGTATGACCTACAAAGACCAAGCTCAGCAAACGTCTCTGAGGTTTCTTTTATCTCCACAGGCCTGAGTCACACATCTTCCTTTGTGAACTTTAACGATAACGAACAAGTCTAAGAGAATGAATCAGTATTCATGGAGAAAATGCTAAAGTTCGTCTTGTTCCTTATCTATGGTTTTATGTCCTTTAGAAATGTTTTTTCAGTCTCCAAGACTGTCCAGAATGAAGCTCTATATTCATAAGCGCTTACGTGCTGTCTTCATTCCCCATGTGAGAGTAACTCCAGCCTCAGACAACTGGGAAAGAGCTGGCCCCTGACCAGGGTAGTCACACCCAGGATGCAGCTCACACTGGGAACTGGTCAGGCCTGGAAGGAAGGAAGAAGGAACCCCAAGACACCTCCAGTCCCTCCTAGTCTCAGAAGAAGGAACTGGGAATCATGGAGTCTGGGCAGAGAGGAGCAAAGAGGAGAAAATGGCAGTGAGCCCATAGACAGAAGAGAGGACGGCATTTGTTTTGTAGGGATGTAGGCACCTGGAGGACTCTTAGGTACCCAACTGAACCTGAGTCTTCAACAGTCCTTAGGATATGAATACCAGGAACAACAATACCTAAGAACAACGATCACTAACAGCTACTGAACTCTTGCTACACGATAGGGAGTGTTATAGGTGCTTTTATGTGTCATCAACGTGATGGTGGTGTTGATGCTGATGACTGTGGGTGGTGATGATGGAGGTGGTGATGATGATGGTGCTGATGGTGATGATGATGATGGTGGTGGTGATGGTGGTGGTACTGATGGTGGTGCTGATGGTGCTGATGGTGGTGCTGATGATGGAGGTGCTGATGGTGGTGATGATGAAGGGGAGAGGTGCTGATGGTGATAATGATGGAGCAGGAGTGCAGACAAGACAAAGAACACAGCAAGAACCTGACCTTACACGATCTGTCTCAGGAGCCCATGCTTCAACATGGTAAGCACCTCTATTAGTGCTCGTCCTGGACTTCCTGTCTCCTTTATTGTCCATTCTTACAAGAAAATCCCTCAATAAAAGAGTCTGGCTGAGGAGGCTGGGTGTGGTGCACACACCTTTAATTCTAGCACCTGGAAGGCAGAGGCAAGTGGATCACTGTGAGTTCAAGGCCAGCCTGGTCTACAGAGTGAGTTCTAAGACTGCCAAGGGCTATACAGAGAAACTGTGCCTCAGCCTAGCTTTGCAAATCTTGGCTTTGCATAATAATGCATTGTATCTTGAACTCACTGAGTCAATCATTTCAAAAAGGTGCTTTCAAAAATTGATATAATGGAGGGGGCTGGAGAAATGGCTCGGTGGTTAAGAGCACTGACTGTTCTTCTAGACGTCCTGAGTTCAATTCCCAGCAACCACATAGTGGCTCACAACCATCTGTAATGGGATCTGATGCCCTCTTCTGGTGTGTCTGAAGACAGCTATAGTGTACTCACATACATAAAATAAATAAATAAATAAATCTTTTTAAAACTTCACATAAAAGGCCGGGGCTTTTGCTCAGTGGTGGAGTACTCACTCATGAGCTTATGTGAGGCACTAGGTTCAAACCTTGGCTTTGCAATAGAAAACAACAACAGAAAGCCTTGCCAAGTGGTAACAGACATGGTGCAGGCTTTGTTGGAAGCCTTCCTTCCTGGGATGAGGGGTGAGTGTGAGCTAAGGAGTGGCCCAGTGTCCTACTAAAGCTGGCTGGATTTGTTCTGAAAGAGGACACTGCTGAAGATGGTCCCATGGGCATTTACTAGCCCTGGCAAGGTGTCACCTGAGGTGAGCCACACAGCCTCTTCTTTCTTTGCTAGCCTATTGTGCTGTTCAATCCTGATTCCCACTGACTCCACACAGTTACTGCCAGGTATCTGTGGCCCCTGCAAGGCAGTGTTACCAGACACCAGACACCAAATCCTTCATCTTTCCTCATCTATAGTGCTCAGAAGTCTCTGACAAGCAGTCCGTACCTTTTTTCTTTCCTAAATATGAGAATAGCATGTATCTACTCTGAAAAACAGTGACACAATAAAAATTTTAAGGATTTTATAGTGGTGATAGGAAGCGGTGAACATTGAGAACTTTTTGGGGGGGCAGGGTCTCACGAAGCTATCTAGCCCAGGCAGGCCATGAACTCCTGACCTTTCTGCTTCTACCTCCGAAATATTGTGATGATTGGCACTAGTCACGACACCTACTCTTAACAGTAGAGCCATCTCTCCAGCCCAACTTTTCTTATTCTTTCATACTACTTAAATGCTCTCTGAATATATGAGTTTTAAATGACAGTGGAATTTTTAACTTAACATTCTCCTGCTGTCATTCGCTTAGTTCTTTCTACTTTGCCTTTATGATTATGCTGGCACTAATAAGTTTACATAATCTGGGTGTGGAGACACACTTTTAAGCCCAGCACTCAGGAGGCAGAAGCAGGAGGATTGCTGTGAGTTTGAGGCTAACCTGATCTACAGAGCAAGTTCCAGGTCTGAAAAAACTAATGTCTATATACAAATTGTGCACAGCTAGTATTTTGCTATAGAATCAATGATAGAAACAGAGCCGCCAGATCAGAGGTTGAATAATTTAAACTTGCTTAGTGCAAATGACACACTGGGAATACTTAACACTCCTTCCTTCCCTCTGGCCACATAAAATGAATGTTGTACACAAGGTATCATGGTTAAAACAAAAGATTACATTTTGAAAATATTTACCCCAATTGATTTCCTCAATGGGTCAGAATACTGACCCATACATTTTAACTCCATGTTCATATATAATATGCCAGAAGGAGAGTTTATCTATTATTAAGAACAAACACATTATGATTGGAAGTTCACAACTTCAGGACCCCAGAAGCCCTAACATGCTCTAGCATTTCAGAATAGAAACTGCATTAGAAACCATTGAGCCAATCAACTATCTTATGTATGAACAGAGTAAGCAAACTCAGAGAGGTTCAGTGGCCAATGTACCAAAATTGGAGCAGGAGTCTAGGTTCAGGCACCTGGAGTCATTTCTGGAGTCTAGGTTGGCGCTTCAACCTAATGGAAGCAACAGCTCACTGTTACCAAGATAAGAAGACTATACAGATGTATCTGCAAAAAGAAATCAGTATTGCTCTAAATTCTACTTTGTCTTCATGTACACGATCAGAAAGAATTCTTTTATAGGATAAAGCAAATATTGTCATCTTAAATTACACTCTATTCAGCAAGATCTGTCTTGGATTTCCAAGGTTTTTTTTTCTTCTTTGCACCATTAACATAGTCAGCATGTATCCACTGGACTCTCATCCAACCTGCACTACTAACTTGCTACAATGGCAAGTTCCTGTGTCAAGTACTGAGGCAGAAGGAGAGGAGAGGACCATGTCAAGGAGTGAGGGACTCACACTGGAGAGAGGTGGGGAGGAAGGCACATGAGCACGTCGTAACATGTCTGACTGGGCAGTGACAGGCATGCAGAGAGTACCATAGACGCTACAGAGCAACAGAGAGGGGCGGCTTCCTGGAGGAACTGAGTCTATGCCAGGGTAGAAGGAGAAGGCACTGGATGAAGGGCTGTCAGATACGGCTAACAATACAGCTAGCAACAGCCCTGGGCTATGTGCCTATGTGCCTATGTGCAAGGTGAGGCTGGAGCAGTGTCCGGGGCCAGGCAGTGTTCAGGAATTTGGACCTTTGTGTGGAACTGTTGAGGAATCCATGGAAACTATTTAAGTTATTTATCTTGGTTTCAAGTTCACTCCAGTGGCAGTGCAGGAAAAGACTAGAAACTTTGTAAACAGGAGATGAATATGTCTTGATCCAGGCAGGCTTTGCTTGGGGTGGGATGTAGGAAACACAAGCTGTACCTGAGCAATACTTAACAGTAAGAAATAACAGGACAGAGAAGCGGAGTTGTCAATCAGAACCGTAAGAAGGGAGCAGGGCCAGCTTTCTCACAAGAGGATCTGTACAGGCAGAGCTTGAGATCCCGAGAGTTCCCAGGTGTGCAGAAAACCACTGGAATCACAAACCTAGAGATCAAGGGAGGGGCAAAGAGCCACAGATAAGCACCATCAGGTTACAGCCACGACCCTTCCACACGAGGGAGCTCTTTGTTTTCCCGCAGATAAGTTAAGGCAGACCAGCACTGTCCACAAGGAGCATATGCCAGGCAAAACTTGCAATTTCTCATAGCTACATTTCAAAAGGTGACTTGAAACAAGCTCAACTTCAAGAATGCATTTTATGTAACCTAAGGTATCTAAAGTATCATTTTAGCAAGGAAGTAGATTTTTCTTTTTTAAATTAGTTTCTTTAGGTTAATATACAAAGTATCAAGTTTCACCAAAGGCCTTGTGCAGGTGGGTTGTACTTCGTTCTCGTTCATTCCCCACAGCATGACAGCCCTCTCATGAAAAGACTGTCAGCATTCTCTTTGTACCAAGACTTCACATGCCATGTGCCTTCTCTGCTTCTAGCACAGTCTCAGCTAGACCTAGCCATACGAGTACCGCCATGACACTGGATTTTGTAGAATTAGACACCACCCTTGGGATGACTTCTGCACCAATAAGATATTTGGCCTTGGAATTTGTGGAATTAAATTAAATGGGATTGAATTTTGCGGATGAGGGTACAGTGAGGATGCCTGTTGTGTCCCCAAGTCACTGCCCACCCTTTCCTTCTGTTCTAGAAGGGAAGACAAAGGGGGCAGCGTGTACACCTTACTGGAAGTTTGGGAGGCCAAAAGCACAGGGAATCATTCCCTCTAAACTGGGCCTCCTGGCTTACAAAACACCCTAATGTAACCTCATTAAATTTGGATCCACAGCTTCAGCTGATCTCTCTTTTCAAAAAAATATTTATTTTATTATTTTTAGTAATGTGCATGTGTCTGTATCTGTGTGTAGATATGTGAACATAATAAGGTACCCAAAGAGGACAAAGTGTTGGATCCTTCTGGAGCTAGGCCTACAGGGTGGGTATGAGCTGCTGGCTGCTGGATGTGGGTGTTGGGACTTGAACCCAGGTCCCTGGAAGAGCAGTATTTGCTCTTAACCCCTGAAGCATCTCACCAGCCCCTCAATGGATCATCTCGTACTATTCATACTATTCTCTTGGTAATTTCTTAAGGCAGACTTCCCAACTTCAGGCATTTACAATGAACTACACAATTTTGTGACAATTTCACACTACCAAAATAACAGTCAAGCATTATACAATGACATTGCAGTCAGGGACAAGACCTTAGAGATGATGATGGTCCTGTGGGATACTACTTAGCCCAATCGCCTTTTGTATAAGTGCACTCTGATGTTAGCACAATGTTGAAATCACCCATAATGCATTTCCAAGACCATGTCATCCTCTATAAGAAGTTATGTGCACAGGCTGGAGAGATGGCTCAGCAGTTATGAGCACTGACTGCTCTCCCAGAGGTCCTGAGTTCAATTCCCAGCAAGCACATGGTGGTTCACAGTCATCTGTAATGGATCTGATTTTTATTATTTTTTTATCTTTTTATATCCATAGTTCTCAAAATCATCTTCTAAACCACCAACGGGGAGATCACGGCACACAGTGCTGGGGAGGGAAGGGAGGCAGCTCAGGAGGACACCATCTTTACAGTAGGAGAATCTGGAGGGCACACATCCTCCCCCATGCCTCTACCCTCCTACATCAAGTCACAACACTGTCATTCAGACTGTCCTTTGCTGTAGCTGGCCGGCCAGCTTAACCCGCCAGCTGTTAGACGGTCAGCCTGTAAGGCCCACTTGTGAGGGGACAACCATCTTTACAGCCATCTCCCAGAGCTTTCAGAGCTGATCAAGTTTGGAGATTCAGCTTCTATCTGTAACTCTTACACGACAGAGACAGCTGTAACACCTACCAATGCTCTCCTAGTATTTCTTCTTGTTTGCTTAGTGATTTTTTTTTGTTAAAGAGTAATTTACTTATTTTATGTATGTGAGTATCTTCAGACACACCAGAAGAATAGTGATGTCTGCAATTTTAATATGCACAAGTTAATCTACTGTTGTGTAATGAATTACTACCCCAGAACCCTATGAGCATCTAAACCAAGGCCATCACATTATAGCACAGAACCCTGGGGGCAGAGATCTTCTCACACAGCCTAGCTGATGCCTCTGACTGTCTATCACAGGACTGCAGCCAAGGTTTCAGCCAGGGCTGTAATCTCACTTGAAGGTCTTACTGAGGGAGAAACTGCTTCCAAGCTTGTTCACGCTTCAGTCTCCACCCACCCCAGCCCAACCCACTTCCCCCACCTTCCCCCAGCTGTTGGCAAAATGCCTCCCTTGGCTCCATGGCATTTA
Organism: Rhynchomys soricoides; assembly: GCA_019843965.1. Lineage (NCBI taxonomy): Eukaryota > Metazoa > Chordata > Mammalia > Rodentia > Muridae > Rhynchomys > Rhynchomys soricoides. The sequence goes on along the minus strand of JADRCH010000029.1, from coordinate 3,554,573 downwards.
GTTCTCTACAGGATAGTTGTTCATGACACTGTGGTTGGCTTTCATCAGAGAACAAGACAGTGAGGATGGAAGCGGAAGTCTCTGTAACTTGATCTCAGAGGGGCATCCCTTCCTCTCTGCTGTACTTCCTTCACCAAAGTGAATCATTAAATCCGTTCCACAGGCAGGGCAGCTAACCAACAAACGCTTGTTATATCGCCAACTGTGGGTCTGAAGGAGGGGTTTTATATAAGAACTTGAATTTCAAGGGACTTGGACCACTGGACACTGTCTTGTAAGCTGTCTGCTACCGGATGACATAAAACTTCTACAATTTTCTGCAGGAGATGATGTCACAAGGGTCCCTAGATCTACATCACTTTGCTGGCTACATTCACAATCCAAAGAAACACAAATTTCCTAGGGGCTAGTAAAGACAGAGAAGCACACCATCCTTTTTAGTTATGTGCATTTTTGTTTTATGTGTATGAGGGTTGTGCCTGCATGTAAGTTTGTGTGCACCACATGCATGCCTGGTGTTCATGGAAGAAGGCACAGGGTCCCCTGAAACTGGAGTTACAGACAATTGTGAGCCCCATGGGTGTTGGGAATCAAACCCAGGTCCTCCTCAAGAGTGGTTAAGTGCCCTTAGCCACTGAGCCATCTCTCCAGCCCCAGAAGTACCATTTCTCTATCCAGTTTATAGACTTCAGGTTGAAAGCCCCTGCATATGAAGTAAACAGTATATCTTACACCATCTAAAAGCCAGTTGGGTGCTTTGCGGATGGGCACAAAGATTCTTCACACATCCCTGAGATCCACCATCTGTGAGGGATCTTTGTGAGAGATCTTTTTTAAAAACGTGGGTTTGTGGTTCACTCAGAAATATATCCACCTCTGAAGACTTCCCTTTGTAGCTGCAAAAGGCAAATGTTTGGCCCCAGTGAGTAACTCCTAGAGTTCAGTTTGTAGGGACCCTTTACCTACTCTGGGCAGGCGGTCCTCAGCAATCTGTATGAACAAACAAGCCCGGCTTGAAGTTATAACCACCTTTCTAATGCAAAGTAGAAAATGCAAGAACAAGCCGGGCAGTGGTGGCACACGCCTTTAATCCCAGCACTCGGGAGGCAGAGGCAGGCGGATTTCTGAGTTCGAGGCCAGCTTGGTCTACAGAGTGAGTTCCAGGACAGCCAGGGCTATACAGAGAAACTCTCCAAAAAAAAAAAAAAAAAGCAAGAACAAGGGGAAATAAATGTTTTCCTGCAGAATTCTAATCTTTTAAAAACTGGGACCACTGAAAACAGGAGTAACCTAAATTATCCCTGGAGAGGAGGGTGGCGCTTTACCTCTGTTACTCTCATAGTCATGACCGCTGTACCCATTCTGCCAGCAAGTGTGGAATAGCCTGGGCTGTTGTGGAAGAGCCTATGCCACAGAACCAGTCAACTAGATATTCGATTGCAGTTTTCAATTCTGCCATCCTGGACCTCAGTGGAAATCTCTTGTCACTTGCTCACAGGAATGCTTTGTTCTCATTTTCTCAGGATAGGACAGAGGCCACATGTAACATGTTTCATAACTGGACTCTGTCTAGTGCTGGAACTCGGTCCCACAGCAGTGCCTGGCACTGGCTTTTCAGTTGTGGAATTATAGACATCTTGGGGACTCTGTTGTTCGCTCAAGCAACAGAAGCTGTAAACAATTCACTCACTGGTTTTGAAGCACCCCGATTGTTTAATAACAAGCATTTCTGCGTCGGGGCAAACAAGAACAAATATCAACTATGGAAAACACTGCTTCTCCAAACTTCCCCTTGGGAGGATGTTGCTACTGGAGCTGACCTCCATCCCTACAGCACTCTGGCCTGCACGGAGGGGATAGAATCCAGCGTTCTGCCCAGTGCCCTGTGCTGAGGCCACAGCCTCTGGGTCCTGGGTTACTTCTAGGGCCTGCAGATCTCTCTGGGGCATTTGCCTGACAGTATCCCCATGTCCTGTTATATCTAGGCATACAGACTGGACACTGTTGCTGGCTAAAGGCTTTTGTGGGGGAGAGGTCAGGTGTTCTGTGGGTCCGCCTGATCAGCATGTTTTAGCTCACAGGTAACATTGCACCCAAGGTGCCCATCATTGTATGGAGCAGAGACCAAGGAAAACATGTTATTCACTGAACTTCCCACCTATGAAAAACTACTTGAAATGTGTGGACCACAATATTTTAGGCTTATCGTGAAGATCATTCATTCTGCAATGCCGCTGGGTGCACATGTAAAATTACAAAATGCTTTTTGAACTACTAAAATGCTCCAGTTTGTTTTACTTCATGCTTCTGGGAAGTAGACGAGGAGAGTTCTGAACACACACAGACCTGTGGAATTCAATCAAGTCACTTCCTCCCTGAGAAATTCTCATATCAGTAAACAAGACTCACACAGCACCTGCCTCTGATGCAGGTTGAAGATGCAATGGAGATAATTTACAGACAGACGTGACAAATGTGCTCTTGCATTTGAGAGCGTCAGTAAGGATTTTGAACTTAATCTGTTTCCGTGAACAAATGCCAGCATTAAATACAACATTTACATAAATGTAAAGGTTGAGGCCATCTGACGTGTCTCACTATCATTTCCTTGTCAGCAAAGGAAGACTGGACTTGATCAGTCATTGCTTTTTCAGTGTGGTAATGAAGAACTCATATTAAATAGCTAGGGTTTGTCCATATGAGCTGCTTTCTGTTTGTTTGTTGAGATATGTTTGGCTGGGTAGATAAGCTGACTTCAAACTCACAGTCCTGTTGGCATTGCCTCCTGAATCCTAGAATTACTAGTGTACACACTCACCCAGGGCTTCACACAAGCTAGTTAAAAGCAAAGACAAACAAGTGATTTAAAATGTCAAAATGTAAGTTAACAGTTTTGCATGGACTCAGACTTTATCTGTGAGAACTCAGATCTCCTTTTCCATAGGAAAATAACTTAAATTACTTCCCTTAAATTTTGGAGCTACACAATGTCTGTGATAAATGCAACCCCAATTATCTTTAATACAACGTCTACATTAAAGATTGAGGCTGTCTGATGTGTCTCGCTGTTGTTTCCACGTCAGCAAAGGAAGGCTGGACTTGATCACTCATTGCTTTTGCCAATTCTGTTAAAACACAGACTTTTGTTTCTTAAAACAAATATTATGGAATCAGTTGGCAATTAGGGAGTTAAAGACAAGGCTTGAGACAAGAAGAGTGCCTTCTTCCCACTTACCCCCAAGAGCTCCGTCTCTCTGAGCAGACGCTACACCAGCCCTACCCCTCCTCTACAGGTGCTTCACGGGTCACTGGGTAATTCAGGAGTGACACTGTACATCTGAGACCGTGAGAAAGAGCGGCGGGTGTCTTCTAGAACCCTCTTTTAGGTATACACACACATACCCCACTCTCCACACGGACCTCAAACAGGTATCTCAGACTTGATAAATCCCGAACTCTTGGTGTTCCCCTGCTGCACAGCCACCCTACCCACTGCCTTCAGTTCTCCTTGACGGCATTTCTGTTTTTCAAATGCTTTGGTCAAAATTCTAGGAATCTCTTTGACTCCCCTCTCCTCCAAACGTTATTCACCCCAACAGTTAATCTTACCGAATTTTGTTTTTTAGGTTTTATTTTTAATTATGTGCATGTGTGGGTATGTGCACATGAGTGCTGTGCCTGAGGAGGCCAGTAGAGGGTCTCGGGTCTCCTAAAGTTGGAGTTACAGGTAGCTGTGAGCCACACCACATGGGTGCTGGCAGCAAAACTCTGGTGCTCTTAAGGGAGCTATTTCTCTAGCTGCTCTTACTGCTTCTACCTTCGACTGTCCAGGCTGTGCACCTCCTCGGGTCTATCAGCCTGGCCTGTGGCACCTCCCTCTCTCTCACTGGTGCAGCACACTGGATTATTAACTGTTTCTTTCTCCCTCTCTCACTCCTACAACCCACAGTACAGTAAGGCCACAGAGCTTTCTTCCATCGCCCAGAGTTTTTTTAAAGTTATTTCTCACTTTAAATGAGAGACAGAGTCCCCACTGGCCTATTGGACCCCCAGCACTCTGCTTCCGACATCTGCTTTCTCCTTTATTCTGCCTAAGTCGTAGTGGTTCCTGGTTATTCCTTGGGCATGCCAGGCATGCTCCTGCCTCCACTGTCCTATGCTTTTTCCCTGTGTGCCACCTGTGTGGCATCTTCTCTTACTCCTTCCAAGTCTATAGTGTCTTCTCACAAGCATCACCCCATCAACTCATTTAAATTCACACACCTACCACTGTCCTGTTTCTTTCCCTTTCCTGTTTACTCAGTAATCATGACTCTCTAACCTTCTAAAAGTGTACATTATAAAAGCTGGGTACAGTGATGCATGCCTGTAATCCCCATACAAGGGAAACTAAGGAAGGAAAATGGTGAATTTGAGACCAATCTGAGCTACAGAGTGACGATGTTTCAAAAACAATGAAAGATCATGTAGTGTTTCTTAGGTATATTGCTCATGGCTTACCACCTCCAACCAGACAAGAAGGTTTACATGGAAGGTGATCAATAAATGTTTCTGAATTAAGAGGAAATGTCAAAAAAGGAAGAAGGGGGGAGGGAAGGGAGAGAGAGAGAGAGAGAGGAAGAGAGAGAGAAAGAGAGGTAAAAGAAAAAAAAGCAGAAAACAAACCTATGTAATAAAGCCCAGGATCCTAAAGAGTTCTGGTGGCAGAGCCCTGGTGTGTCCTGGCTTCTTTTCTCATAACACTTGTAGGGAGATGGCCCAGTTGATGAAGTGCTTGCTTCACCACCCTGAGAACCTTAGTTCAAGTGTCCAGAACCCACTTTTAGAACCCTGATGTGGCAGTTCCTGCTGGTAACCTCAAAGCTGCAGAGGCTGAGACAGGAGGATCCTTGGGACTTACTGTCCAGCCAGTCTACCTGAATCAGTGCTGAAGAACAACTGGGACCTTCAACAATGACAGGAGTGTCCCCTCTCTGCTTGTAGTATTTTATGTGTATAGGTTTTGTTTTGTCTGCATGTATGTATGCATCAGGTGTGTGCCTGTTACACACAGATGTTGACAGAGGCAGTGGATCTCCCAGGACTGGAGTTACAGACAGTTCTGAGCTGTGTGGGTGTTGGTATCGAATCTGGATCCTCTGGACGAGCAGCCCGACTTCTTATCCACCAGGCCATCTCTCCAGCCGGCGTGGGATGTTTTAGAGAAGAACAGAGGACGAAAAATGACCCCGAGAAGAGGCTGCTGTTTGCCCAGGAAAGACCCTAAAGAGTGGCAGTGCTGTTAAAAAGCACAACTTGTGTTTCATTTGCAGTTCCTGATCTTTCTAAGGCAGGCCCTAGAAGCTAGGATTTCCCCAGGCGGATCATGAAACATTAATGTTCTCCAGCCTTCTACTCTTGGAAGAGGCCACGAAGGAACTCTGACTTGCCTCTGCCCTACAGTAGTCAGAAGACCTTCCACTCCAGAGGAGTTCCCGGCCCCACACCCGGGATGGCAGAATGCTGCCTAGAAAGGCCAAGAATGCTGAACAGACAGGTTTCCCTGGTCCATCTATACCCAGCATTATCTCTGCAATGAAGCTTCTACCAACCCAGTAGGATAGGGCTAGAGAGTTTCCAGAGAGCTGGAGTGTAGACAGTAGAGATTTCTGCTGAAGGGACCAAGTTCCTTCTCCCACTTTTCACCTGTGTCCTTTGTGACACACTAACCTCCTTACCAGAGTCCTTTGCGATATACTTCATAATTGATGTGTACACACAACTGTCGCCCAGTGTTCTACAAGCTTCTCTAGCAAATTAGTCACACCTGAGGAGGGCTTGTGGCAACACCAATTTGCAGCCCATGAGTTAGAATCACAGGCGGTGTGGCTCATAGGTTGGGAGGTGGGAGATGGGGAGGTGGGGAGCAGTCCTGAGCCCTCCACTTGTCAGACGCTATCTTGGGGTGGACCATGGCAGCACTGAGCTGGATTACAGGACACTGGCAGGTGTCTACTGCACAAGCGCCTGCTCGCTCATGAGTGTAAATTCCCTCATGCTTTCTAGGGTTGGAGAGGTGATCTGTGTTATCAATGTGTAGAAGAAGCATCTTGAGTCAAATGGAAGCTGGTCTAGAGGCAGGTTAACAATTTTAAATTCAGCCCCCATGGAAGAGGTCCTCTAGCCTTAGACTCAGGATGGCTGAGTCACTAAAATTCACAAGGAGCTGCCGGGTGTATGAGAATGAGCAAATGATGCCATTCTTTCCACTGACCACTCCTACCATCCAGGTGATTGCCTCCTGAGACAATGGAGTCTGCTGAGGATTTCTGAAGGCAGACCAGCTGCCATGGAGTCAGTGCTAAGGATGACTGGCTCTCCTGAGGACTGCTTTATCCAGGCCAGTGAACCCTGAAACTCACCCACACTTTACAACAGATATCAGCCATAGTTTCGACCTACATCTGCATCTACAAGTCAGTCTACTTTCCTGACCCAGTCTATCACTATGCCTCTTCCTAACTTCTGGAAGACCTGGTCTTTACACACACGCTTCATCTGGGTAAGATGGATTAGGTTTCTGCCCACAAGACTACAGTTTCATTGCTGTCTGCCAGGAGGACGTAGAAGGTAGTAGCAGCAAGCAGAGGTTACTTTGTCAAACCCTCAACCTCTTGGTGTACCCCCCATTAGGCATGAGCCCAGACTCTAGGTACCACAGAGCCACCTGTATTCAGACTCCTGTGCTGGGATCAGTCCTAGGCCTGAGTGCCAGTCACAAGCTGTTCTAACCTCTGTCAGGCCACTTGATGTTTCTGGGTCTATATCCAAATTTTAAAATGGGGGAGTCCTAAATAAGTCTCTTCTCTTTCTTTAAAAAAAAAAAAAATCTATTTTCTACTTACCTCCTTGAATTCTAAATGATGACAAGAGCATCTGCAAGCCTCTTTCCTAAACTCTTCCCAAAGCCAGATGTCCCTGGCAGCGAGGAAGGGAAAAACAGCTCTTCAATGACCTGACATTTGTGTCTTTTAGGGCCAATTGCTTCTGGCTTTTTCAGGTCTTCTCTTACCACTGTTCCCTTATAAACCCTTAAAAGAAAAAAGTTAGTAAACTATTCGTCCTTCCTGATTCATTGAGATCTATCTCATACTAATTACCCTTTCCAAATTATTCCCTTCGGGCACACCCTCTCCAGCAGTCAATTCCGATAGCGCTGCTCAGCAGCCTCGCTTTGCTCCCCTTTTCCAGGGAGCCTGTTTAACGCTCCGAAACTCACTCAGCTCGTGCAGCTTCTGGCTGCACTCAGAAACATTATCATCTACACATAAAAATTCTGGCTTGAGCCTTCAGAAGGTGGCAGGCCTGCAGTGGCAGGGGAGATATTTGGGAGAAGAATGGGGAGGACAGGACAAAGAGAAAGTGGGAAGGCATGGTTTCCTGTGGGAGAGGCTCTGGGAGAAGTCCTGGTGGCAGGTCAAGCATGCTCATTTCAGTGAGTTGTGGAAATAGTACTGATTTCCCGAGAAGGCCCAGTGAGGGGAGAAGCTGAGTTGGAGCATCAGTTCTTTTCCTTTAAGAGCTCTCTCTGGACAACTTTCTGCATAGCAAGCTGGTGAGGTACTGGGCAGCCCCTCCACTGGACCTAGACCCAGTCCTCTGAAGTCAGAAACTTCCTGCTGATTTCTAATGCCTTTAAGGAAGACCAGGTCTTCCCACTGGTGGCTCAGAGAGCAAAGAAGACACTAAAAGGCTCACCACACAGAGAATAGCAGTGTCCACTGGCAACCTCTCCAAATGAGTCCATACACACATGTGTAAACCTTAGTCTAAACGTGGTTCAAATAATTGTGGACTCCAACATACTATCTCACCAAGCTTCAGACAGTCTCACCATGTAGCCCAGGCTGGCCTCAAACTCATAAATTTACCTGCCTCTGCCTCTCAAATGCTGGGATTAAAGGCATGTACTGCCATGTCCAGCTCATGTAGCAATTTTTAGCTGAGAGAATAAAATCCCTAAGGGACTCTTACACACACACACACACACACACACACACACCTTACTACAACTCTACAACTTCCTTTCATGCCATACTATGATCTGCCGTTGTTACAGCTTTGATCTGAGTTCTCCCTACAGCTCATGCTTTGGAAGCCTAGCTCCCACTGAAGCAGTGTTCAGAGCTAGGACTGTCGAGATGTGACTGGATCCTAGGGCTTCTGACTTCATCGATGGATTATTTCCACAAAGGACTCATAAATGGATGCATTACTGGAAGGTGGTGGACAGTACAGGTGGGACCTACTTATAAGTAGCAGGCCACTTAGATTGTGAGCTAGAAAGATATATCTTATCTCCGGTCCCAACCTGTCTCTTTCTTTGCTTCCCAGCTACAAATTGGTGAATTTCCCTCTGCCATTCTCATGGTCCTGTCATGCCAAAAGAACAGGATCCAGCCAACCATAAGCTGAAACCTTCACAACTGGAGACAAAACCAATCATCTCTCCATTACATAGCTCATACCAGAAATTTTGTCACAATGATGAAAAGTCTTATTAAACCACAAACAAATGTTAATGTAAAATCCAAACTGAAATTCAGGATGAACACAAGTGCAGTGGAGCCAAGGTCACTACAGACAACATCAAAACAGATATTCCGGTAAGTGTCTAGTTAGTTGGTTTCAAAACAATAACTTTTCATTAGCACAAGGAAATCACAAAAGGAGTATCCACTCAAACAGCGGTGGGTATTGACTCACAGCGCTACACTCACCTCACATGGGATTCTGGAAAAAAAGACGCTGCGTGTGTCAGGTCTGGGGGGAAGGAAGGTTGAGGGCCCCACTCCTAGTTTTTCTTTAGAGAATCTGTAATGCATCCATACCGTCTTTTGTAAAGCCATTTTCCTCTCCAGCTTAAAGATGAAAACTCATCTCTTTTCACCTTCAAGCTGAACTCCATTTAACTTGGCAGTAACTTTGAACTACACACTGCTAGTGCTTTCCCACTCAGCGTGACCTACCATCTGCCACCCTGGATACACCTTTCTTTCAGACCCCTTCCAGCCTGGAGGTCAGGATGGTGTAAAGGAGAACCCTTCATAAACCGCTGGTGAAAACAGGTCAAGAAATGTTATGGAGAGCAGAAGAAATGCAAACAGCTTTTGGATCAATACATATGCAAAAAAAAAAAGGCATCAGGTCCATCTGGAAAGTATTTTAACAAAATAAAAAGGCCCCTTCTACTATGAACAGCAGATTAGCATAATACAAAACTCCCTGAACAGCAAAAGAGAACCAAAAGAGGTGCTCCTTCCAGGGACGCCCCACCAGGGCTGAGCCACAAGCCTCACTGCTCTAGGGTAGCACCACGTAGCAGGAAGAAGGCCATGCTACTGCAGATCTCGATTCATGGTCTCCATCCGGCATTCATACTAGAGGCTCCAATGGCAGGGAGGCCCGACCTGCTCTGCTCCACCCGCTGGAATCATACGCTGCCCCTGTCACTTTTTGGAACAACAGTGAGGCTTGGATCTCAGCTTAGAGAACCTCCCTCAGCATCAGCTTCCTCCCCACTTTCTTGCACAACGTGATAGTAAAAAATGCAAACGTGCTGCGATCGAGTACATACCAACACCGAGCCTTTACTTTCATCAGTGCCCTGGTTATTTTGCAGTACTGGAATGTAAACAACACATGAGTCCACCAACCTTTCGTTGGTTGTTGTTTGTTTCGTTGGTTGTTGAAAAACCACCTTGTTGTTTTTCAGTACAGACAAGTTAGAAAACTAAAGCCAGACCCAAGACAGAGAGGAAACCGGAAACTGATCCTAGTCCTCTCTCACCATCACTATTTGTGTATTTACTTTTAGACAAGGTCTCTTGTAGCTCAGACTGGCTTTGAACTAATTACATAACTGAAGAAGACCTTAAGGTCCTAATCCTCCAGCCTTCACCTCCCAAATGTTGAGATTACAGGCATGTGCACGACCACACCCAGTTTACGGGGTGCTGCAATTAACAGCACCAAACTCAGGGGCTTTGTGCACCCGAGACAAGTGCTCTACCCACTGAGCCCAGCCCCAGCCCCAGCCCCAGCCAAACAACCTCCCTGGCTAACTCTGCTGTTCTAATGCTTTGCATGAGCTCCTTCCTCCTCTTGACTCAGACTTGAGACATTTTCCTTACTCTTTACAGGTCTGGAAGCAGCCGGTTACTTTGTCAGAATTTCTGTTGACTTTGCTTTTCATGCGGAAGTGTTCCTTCGGTGGCCATCAGATTATCAGTTCCGGGCTGGTTAGATGCTCCGGAGAATTATTCCCACAACCCTTTCATCCACCTTTCTGACACTGTGTTAGACTCACCCAGTCTTCTTTATCATGTGAAACTCAGGAGTGTGGACACCACCAAGCCTCGAGGCTTCTCCAAACCTGCTCAGCTTTAGTCCAGGTTGTGTTGCCTCTTAAACGGAGGACTTCCCCATCTACACTCAAGCTGCCCTACCCCCTCTTCTCTCCCCACAGCTCGTGTAAGGAAGGAAAGGAAGGAAGGGGGTGGGGCAGAAAAAATGTATGGGCCTGAAAAGTTATTCTGTCATGAAATGCAAGCCAAAAAAATTCATAGGTTTTATGAGATAAAAAGTCAATAAAACAAAAAGCTTTTGCACACAGCCTTGAAGCACGTTTTTAGCCACAGTCTTTCTTCTCCAACACCCCACAGACGCCCCACACATGTCTGCAAACACAAGTTGACCAGTCCTGTTTCAAATTTGTGCTAGTAAGTAAAATTGAGAAGAGGCTTAGCTGCATTCCACAAAATAACGTATTTAGCAAACATCTGAAGTTTATTCTTTTTAAAGGCATAGAAGTTCTAAACAAGGAAGCCAGCGATTCTGAGAATTTCATTTTCACCACAGTGGCTCAATGTTTGTTCCTCTAACAACGTGTGGTTACCAGCTTTGCACAGACTCTTACATTCAAAGCCAGGGCATTTTCTTTTCATTAGAAGCACACATAAAGTCAGCTCAAGGGATGGAAGTTAAACAGGTGGGTATTTTAGAGTCACCATGGAGGGTTTTCAGATAGAAGAAGGCACTAACCTGTGTTGCTTTAATCCGCTGGAAAACGACTGAGTGCAGTAGTCCTCAGCTATCTTCTGGCCAGCTTCCTGTGAGGCTGCATGTGACATTGCACTTCCTCACAGGACCTTCTTCTGCCTGCCTCTCTAACTGCTCAGAGGCATGTGATACAATCGGCCAGCTGTTTTTTTTTCACACAGGATGGCCCTGCACCTACAGAAAAGACCATCTCCTTACAGGGGTTCCCTGGCCTCTTTTGGGTGTTCCTAGGGCACAAGTAAAGAGGAGGTAAGACTGGAGGTACATCCATGTTATGGGACAGAGGAAAGCAGGGAAAGAGAGAGTCCATCGCCCTAGACTCTCCAGTCTAGAGTTGGGGTTCCACAACCTACAAAGGGCAGACCAGTATGAGAGCCTGGCTCTGGACATTCCCCTGCAGTTGGGTCTCTGATATAGATGCCCACCCAGGAGACATCTAAGGAAGGACCCTTGATAGTACTGTTGCCAATATGTTTCCAGTCTCCTCTAAGAGATGCACTATCGCCAGCAAAACAGAACCAGGCCTTGGCTCCCATTTCTGGGTCCTGCTGAGACCATGGCCACTCACCCTGAACTTCCTGAGAGAGTCTCAAGTTCATGTAGTCTGTTTAGTAATGCTGTCAGACACTGTGCCCTAATTCTTGGGTTAGAAAACAGAGCCACTGTGTTGTCAGCCTCCCTGGACGAAGTAACTTTGATGGTGAAAAGAAGAAAGGGTGTCTGGCGATGTCTCTCGTTGCCCTGGATGGGGGAGAAGGCTGGTTGAGCCATTTCTAGCTTTCCTGTCTGGCCATCCTCTTCCCTCTGATAGTCACTCCAGCTCTCAAGAGGGTCCACACTCACAGAAACTTGTGGATGTAGGAAGTGGTAATGTGGGATTAAAACTATGTCCTAGACCAGCAGGAATCGTCTCCAATATGTTCAACTTGACTCTTGCATAAAGCCCCAAAATGATTTCTTTCTGGCCACCCCAGCACAATTCTTCTTTCAAAAATGCTTTTAAAGGGATTTTTAGTTTTGGATTTCAGCAAGGTAACTATAGACAAGTGTCAAGGGTCAGAACTATTTCCCCATGTAACTCTTGAGTATGGTTTCAAGGGAGCCCCACAGTAAGGAAATTATCCCTGAATGAGCGCTGTGGATAACGGTCAAACTCTAGAGTCTCACCACATGATTACAGCTCTGGCTTTAGGAACAGCAGTAACTGTTTCCCCATTTTGACAGCTGTCAGCTGGTTTGGGGATTGGACTGTACATCTGGATTAGTCAGCTGAGCCAAGATGGCTGTCTACACTACAGACACGGCATTAGCTTTACAATACGAATAATGGGAACTCTTTGCCATCTTGGAATCAGACATTGCAAAGAACATTGTGGAGGAAAAACAGTAAGGCCCTATGTGAACATGTGACAGCATTTAGATGTCTCACGGTCTGAGTTTAGTGTCTAGTTCTGTTTTCTACTAAGTGGGTCTGTTCTCATGTGCTGTGGTGTATGGGATCAGTAAAGATCTTCAGACTCCTAGCCAAGCTTCTCCATGTGGATGCCTCTTCTGTTTTTAAATTTTAAATTAAAAATATTTAAGATGTAATTTAAAAATTTCAAGACTTAATTTTTTCCATTTCCATGTGTCTGTGGTCTGCATGTATGTGTATGTATATATGTTTTCATATGTATGGGCACACATATACACACATGTGTGTGGGGGTCCAAGGTTGATATTGGGAATCAACCTCAATTGCTCTTCTGCCTTGTTCATAAAAGAAGGGTCTCTCAATCAATCCCAGAGCTTGCCAGTATGACTAATCTCACTGCCAAATGCCTCTTCGGATCTTTTTGGATGCTGGAATTACAAGTGGATGCCACTCACAACAAGCATTTACATGGGTTCTGGGGAATCCAACCCTTTGCCCTCATGCTTGTGTGGTAAGGACTTTAACCCCTGAGCTATCTTTCCCAACTTGCAATCTTTAGGATTTTACTTATTTGTTTATTGTTTTGTTTTTTGTTTTTTTTGAGACAAGATTTCTCTGTGTAGCTCTGGCTGTCCTAGAACTCACTCTGTAGACCAGACTGGTCTTGAACTCAGAGATCCAACTGCCTCTGCCTCCCAGGCTCTGAGATTAAAAATATGCATCACAAAGAACTTTGTGGCAGAAAAACAGCAAGGGCTCCGTGTAAAGCGGTACTTTATTTTTTAGAGCAGTTGAAAAGCTATAGAAAGTCTGAGAGCATACAGAGAGCCCATATATTCTATATCCAGTCACCTTGAGTACTGACGTTTAATAGGAAATGTATGTAACAATCAGTAAGCTGGTATTGAAACATTAACTCAAGTCCATAGCTGATATTTTCTGGGTCAAAGAAAAGTACACTAAAAGCTAAGAGATTTACTTAGATTTGATGGTCTTGGGCAAGGGAAACAGAAGATAATTAACTCTTGTTGGGACTATTGAACATCAATTAACTATCCGCCCTTATTTCCCCCCCAACTGAACAAATATTTTTATGAAAGTAATAATGCAGGATTTTTAACCACTACTAGATACAGTCTATTTACCTCAAATTACAAATTCACACCAAGTTCTAAGCATTACATTCTTTTGAGGGCTTTTCTTTCTGACTCTAGTGATTGCTTCATCACTCCACAGCTGAGGAGCTAGCAGCACTGGCACAGGGTCGAAGAAGTCCAGCCTGGTATACGAGGAGCACATGCCCTGCAGTGTTGGGGACAGCAGTGGAGACAGCGGTGGAGACGGGTGCGGACAACAGTGAGGTGAGGACCCTTGCTTTGGCTTCCCTACTCAAGGTGGCAGGCACTGCAGACTAGCACAGCCCACCATTCCTCTCTAGATCCTCCATTCTTTCTGACTGGGAACACCATGGATTTCCTTGACGAAATGGAGCTCAACCCCACCATTTGCCACTGCCACATCTCACAAATAAACACAGACAAAATGCCCAACCTTTTCACGCAGATGACCAGAACCTGGACATCATAACAGTTCTTCGTCTCATCCTTATGTAAAAGGTGCTGAAGTATTGACAGTGCCCTAATCATTTCACCTCCTGGCACCCAGTAGGGGCTGGAAGACATGCTGCCAACCTGACTGATGTCTCCATCAGTCGTCTATCAGATCATTGTCCCATGTAGACACCCAGCTAAGCGCTTTACATACAGATGTCAATTCTCTTTGCAATGCTGTGAGTTAGGTATGCTCATCCCTACTTTACATATAAGAAACCAAACTTATAATCACTAAACTGCCCGGAGTCCCCAATGAGTTTGAAGCCGACTAGCATGCTCAGTTCTATCTGACCACTAGGGAAATGCATATCAAAACCACAGTTAGAATGATTATCATCTCATCAACAAACGAACAACCACAAAATAACAAGTGCTGACTGAGGGTGCACCTGAGGATTTCATACACTGTTAGTGGGCATGTAAATTAGTGTACCCATAACGCAAAACAGTATGGAGTTTCCTCAAAAAACTAAAAGTAAAACTCCAATAAAAGCCAACATTACCATTACCGTGGAAAGAAATATGTTTTGAGGAGACGCCTGCCCTCCCACACTCACCCCACAGCAGTCAACGAGGCTGTCTACCCACAGAAGAATACATACATACACACCATTGCTCAGCCACAGAAAAGCATGAAATCTTGACACTTGTGGCAACATACAGGGAACCAGAAGGCATCGTGTGAACTAAAGTAATGTAGACACTGGAGGACGAATACCCGGCATTCTCTCATGTAGAAGACTGGACCACAAAGATGCAGAAGAATGGGATGGTGCTTACAGAGGCTCGGGAGGGTGATGGAGAACGGAGAAAGATGTCCAGTAGATACAGGGGTGCCTCTGGATGTCGGGAACGAGCTCAAAGTCCTCTAGCACAGCCACTAACTGTGGCTAACAACAATTAATTGTGTATTCCTAAAGCAGAGAGCAATAGAAAGAATTTTGCTTGTTTGAAACACAAAGGAGAAACGTATGATAGACGTATCAGCTACCCTGACCCCAGCATTTCACATTATGTACATATGGTAAACTATTAGACTGTAGTATAGATATGTTGCATTTCATGGGTTATAAGTAAAAAGTTTTAAATTCTCTCTCTCTCACACACAAAATACCAACAAGTTTCAATACTTTTCTGTTGTTACATGTGGACAACTCACGTCTAATTTCCTTCCTTTCTCTCTTTCCTTCTTTATTTTTTTCTTGCTTACTTGCTTGCTCAGTTGAACAAAAGTTTTTAAAACAGTATTTAGTCATTTTCTACAAATACCTTGTTTCTATTTAGCTAAGTGAAAGTAATCCTAATGGCCCTGGCAGACTCTCTTGTATATCTTTTGTTCATCGATCCAATTCTGAAAAAATTTTGTTAAATTCTCCTAATATGATTATGAGAAAGCTTATTTGTATTTTTATATTTTGGCTATATTTCATGTGTTTCACTATTTTAACTGCACTAACAGATTTTGCTTCATCTAATTAAGTGATACAGTCATATTCATGCTCACTGTGGATAAGTTTTCTTCTGGGATTTATACTCTAGTGGTCCTATAGCTTTGCTTAAGTTTTTTATATTTAATATTAAAGTTTCCATTCCATTTGTTTTGTTAGTTGGCATTTAACAGCTGCTGCTGAATTTCTGTGTGATGCTAATTAACATACCATCCTGAAGATAGCAAACAGCCAGTGAGTTTTTTGTTCTTCCCTTGATAGGAGTTGTACACAGGGCTCAGTCACTGTAGACAAGTGCTTTACCACTGAACTACATCTTGATTATCTTTTTAATGTATCTGAGACCCAATGGTTTATTAGGAGAACTTAATTGACTCACATTTGTTTCTCATTTTTAGTATATGTATTATTATATTTCCTAAATACATATTTAGTATATGCATTATTGATATATATTTAGTATATGTATTATTTAGTCCCCCCCCTTCTTAATTTTTTGCTGACTGGCTGTGCTTTTTATTATTACATTATCTTCTAACCTTGACCATGAATATGTGCATTCAATTTTAATGGTTTAGAAATCTTATGTATACTTTTCTCTAGATATCAAATACATGTGACCTTTCTGGGTCAGTGACAGGGCACTGTCAGCAGGACTCTGGTAACAGTAAAGTCATCGTTTACAGGAAATGAATGATAATGCTGTGTTAGTAACAATAATGGCAGAGCAAAGGGTGACCTTACAGAGCACCAGAAACTGTTCTCTTTGGGGATATATGAGAGATGTGACGGGGTCTTGCTCTATAAAGCCCAGACTGAGCTCAAATTTGCAATCCTCCTTTCTCAACTTTCTGAAGGTTGGGATTACAGGAGTGCCACTACAGCAGGCTCTAGAAATTGAGATAAGGGGGCAGATTTGCAAGGTCTCCATTGACTTCCTCCCTTCCTGTACAGAGGGTGGACTATACTTGTAACCAATAGTATGGGCAAGTGTGGAACAGAGAAGCAGCCAGGAAGCCAAAGCTGGGACACAGCCAAGACCATCCTTGGGGAAAAATATCTCTGCAAACTTTAGGCTCTGAGGCCCAACAGATGTGTGTGCAGGAGGGAGGCTGCCCAAGGTGTTTCTGACTGCCTCACTCCTCATTACTAGAGTCACCAGCTAAGGTATGAGGAGGCAAGCTCACAGGAATGCTAACACATCCTCTGAAGAGCTAAGAAATTCAACTGAGAAAAGCAGCCAGAAGTCTGACTTTCCTGATGGACAGCTAGGACATCAGAGGACTTGGACCCTGTAAACTTCTTGTTTCTCAAAATGAGGTAGCTGTCATTCATTTAAGCATTGGTTTGACCAGGGGCTGGGGGAAGAAATTCTGGCCACAAAATGCATATGTTGGTTGTACAGCAGTGTGTGTGTGTGTGTGTGTGTGTGTGTGTGTGTACATTTTACATTTACAATGTGTGCATCTGAATGACAGCTAACATTTAAATTTCGTACTTAATTTCTCACAGACTGGAGTGACGGTGGAGAAGGAATAGGGATAGAGAGCTAGGAACAATTAAAATACCTTCCAGGAACTAGATTTACTGCCTGGAAACTGGTTAGGTAGGACCACCAAGAAGCGCTAGACTGCTAGGTAACAGTGCTTTGTTTAAGCATGATTGGATCAGTTTTAATTATTCATGTTGTCCCAAATGGAGAGAGCAACCTTTCAAGAATTAAAGGGATTTCCCCCAAACCAGTAAACAAGTGGTAGATTTGATACCAAAGCTTCTGATGACATTCAGTGTCATTTCCGGCGCACGTGCAAACTGTCCTCTTGTTGTTCAGCCTCCGAGAGATTCGAGCCCAGAGTCCATGAGCATTGCCCTGGGTTATCTAGGAAGAAGCTGAGTGCCACGAAGCACTTGGCTAGAGAGCTTTACAGTGTAAGTCGGCTTGTCCCGACAGACCAGAGAGCAACTGCTTCCTTCAGAAATCGTAGGGGGGATTTTTGAGGCAATACATCATGCAAAGGATTTTCCCTTAGCACACATTCGAAAAGACTGCATGCATCGTATCTGTGAGCCCTTGGAACAGTTAAAGGGAAGTTGAAAGGTCGACAAAGTTCTCCTGATGGTGCACCACACAGTGGAACACTGTCTGCATGCTTGCAGTGTAATGGAAGTTGGAATTATCAGGATTTGGACCATCTGCTCCCAAAGCTGGAGCCCTCCCTACCTAGCCCGATCACTATTTGGCATGCCACAGGGCCTGACACCATAAACCAAGTTTCAACCTTTTTTTCAACCTTATGGAATTGGATTGCAAATAACCAAGCTGTGCGTTCATCTTTATTACTAATCAAGACAGAAGGGAAATGACAAATTTCTGTGTTCATAAAAAGACTGACTACACAGGTCTCCTCCAGGTGGGGCCCTAGAGCTGAAAAGATGAGGGACACATGCCCAATCCTTAACCCAGACACAAGCTCCAATTGATAATGACTCACAAATTAAAATGTTTTCTCCAAGGGAGTCTCACTGAGACACAAACTGCTCCTAAGGGTAGAGCATGCCCGGGAGTAAATGCCAACAGAAAGCCAGCTCAAGGGCGTCTTTGTTGGGTCACTGTCTAACAGTGTTGTGTCCGGCTTTTTTTTTCTTGTCTTTTTTATATATGTATTTTTTCCTCTTTCTTTTTTTACTTTACAGGTCTTTTGCATACATATCATGGCTTCCAATCTGATGTTTTTATGGGGTTCCCGAGAATGAGAATGAGTGGGTCTCTTTTTTTTGTGTCTTCTCTTGGGCTCTTGTCCCCTGTTTTGTTCTATTCCAATGTGTTGATTTTTATTCCTATTTTATCATTATCCCTTAGAAGCCTGCTTATTTGTTAATAAGAGACAGAAAGGGGGAGGGAGGTGGGGAGGAGGCAGGAGGAGTAGAAGGAGGGAGAGCTAGTGTGTGTGTGTGTGTGTGTGTGTGTGAGAAAAAAAACAAAAACAAAACTATTTTTTTAAAAAACCCTGAAAGATAAAATAATGTTTAGAAAGGCCCTATTTTAAAAGTGAAAACACGAGTGTTCTCAAAAATAACAAAATTATTAGGAATAAAAATCATCATTGTTAGTAATTTAAAGAAAAACAAAACCCTGCTGTCATCCAGGATGAGGTTAAGAACCCTAATAAATACAGAATTCCAGAAGTAGGCAAGACAGTTCTAAGAACCAAGATGCCTGTATTCATATGCTGCTCAGCGTGTGTGTGTGTGTGTGTGTGTGTGTGTGTGTGTGTGTGATGTGTGGTGTGTGTGTTTGTGCATGTGTATTGTGTATATCTGTGTGTGTGTGTGTGTGTGTAAGCTGGAAATTAACATCAGCTCTTATCTTTCTCTCTCTCTCTCTCTCTCTCTCTCTCTCTCTCTCTCTCTCACACACACACACACACACACACACACCCGCCCCCCGCCCGATGCCCAAGATGGAGTCTCTCCCCCTGACCAGAGCTCACAGATTCTGCTGAACTGGTTGCCCAGCAAGCCTCGGGAATCCCCCTCCTATCTCCACTTGATCTATCCCCCAGTGCCTGGATTATAAGCACAGCACTTTAGGCCACTTTTACGTGGGCTCTGAAGGTCAAACTCAGACCCTCACCCTTCCACGGCAAGAACAAACACCACTTCGCCCCTGTCCTTTCTTGTAGCCTGAAGGAGTGTCAAAGTTCTACATTAGCAGGACAACTAGTCAAGCAAAGAACTTCATTTCTGGGGTGCTCTGCATGCAGACAGTAAAGGGGATTTGGGAATTAGGAGGAATGAAGTTGAGATCATTCTGGAAAGTCACAGTCAGAGTTCCACAAAGCGGCTATGACCTGCAGGTAGTACTGCAGCACTTCTGCTCCTAGACTCGGGAGTATCTGCATCCAACTAGAACCAAGGAAGCAAACATTACATGAATTCCAACATTACCACGATAAATAAACAAGAAAAGCACCATTGGTAACGTGAGGCCATGTGGTCGGGAGAAATAAAACCAGGCGTAGACTCAGCCATGGGCTCTGAGGGAAGAACAGGTAGCCTCACTGAACTTTGGGGACTGTTTGTGTATTATAAACACTTTCTCAGTGCCTTTTGGAAAAACCTGGATTAAAGAGATGTGTTCTTTAAGGCTTCTGGTATTAAAGTGGGTGTTCTGTGACTGAGACACCAGGGAGAATCTGGTTGGGTGAAGCCTCAGATTTATGCAGGTTATAATTAGAGGTGGGTCATATCCAGCTGAGCAACATCAAACCCAACCTGGTGTTTATCCCTTTTTTTTTTTCCTGGACTCTGATTTTGATTTTGAAGTGGCTGCAGACAGCCTCAATTACATGTTCTGCAAAGGAAGTAAATTAACAAAACACAAACATCTGTCAAGAGTTTATTAATTAGTTAACAGTCATAATGAATGAGAAACACCATATTTTGTATAACAGCATCTATTATTTTCTTTGCCTTCAATCAGGTCTTGGAAATAAAGTCGGTACTCTGGGTGATGTCTAAAATTTACTAAATTACTGTTGCATATACCTCAACGACATACTTAGGTACTAAACGCAATGTAATACCAGCCAATTAACCTCCAAGGACAAATTTATGTACAGAAATAATCAGCCATCTTTGTTTAATAACATGAAGTGTGTTTACTGAGATGTGTCTCCTGAACGTTTTGGATGGGCTGCACTTTCCGTTTGGGGTGCCACGGAGCGTCAATCGCCACGGCAAGAGACAGCTGAAGGGACTCTGTAGCGGGTTACATGGAGCTGATTGCAAGTTGTTTTTACGGATTTTTAAAAACATACTTATTATTGTGCGTGGGGGAGGGCACGGTGGGGGGAAGCATATGTGCCACAATACATGTGTGTGGAAGTCAGGGGACTACTCTGTGGAGTCAGCTATCTCCTTCCATCTTTATGTGGGTTCCAGGTATGGAGCTTAAATCACTAGGCCTCCATGCAAGTGCATTTCCCAGCTAAGCCCCAGTTTTTTAATAAACTCTACTTTCCTCATTATTGGAAAAACACTACATAGATATAGATACAGATACAGATATAGATATATCAGGTAAGTAGATTTTATAGGTGTGAAGCTCTCCTGGCAAGAAAAAAAATGCATATGGCAGAAAATACATTCTTTTCAAGCACAGTGTGCTAGAAAATACATTAGATATTCAAAGTTTGAAAAAAAAAAAAACATAACCTGATTAAAAGTACAAACTAATGTTACAAAGCAAACATCACCGCCACCCTGGGTTGTCATGATGATGGACTGCCTTGGGAACCTGCAACCCATCTGTGGACTGAGACTGGGGGATTACTTGTGCAGTGTACATGGCAACATGTTTGTTGCCTACACACAACTCTTCTGGCCAGAGAAAGACAACACTGAAACAGTCATGGCTATCCCACGCCCTTCACATGCCAAAGTGATCAGAAATGAGACACGAACTGCAGCCTTCTTTGGACTCTTGGTGTGTCAGCATCCTGCCATACTGGGTGTGATTCCAGTTTTCAAAGATGCATAGTTTCCACATTCCAGAGTCCATAAACAATAACCATTTAAGTTCATCTGTGTACTGTGTATATGTATACGCGAATGAAAATACATGTTTAAGAGGTTTTAACATCTTAACGATATCAAAAGCTTTCTAGCTGAGGGAGACCCCATCTGAGAGCTATCCAATTCTTAAGGTGGCAAGAGTTCAGCCAAGAATAGGCCCCTGGTAAACAAACTCACCAATGCACAGCCAGACTTCCTCTACCAGACACCCAGGAATCCTTTATCATCCCAGGGCCAAGTACTAGGCAAATAGTGACACAGCCTGTAGTCCCCCAAAATAATTCAGCCCAGCCAGCCTAAAAGGTCTATCCTGTCCTGACTTGCCTTTTCTGCAGAATCTCTGATAAGCTATCTGGCCTAAATATTTTTCTCCGGGAGAGTAGTTATGCCTCCCAGCCAGTCTGCTTCCGTTTACAGGCAGCACTCCGTGGCATGACACACCTCCTCTCTTCTAGGACCTACAAGCATGGTTGATTTTGTTGTCTCTGCTTGGGGCCACAGCTGACTTATCATTACATAAAGGATGTTAAGCCATCTGGACATCAGTCAGGAAAGAGCACTCAAAACTAACTGAACAGATGTGTTTCCACCTCATCAGAGCCTGTGAACTTTAACCTCACTGAAACTTCGTGGAACCAGAAGCCTGTCTCCACATGGCTCTTCCTGTTCTGACAGCAGCTGAGAAAATGCCCCCCTGCAGTGACTTTACAGCTCTGTGATGAGTACCCTTCCTATGACAGCCCCTCCAAATTCAGTTCCCTTGAGTAAGGTGAATGAGAAGATCGTTAGTCCTTTTGGGCAAGTACTGCAGGAGAGGTGTTCTGCCTCATGCAGTGCCCATCTTGGCCTTGGCTCAGGGGTCACTTTCTTCCTTCATGGCCCTGTACTTTCATGGCACCAGTATGGGCTACAGCTCAAGGGAAAGAGCTAGCTGACATCTTTTAATGACGATTACTGTCTTCCAGCAATAGAGAACAGAGGTACTCCTCATTCTCAAAAGCCATAGTCTATCTACCTCAGCCTGTCAGTGCTCTATATGCTGTGCACACAGCATGCTTCAAAATAAAAAGTGCTGACTCAGAGTCTAAGTCAGCCTTCCTAATCGTTTACAAGACCCTCATCTTCCTAATGTCTCAGTATATGAAAGCATTTTCTAGACCTGTGAGAACAGCTTTCCTGACTGCTCTTTTCAAGAATGACTATGCCACTTCAGCTGTTCAGTTTTCTCTTTACTGTTAAGCAGAGTGCTTCCTGACAATGTTTTTATTAAGAAGAGGGATATTCCAAAAGAAAGCACCAAACCTATACTCACTCAGGACTGTGCTTTGAGTACCTGTGGGCTCTCCTCACATAGCCTGCACGGAACCAACTGAAGCCTAGAGACTGCTCCACTGACCAACATCAGATGCGCCATGGACTTGCTATGCCAAAGCCCACACTGCTTGTTGGGCTAAAATCAGAGTGAACAGAGGTCTGAGTGGTCTCTGCTACTTTGTGAGTTCTTCTTTTTCCCACTCTCTATGTCCTGCCCCCGTCTCATTCCCTACCATCAGATAAGAGAGAAAGAAGGATATGAGAGAGACCAACAACCATTGACCTCTCCTACTGGAGGAGGTCTAGCATTTATATACCCTCTGAAAACCTCCCAGAACTCCAAATGTCACACAATCACAGAAACTATCTGCAGCTGGCAAAAACAAGCCTCTGCTAGAGAGCGAGGCAAACCATAGTCAGCTGCTACAAAATAGACCCATATCCCCACATCTGGGGTTAAGATGAAAACATATTCTTATAATATTTCTGTGTTTTTTTAAAGAAACCAAAATTCCAGAATTCTTACTACACAGAAGCAATAAAAAGCTTTTAGGTCACTGGGCATTGTGAGAGCCAATGATGTACCCTGTGATCAGCCACATCCTGTCTTTCAAACTTCAACTCAATTACCCATTCATAAACAGTGGTAAACAAAGTAGTAACTCATATAGCTCTATAAGGAAGGACTGACATGTCATGTCAGCCCAAGGGCCTCTGAAACACCAGCTATTTCAGGTCCCAAGAGCCTAGTTTGCCCTAAGGGCTCAGATGACTTTACAATACTCATGGTCACACAAATTACCAGTGTTGCCCATTTGTAATGGTTTGTATATGCTTAGCCCAGGGAATGGCACTCTCTGGAGGTGTGGCCTTGTTAAAATAGGTGGGGCCTTGTTGGAGTAGGAGTGTCACTGAGGCGTGGAGTTTAATACCCTCATCCTAGCTGCCTGGAAGCCAGTATTCTGCTAGCAGCCTTCAGATGAAGATGTAGAACTCTCAGCTCCTCCTGCACCATGCCTGCCTGGATACTGCCATGCTCCTGCCTTGACGATAATGGACTGAACCTCTGAACCTGTACACTGGCCCCAATTAAATGTTGTCCTTACAAGAGTTACCTTGGTCACGGTGTCTGTTCACAGCAGTAAAACCTAACTAAGACACCATTAACCACAAATAATTATTACATTAAATGCTTATGGATATCAGCAATATTATCATTTAAAAAACCCAAAGTGCCTTTTTGTGCATTTGTCCAATTTATTATCATTAGTAAGGAAGTGTTGACCTTCAGTTACCAATAAATGAAGATATAAGTAACACACCCTTCCAAGCAAGCCGTAAAACTGCAGGAGAACCCAGATTTGTCACCTTTCATAAGTGTCCCAGTTTCAAATCTGTTAACTTATCAGCTAGATAAGTCAGTTAGTTTTGCGTTGTTATACCAGACATCTAAGATGACAGAAGTCTTTTAAGGTTTACTTAGGCAGGGTTTAATGCATGACCCATGTGTTGAGCCTGTGGTAATATCACATCACAGTAGAAGCATGCAGTAGGTCTACAGAGCTCACCTATATGCAGTAGGTCTACAGAACCCACCTTGAGGCCAGGATGCAAAAGAGAATGAGGCAGAGCTGGATCCCATAATTCCCAATGGCCTAAGTGCCTCCCACTAGGCCCCACATTTCAAAGGGCATTTCTCAAGGGCACACCATTGGGGACCAAACCTTTAACACATGGACCTCTGGGAACATTATAGAACCAAAACACATGAGTGAATGAATGAATGAATGAATGAAAAATTACTATCTCCCTGCTTATCTTTTGTGAGAAAAAAACTAGCCGTTGTACAGCACAGTTTAATGGGACCGGGGATCTTCAGTCATGACCTTGCAAATACAATGCATTATATGGTGACGACCACGCTATCTATAAAGTCAGGCAAGACTGCTGGTTGGCCGCTCCAGGTATCTATTAGCTTGCACTAAGTGACCCTAAAGCCAGGTGTATAAAACCATTCATTACCAGTTCACTGTCCCTGTGGGTCACTCATGTCGTCAGGAATTGAAAAACAATACAGTGGATGCAGCTTTGTAACATCTGTGGTCTCTGCTGGGTTCACCAGCTACACTGGAAGCTGGAACACTGGGGTTGGAGAATCCATTTCCAAGATGGTCTCTTCAGTTACATACACGTCTGGCTCGAGCCAAGGATGAGCTCTACCGAGATTGTCAAGCAGACATATACACAGGGCCTTTTTAAATTTCACCTATACTTCTTTTACTTCCTGTCTTTGTTTTTCAGGTTATGAGTGTGCTAACAAAATATTCTATACCAAGCTATAGCATATATCTGTTCTTAGATGGATTTCTTCCTTCTTTCCTTCCTTTTCTTTTTTTCTTTCCTTCCTTTTTTTTTTGAGTCAGACCAAAAAACTGACTATGTAGCCCAGGCTGGCCTAGAATTTGTGGCAATCCTCTTGCCTCAACTTCCTTTGTGCTAAGATTATGGGTGTACACCACCGTGCCCAGGTGTACTTTTTACATGTTTGTTCAAGGAAGGCTCTAGGCACCATTATTCCTTCTGAACAAGCAGAGTCCAGCCTTTTATAACATAGCTTTGGAAGTCACATGGGGTGGCTGCTGTCATATGACACCAGTGAAGAAGTCACAAACCTCCCTAGCACCAGGTTAAAGTGAGAGGGACAGAGACGCACCGATTAACTGCAAGAGCAGTTAATTACTGGCACCTTTTAAAACATTTTGAAATTGATCTTTTGTTGATAAACATGGTTGTTTACAGAAACCAGCCACGAATATCTATAAGTATATTTCTAATTAGCCAGTTTCTGCATCAGAAGGGATCATAGTCCCAAAGCAATGGAAGGTCTGCATTGGTGTTTGGGTAAATATTAATTTAGAATAGCAACAAAGGAGACAGCTGATAAAAATGTCCTCACCTTTGAAGCGTTAATTTTATTAAATTTATCAATTGGGTGAAACAACATTTCGTATTTGCTAAGGGTATGCATCAATCAGATGCTCAAAAACATTTAAGAAGCTAGAAAACGGGAAGTTATTTAGCTTGTAGACAATGACTCTGCCTCAAGTAGCAAACTCAAGCTCCCAGGGTTAGGCAGGCAGAGGCGCACAGGCAGGCTGGGGCAAAGAAGTAGAAATAAATGGTGGATAGCTTGTGTCCCTGTACAAGGCATTTGGATTCGTGTGCGTGTGTGCGTGCATGCGTGTGTGTGTGTGTGTGTTTGTGTGTGTGTGTGTTAAGCTACATTTCTAATTCAGTCCTGGGCCCACAGTTTATAATCATTGATTTGGATTAAGTAACAGGTCGTTTCTGGGCTCATTAAGGTTTTCCCTAGCTGTTTTGGTCTATTTGCAGTCCTCTCTGGTTGCTTTTTCCTCCTCTTTCTAGGGATCGAACTCAGAGCTCTGTAGATGCTGTACAAGTGTTCCTCTATTACCCTGTACCCCAGCCCTGCCTTTCATCCCTCGCTGAGACTCTAACATTCATTGTCTAGTTCCGTAGTTAATAATAAACACTCACTGAGAATCTCGTCTCATCCAGGTTCTGAGTCCATGATCAACAGTCTTTTGGGGTGGATATTTCTAGGCTTCTTTTACAAATAAGGAAACCGAGCTTATGAAAAAATTAAATGAACAGGTAAAGGAGCCAAAACTGATACAAGGCAGAGATGGGGTTATGTAGATATGTTTGATTCAGTGATAACATGTGCTGTGTAACATGTCTTCTGATAAATGTCACTCCTCTAAAGTGAAGACGTCAGAAAAGGCATGCCTTGCTGGGACTTCTCCCGGACAGAAACAGTAGTGTGCCTGAGGCAGGGACCATGCAGGGGACAACCTCTTATCTAGGAATCCTGGAATGTTAAGACTGTGTAAGAAACTGTACTGCTGACCTCTGACCCTTGCCCTGGATACCTGGGAAGAGACCTTGAGCCTTCCGGAGGATGGGCAGTGCTTGCACAACTAGTCATGTGACAGAGGATCATTCACCAGCAAGATGCTTCTCTCACACACACAAGGAAAGCACAAGGACACTGGGCTCCAAGCTCGATCACCTTTCCCGGCAGACCCCACGAGATTCGCTCATTAATGAATCTTCTTTGAGAAAGCTTCCTTTAAAACCTTGCTCTGTTTCCTTGAAGAGAAAACTCAGAGTTCTCATACACCACATGCATGACAGACAATTTTTAATCTTTTAAATAATTTATTCTTCATTGTTTAATGCTTTATACCATTCCTCCATGCATAATTTATTATGCCATTTATGTTTATTAAAAATTGATCATGGGGACATGCTCCCTCTTGTTCTCTGAGGCCACTGATATTTCTCTGTCAGACCACTTGGGAAGAGACAACAAAGCATTCCACTCAATTTCTTAATTCATGTTAACCGTTTGCACGTTCTTTCTTCTACAGATTCTCTTCATCACAGAAGCGCAAGGGGCTTAGGTAATAACTACGGAGATAATATTATCTTGGATAATAAATACTCATCTCTTCTTTTATACAGCAGGGACCTTATCTAAAGGCCTATTCCCTTCCCACTGAGGGCTTCAGGAGGAAAAAAGGCCTATTTTACTTTTCTAATGTTTAGAGCCTAAGGTAAAAAGGAAGCATAAGGAACAAGATTCCAGAGTCTTCCATGGCGGAGCAGAGCTTCCAGAACCAGCTCTTTCTCGTCACCTTCTCCAATCTGCACGTCCTCTTCTCTCACACGACATTTTTCTTTCCTTTATCATATCTTCAGTCATGGGTTAACTTTGGACTTCTTCTTTTTCTCTATTTTCAATTTCTCCCTAAATCATCTCATCTTTGAATTTCTCAACCCTATGACCTGAGCATGTCTCTGCCACCCACCAACCCCGAATCCCATGACTCTTCATCACCAGAGCCTCCACACGCCATCCTGGATGCTGTGGCTCAGAACTGACCATTCCCCATTGCTCTGAGGGAATGCAGAAAGGACATCGGCGCTTGTGGAGGTTAGGATGCACCGGAGGGGCTCACAATCTAAAGGTGCTCATAGCATCCAATCTCATGTGTCAAAGGGTCCCCTTGGTACATTTAGTACAGCCTCCCCACTCCCGTGGGTCCAATCTATCTCACTCCAGAGTCTCCGATTGCAGTAGATGGGACCATCACTGACTATTCAAGCCAACAGCATGCCAATCAGCCTTGCCTCTTCACTTGCACCTACATAGCCAGTAGTAACCAATACATGCACAGCCCATCCCCTCTTACCTTTGACACATGTCCCCTAAACTTTACGACATGGTAACACCCCACCCACCCCACCCACCCCCGCCTGGTCCTCTGCAACTGTTTTTGGGAGTCTCCAGGCCCACATCGCTTTATCCCCAGTCTGGCACAGTCAGTGTGATCTCTTCAAAAGGCATTGTCTGGCTTTGTGACCAAGATCAATTCCCAGGGTTTTACTTGGCTGTGTTTTGGTTTGGCTCTGCTTTGGTCTTTAATAGCTTGTGTTCTTTCACAGTTTTGTACATGGATACAATGTATCTGATTACTCTTTCTTACCTTGCCATGGCCTCTTCTTCCTTACACATCTCTTTCCCATATTCATGATTTTTGGGTCCCACTGAGTTTAACACATACTATCTGTGTCCATGGGTTTGAAATAATCCACCGGAGCCTGGTGGGTATGCAGTAGGAAAGTACCTGAGTACTATGCCCTCCTCTCTCCAAGACTCTGTTCGTTGTCTAAGTAGGAGGCTTCTCCTCCTTCCATGATCCATAGGGTTAACCAGATTTGTGCAGGCCCAGTGCCAGTAACCACAGCTGCTGTGCATTCATGATTGATATGCCTACGTCATGCTTATGATTTTGGGGGTTTTGACATAGGGTCTTATTGTATATATGTATAGTCAAGCCTGATTTTAACTCATATTCCTCTTACTTCCTGTCCCAGAATTCTCCACACTGTGTCAACCTCATGATGACTGAGTTGTGCTCACCATGGACCATGCTCGTGAGGGCAGAACTGTGCTTCACTTGTCCAGGGGATGCTCAGTGCCTGGCATCATATGTACTTGATGGCATCCACTGACTGAAAACGACTGTGTGATGACTGAATCCTTTGGTGGCTTCCAATAAGCCATGCCCGCTGGTATTCACACTGTGTATAGTCTTCAGCCTTGAATTTGCTCTACAGCTGTGATTTGCTTTAACCCTTAAAAGACTACAGACATGAGAGCCTGTTACTTCTGGTTTTGTGATCCTTAACCTATATGGAAAAAGTGAACACCTAAACCTGCTTCCCAGTACACTCCTGTCCAGCTAGAGTAGGAGAGGAAAACCACCAGCAAAACCCCAGACAAGCACAGCAGAAGAGCTGCCCAGCTGTGAAATCAGCCCAGACTACAGGACTGTGGGCAAGTAAAAAGACTAATGTTTTAAATGCCGTGTTCTAAGGTGATCTGCTACACAGCAATATTTAAAATATATTGTGACAATCTGAATGAAAACTGTCCCCCATCAGCTTGTATACTTGAATACATGATCCCCATCTGCTGATGATGTTTGAGAGATGGTGGAGCCTTGCTGGAGGAAGGATGTCACCGGGGGCAGAATTTGAGGTTTATTGCCTCACTTTGCTTCCTACTCCTCTTTCTGCTTCCTATGTTCAGAGAAGATGTAATCTCGCAGCTTCCTGCCGCCATGCCTGCCATGTCTCCCTCACAATTACAGACCCTCCCTTTAGAAGTGTAAGCTGGGTAAGCTCTTTCCTCCTTCAGTAGTCTTTGGTCATGATAATTCATCAACCATTTAAAAAAAAAACCCAATACACATATTTGATACAAATACATGTAATACACTAACTCTATACATAAAAGGAAATAAGTTACTACACATGACGAATTTACGTGACAACAAGCCAATGTTTTTAAGTAACATTTAGATGAAATAGCAGACTGAAAAGAAAAATAGCTGGCTGGCAAGATGGCTCCGTGGGTAAACAGCTTGTCACCAAGCCTGACAGCCTGAGTTCCATCCCTGGAGAAACTCATCCCATCAGCCTGTACAACATCCCACATCTCCTCTCTGCTGTTCTCTTTGGTTTTAAGACATTTTCCAATGAAAAGATTTTTCCTCCCTCTCCCCTGTTTTTTTAGAAAGAGATTCCAGGCCTGACATTAACATTAAGGAGTCTGACCAAGAATGTAAGAGAACAC
The DNA here is from genome assembly GCA_019843965.1 of Rhynchomys soricoides. NCBI lineage: Eukaryota > Metazoa > Chordata > Mammalia > Rodentia > Muridae > Rhynchomys > Rhynchomys soricoides. The sequence continues at coordinate 3,524,879 of JADRCH010000029.1, read as the reverse complement.
TAACAAACACAGGGAAGCTGCTTAAACTCCCAGGGCTCAGCCATCCCTGCTGGAGTGCTGGGGGGGGGGGGGTTCTATGGGGACTCTGGGCTTAGCTGGTCTGAACACTAACTGTATGCTTCTGTGTGAAAATCTACCATCCCCCAATGAAGAGAATGCCCAGTTCTTACACACACAGCCTTGTGATGTGCCCATGGCTAGTTTAAAAGAACACAGTTACCCAATGTTTTTAATCCAGAGAGCCAAACAGTTACACACATGCAAAAAATCTGAGACGCCAAGGAGAGAGCTAAGACACACCATGACAGGATCCAGGGCATGCAAGGTCCTTTCAAAAACCCAAATATCAGGCGTGTACATTAGCATGGCTATCTGCAGAATGGGGAGGAAGATGGTTACATTTACCCTGCTTTGGTGGAACTCTGGGTTCCTCCTCCTTGTCATCGGTGTTCCTTCAGAAAGAGAAAGGACTGCTGTGTAAGGACACAGCCTGGGCAAAGGAACTGTCTTTTGTTTTTTTAAAACAATCAAAACCAAAACATCAAAAGCTATTTTAATGCTTTCTGTTGGACTAAAGACATGAACTTTTAAAAAAACAAACTCTTGTAGGTAAAATTATTATGTATTTCTTAGAATTTATCATGTTTCCTTTGAAATTATCTCAAATTAATATATTTTATATGTTGGAGACTTTGAATGTAGAAGTGGATTGAGGAAAGATCTGACAGCCCAAATGTTGCACATACAGAGAGAGAAAGATCCATTCCAGTGTCTGAAAAGCTCCAGATGCCGTGAAAGGAGAGACCTCAAGATAGATACCCATGTTTGCCCACTGCTAAGACTGGGCATGTGTGCCTACCACACATGGACAAGAGCAAATACTAGTGTCAAAAACTGGAAGTACATCCTGGGCTGTGGTGGTGCACACCTTTAATCTCAACACTTGGGAGGTTGAGACAGACAGAATTTCTGAGTTTGAGGCCAGCCTGGTCTACAGATGGAGCTCCAGGACAGCCAAGGATACACAGAGAAACCCTGTCTCAAAAAAACAAACAAAATCTACAAGGAAGCACAGAGGCCGGGGAGATGGCATGTCACACAAGCATGAGGACATGCGTTCAGATCCCTCACGCTTAGAGAACTGTGCCAGTGGATTGTTAAGATAGGCAAGTACCTAGGCTGACCAGCTAGCCTCATAGAGCTGAACAACAGGTTCAGACACACTATCTCATAAATACAATGGAGAGTGACAGAGGAAGAGTTCCCCAATGTTTCTAAACTACACACACACACACACACACACACAGAGACAGACACACACAGACACACACACACACACCTTCCTTTCTTCTGGATAATGACTCTCTTTGAATAGATGCCATCTGAGTTGCTGACCCAGGGACACAGAGAATGGAAGTCGTAGTCTGTAACTTTCTTCAGAGCAGGGGCAGAGGGAAGGGACCAGGCACCAGTTCTCACCTTGTAGGAAGGAAAAGAAGCCTGGCATAGAAGTGGGGACAATGTGGGCTTGGTGTGGAGCAAGAACGGGCACTTGTTCTCCTGACCTGATGACCTCTAGGCTGCACCTTCTCACAGGATTTTATTTAGTAGGTATTTAGTGTTTGTTGGGTGGGTGGATGAATTATGGAGATTGGCAGGCAACCTGAGGACAATCTGACACAGCAGGTATGTGCCAGAGTGTGTGGCTATCTATCATCAGAACAAGGCAGAGCCGGGCCTGAAGCATGAGTTACTAAAACATAAACCAGATTCGATTACCGCACTGGTTTCCAGTTAGAGTTCAGGCCTCAGACCTGCCATGCCACGTCTCTGACTTGGCCCTGCACCCTTCTCCCTCTCCTTAACTGTGCAGCTTTTTCTCCGCTCAGGACCATTATTGTACCTCTGCCTGACATATTTCCCCAGATGTCATGTGCCTGGTCCCTGGTCACTCCAATCTCAAGTTTCCTGGACAGCTGTATTACAAGCAGTGTCGCCACTGTTCTCTAGCCCAGTGGTTCTCAACCTTCCTAATCTTGCAACTCTTTCATATAATTTCTCACGCTGTGGTGACTCCCAACCATAAAATAATTTTGCTACACTTTATAACTGTAATTTTGCTACTGTGATGAATCGTAATGTAAGTATCTATGGTTTTCGACAATGTTAGGGTTGGTCTACCCCTAAAGGGGTCAGGGGTCATGACCCACATGTTGAGAAACAAAGCTCTAACCAATCATCTGGTCAGCTTATCACTATCTTAATTTACCTAAGTTATGTGTCTTCCTGCTCACACTTCTTTTTCCCTCGCAGGAGGCAAACTCTGTGGAGACAGGGACCTTGCCTTAAGTCTCCACGGTAAGTGCTCAACAAATGCCCACCAAACATAGAACGCAAAGGGAGGCTGTAGACAGGTAAGGAGATGCAAGGAGGCTGCCTGGAGTGCTGGACTCAACTCTGTGGGTCAGTGGGTACCTGTGCTGTCTGGGACGCACACTGGGGAAATGTATCACCCGACCTTCTCAGCCCAGGTCACCTTCCACATGAGTCAGTGGCAGAAAGGGAGGCTACCTTCAGCTCTGTCTCCTGGATGGGAGTTCAGCTGGAAGCCTCAAGAGGACCGGAAGTCAGAACTGGGCCATCTCTGCAGAGAATCTAACGGAATGCTCAAGGTCTTCTCATCTGGTTTCTACAGAGTGAGGGAGCCTATACATATCAAACCTCAGCCAGTTCTGAGCATCTCAAGGTGAGAGCCAGTCACAGAAGCTTCTGATGCCTGTGTGAAGAATTTCCAACCCCTCCAGGGTGGCAACCCATACTGAGCAAGCTCACTGTAAACATGGGCTCTCTGATGGGAACAGTAGGGTACTTGGGCCAGAAGGTTCTGCACCGCAGACCCGGAAACAAAACAAAGAAAGAATGTGTTCCCTGGTAAGACACCTTTGGCATCTATCAGCCTACTGATTTTGGAAGATTTTTCCAGAAAGGATCGAAAAGAAATATTTGAGGGTTTTGTTTTTGTTTTGAGGACATTAATTCAATACCTTTATTGAATTACCTTTATTGGTAAACATATGTATCTCCTAACTGCTCAGAAATCATCTTTAGGAAAAATATCTCTGCTCAAGAAAATTGACCTTAACCTTTCCATCAGTGGGGGGACTGGGCAGTAGAGGAGTCAGAGACAGGCTGAAGGGGACCGAGAGCCATTTCTGGGTAAGCATGTCCTCTTCAGTAGTCTCTGGGATTAGTGTCTGAAGCAGAGAGGTAGGGAAGTAAGCTAAGTCTTCAGGGCCTTTTACGGGGACCAGGGCAACAGATAAGACTTGGTGAGTTGGTAAGCACTCTAGACCAGCACTCTAGAGAAAGTCCCTCTCCTAGCCTGGGTTTAGGGGCCAAGTATACAGAGCTGTGTGACAATCACTGCCAGACCCAAGGAGTTCAGACAGACAGACAGACGGATGGATGGACTCGTACTAGTAAAGGAGTTGCTTGACAGAGGAGAAATACAACAATTTCCGCTCCCAGGCTTCAGTCAATGTTTCTCACTTCACAGAGAACCCTCACTTTTAATAGATTTCTATTATAGTAAGTGGTGGGGACAGAACTCAGGAATCCACTGTCCCCTTAGCCCCAGGCTCAGCCCTCCAGGGACAAACTGCGAGCTACTTACGTTTTGTTTGTTAACATTTTACTGTGAAATACTCCAAGCCTTGCCCTGCCCTGCCCTGCCCTGTCCTGCCCTACCCGAGCACTGAAATGGCTGCAAAGCCGCTGCCACGGTAGGAAACACAGGGAAACGCATACCACATCCTTCTCTTTTTCCAATTGCCACCACCCTGCTCCTCTGCTCCGGGTGAGCTCAGCAGCACTAGGGCCTTGGCTAATCTAGAAATTGCTTCCATATGCAGGCACAGGGAAGAATGGCCTCACTGGCTGCCTGGAAAGGAAACTCTGGCAGCCACTCCTTCCTGCCAGAAAACACTCCTCAGGCCAGAGAGAGAGCTACAGGCAGCTGAACTGAGATCACACACATCTGCAACCTCCCCAGTTTATGGATGAAGAAACCGAGGCAAGGTCATACATATGGTGGCAGATCTGGTGAAAGAACTTGAAATGCCCTTTCCTTTCCTCCTCCTCCTCCTTCTCCTCTTCCTCCTCCTCCTCCCTCCCTCCTTCCCTCTCTCCCCCCCCACTCCTCCCTCCCCACACCCCTCTCTCTAAAAGGAGCTAATGCAGTGTTGTAAAAGAGTGTCTAGTTGGAGTCTGAAGCACCAGGTCTCAGGCTACAGACAACACTTCAGTATGATCAGCTGAGCAGAACTCATTTATGGAGGGGTGCTGTGGGCATAGGGTGCAAAGGACTGCACTCAACTCTGCGTGGGGCTGCACTAGGGTCTCCACTGTGACTCCTCAGCCTCCATACCTGTTAGTGCTGGAGAGGTCCTAGATGCAGTACGCAGACCCCAGGAGAATCAGGACTCTCTTTTCCACAGAAACCTATCACGTATAAACCAGGCTGGCTGAAGCCTGAGTCAGATCATCCGGAATGTTGACCTTGGAAGGAAGGCTCAGTCCAGCTCTAAAGAGCAGCTTTGGACAGTCAGGATGTGATGATGCACACACATTCGCTTGCCTCGTGTACACACACACACACACACACACACACGCACGCACACACACTCAGCTTCAGTCCAAATGAGTTTGGTAAGTTCTGTTATATGACCCTAACTTTCCTGTTCCTTTCTCTGCTACATTGATCAAAGTGCCCTTCAAATAAACACTTCATTAGCAACACCAATATCTGTAATTAGATGTTCTTGTATCTATATTACATACAGGTATTATTATATAGATATAATTAAAAATATTACAATTCTAGTTGAAAGTACTAAATAACATGCTTTCTTTTCTCTGTGTAGGGTGTTGTGGTGCTGGGTGTTGAACCCAGGGCTTCAGACATGCGGGGTAGGCACTTTACCACTGAGACACATCCTCAGCACAACAGAGCCGTTTAACACTTACTGAATACCTACATAAGAGACACGGAATTAGAGACATAGCACAGCCTGCATCCTATAACATGGCTCCTGCTAGGGGACTCTGAATAAAGCATCATTTATGTCTCTATGTCACTATAAAGTCATACTGTTTTCAGATGTAATGTCATGGCCATCATCACACACACATTAGACCACAGGAAAC
>JADRCH010000029.1:3451024-3514674 GCA_019843965.1 Rhynchomys soricoides | reverse complement strand
GGGTTTGGTTGGTTTAGGGTAGTGTTTTGTTTTGTTTGAGACAGAGTCTTACTATGAATCTCTGGCTGTCCTGGAACTCACTATATAGACCAGGCTGACCCAGAACTCACAGAGAACAGCCTGCCTCTGCTTCCAGAATGCTGGGATAAAGGGCATGTGCCACCACTCCTGGCTCCTCTTACAGATTCTTACACTAGCATGATTTGAAGCAACCCCCACATCTGCTTCCCTACCCCCTAGAGTCTATACAGTGCAAACACCCTTGCTCAAAGGACTCAATTAGAACTGAGTTTATTCTTAAAGTTGTTCTCCTGTGGGCCTTTTTGATTTACTTCACGGGGGGTGGGGGTGGGGTGGGGAGTGGGGTGTGGAGGAAGTCCCTGAACTATCTTATGCAACAAGGTCAGCTACAGCACACTTGGCTCTCAAGTTCCTGTAAACAAGCAAGCCACTACTGGTTTCAGGGGAGTTCACTGATTTATGCTGGGGCTAGAGCAAGAGAAGGTGGGGGTCACTTAGTGCAGGGTCCCTCCCGGCAGGCTTCTTCATGGCTATTTAGAAGAAAAGCTAAAACCACTCTCTATTCTACAACTTCCAGTTTTAAGGCAGCAGTCTGTACGTGCCCAGAGGCCTAACTTCACAGGAGGCCTGCTGACATGACAGAGTAACACACTCCACAGCAGGGCCCAACATGCCACTCAAATCAAAAACAAGGCAGGTACAAAACTCTGGACATCAGAAATGTCTAAATCAGAAGCCCAGCTCCACCTCTAATTCCTTAATTTTAGAATGGTCTGACTCACACCAGACTGGGGGGACAGCTCAGTCTACACAGTGCTTGCTACACAAGCATGAGAACCCAAGTTACACGCCCAGAACCCACATACAAGGCCAAGCATGAAACGCTGCTTGAAATGCCAGTGCTACAGAGGAAGACAGGAGGCTCACTGAGGCTCACACCTGGCCAGCCTGGTCTAATTGGCAAGCCCAAGATCCTAGTGAGAGACTCTGTCTCAAAAAGCAAGGTGGATAGATGCTTGTCCTAAGGAACAGCTGCCAAAGCTGACCACTGGCCTCCACAAACATACACACATGTGCAACCCTCCACATACATAGGAAGGAAAGAAGGAAGGAAGGAAGGAAGGAAGGAAGGAAGGAAGGACAGTGAATGACCCATGGATTTGAAGTTGGACCCCACATCAGATAAGGTGAAGAGCAGCATGATCCAATTGACATTCTTGGGAGTGGTGTTTGTTTCTTTTGTCTTTTTCTGGGATTGAAAGGGTGACCAGGAAGACTTCCAGCAGAGGACTCACAGTGGGAGCTGACAGTACTCCAGTCCTGATGGAAGGATGGTGAGAAGGAATGGACTACTTCTCAGACAGCCTACAAAGTATGGTGTTCTGCGGTTGCCATGGAGAGTTTCACATCCCTGCTCTCTGGCCTTGCCCTTTCAGTTCCCCCAAATGCTCTTCCTGTGGAGAGAACTGTGCAGACCCATAGCTGAAATAAGCTTCAGGGCAATTATGATGCTTTATTGTTAGCATTTCTTCTAGGCTCCGCCCAACAGTTACCTAACAACAGCCAAGTAGGAACCTGGCTTACTGGCTTGCTATAAAAGGACTGTTTAGCATCTGTCTGTCTGTCTGTCTGTCTCTCTCTCCCTCCCCCCCCCCCCCCCCCACCTCTCCTCCCCTCTCTCCAACTGGCCAGCCTCTTCCCTTTTCCTCTCTCCTCTCTCTTGCTGTTCCTCTCTGTCCCCTTTCTTTCCCATGGTCCCCTTCACATGCTCCAAATAAACTTCATTTTATACTAGACCCATCATATGGCTGGTACCTGGAGGAAGAAGGAGATGCTTCGGCCTGCTAAGGCATCCCCTCCTGCCACATCATGTCACCACATTACAAAATATATCAATGGTATCATGATTCAGATTCATAAACTCGAAGGTTCATGGTCCTTCCACCTCGTGGACCACATCTGGACACACCCGCCTGTCACTCAGGCCCACTTTTCGGCCATCAGTCTGTAATTTGGTAAGCTGGTTGGCATGAACGTAGGAACTCCCAGGCACGGTCTTCATGCTACAGCTGGTCCTTCTTGATGACAACCCCTTCCACCTTAGGACCTCTTCCCTTGGATGAGACCTGCTCTGACCTGCATGGAAGCAGAGGTAGCTACCTATGGTGGTAGGGAGAGACCTTCTCACGTGCACAAAATGCCCTGCTCACCAGGCAAAATGTTTCTGTCTCTTTATCTTAGTATCTTTGCTGACACACAGCCACACTTCTGCAAATACATGCTATTCCATTCTAAGATGTAACATATGACTTTCCACCACCTTTGCTAAGGGTGGGGGGAGAGAGATGGAACTGTAGTTTCGGTGTCATCTTAGCTAAGGGCAGTCACATGATGAGCTATAGCTTCAGTGCCATTTTGGCTAAAGGCAATCACATGACTGACTGTCCACCATCTTCATTGTGGAAAGTCACTGCCTCACCACCATCTTGTTTGAGACTTTAAAAAAGATCTCCAAAGGCACTTTTCAATTGAGATAAGATTTTCATGTGGTTTCTACCCTGCCTCAATAAATTGCAATTTTAAAATTACTTTAAAGGTTTACAACATTAAAAGGCTAAAGATCACTGCCTTTAAAAGGTTTAGCTTTGTTTTTGTTACTGTCATTCAGTTACAATATAACCTTGTTGTTTGCTAGATACAATCTAGAGCAAATAATTAAAACAGACATACATTGTCTAACTCAGATATGCTTAATAGATACTAGCTCTCAATCTTGTCAGAAATCTGCTAAATTTAACATTAAATGTTTAAGTTTACTGTGACAGAGACTCCCAAATCCTAACAGTGACCCCCCCAAGGTCTTCAAGAACATAGGGGCACAGTGACAAAGGACTCTACCTCAATCCTTCAAGTCCCTCAACCTCACCCTGCTGCCTGGAACTGTGTTGAGGTCCTCTGGCTCAGAGGTGCCCCTATCTTATCTGATAAAGCACTGAACTCCCCTCCTAGCTTTGAGGATGCCCAAAGGATGTTCTACGGGTGTAAGGGTGTTCTGTAGTTAGGGTTTGGGTTAGGGTTAGGGGCATTATGAGCCATCTTGGTCCTGACAGAGTGCTGGGTGGGGTATAACACCTGGTGGGGAAGCCTTCAAAGGCTGCCTGAACCTCCTCTAGGAAAGGTTTCAAGCTCCATCCTGGAGCCTGGCAAAAAGTTACAATGTACTGCCCTCTCCAGCCCCAAGGCCAGCAGGACCACAGCTCCCTGGGCCCAATCCCTTAGCAGCTTTGGAGATCCAGTTCCTTGCAGGAAGGAAGTGGTCCTTTCTCTCTCTCTCTCTCTCTCTCTCTCTCTCTCTCTCTCTCTCTCTCTCTCTCTCTCTCTCTCGTCCCTGTTCCAACACTGAATTGAGCCAAATGAGCTCCATCACTTCCTATTGGAAAAAGGCATTCACAACCTGAGTTCCATTCCCAGTACTCATATGGGAGATGGGGAGAGATTCCCAAAAGATGTCCTTAGACCTCCACCTGCACAGCATGCCATGCATGTGCCCACATTCATACATACAAAATGGAAATTAAATAAATATATATAAAAAAAGAACATTACTGTTACTGGACTATCATTATTTCTCTCAACATGGTTGCCCACCAATTTCTGAGACCTTGGCAAAGTACAAGTGAGAAGCACCCCGGTCAAGAAGAAATTAGGAGATAGCCAACTCTCTGTTATTGATAAAATAGGTAAAATTTTGTCATTCTAAGTTTAAAACTGCACTGATAGCCAATCTAATTGAGAGGGGCTTGATCCCATGGCCTACTTAATTGGCATCAACAGTAGCTAAGATTTCAATGTCCCAAGTTCCTCTTAATAAGTCATTTAAAAGCAGGTCAAGTCAAAGCGACTGCTCTCGAATAGACAGTTTCATCCTGCTAGTAGTTTCGAGCACTTTCTATGTGCTAAGCATTTTGGTGCTGGGAGGAAAGAAGGGTGAGAAGTCGAGCTTCCGAGCCACCGAGCATCTCACCATCCAATGGGGAGACAGACACTCAACAGACTGTGGAAGAGACTAAGGTGTATGCTGCAAGGCAGTGGGGATGTTTGGAAGGAGCACATGCCAGCTAAAACATGAAGGTGACCGGGAGCTTGCAAGGCAAGGAAGAGGAGGGTACTGTCTACACAAAGGCTGAGTAACCATGAGATGGGCATTCTCCAATGAATGTTTCCTTCGAATCCACAGCTTAGTCCAGGTCAGCAGCTCTGGGCACTACCCCCACCCTCAAGCTAGTCACAAGGGGCTCCCCATCCCTGTTGAGGAAGACAGGCTGCTGCTTTTCTCTCCCAGGCCTCCTGCTGGGCCTCTCCTTGAAGCTCAGAAGGATCTGACCCCTACCCTTCTTTCATTGACAGACTGTACCTTCCCCCCCAGAAACTGCCTGGGTGTTCCTCTCTATCTCAGCATTACCAGGACCAAGGATGACAAGGAGATGAAGCTACTAGACTCTATTCCACTCTCTTGGGTATCTGAGTTTATAGGGAAACCACACATGAGCGTGCAGAGATGGAACCTTCCCATGCACAACTGGAAGCCTTGTCCGGCCAGTACCGATTGCAACATTTCAAGTGTAGTGCGCAGCTCTTACTAGCTGGTTGCCATCCATTATAGTCTGAGCTGAGCCAAAACAGCAATGTGTTATCCCTCAGACAGTAAGTAAAAATTACATAGCCACCAACCAACAGTAGGTCAGACTTCTCAATGGTGCTGCCCCATGTGGGTATTCTTATCCACTCTCAGGAATCACCAGTATCATGGCAAATGTCCACCATGGCACACAGTCATGTGGGGTTTGAACTGGGATGGTCCAGAGCACTCATTAGGAAGCAGTGAGTTTCAAAGTGTCTATGAAGTACACATAGAGAGATGCGGCAATACATGGACTTGTCCCAGGAAATATGGGTTCGGTGCATCCTAGCCAGAGCTGAAGTACTTCTTAAAGTGCTACATGTGTGTGTGAGGGTGCACACACATGGTGTGGAAGATGGTTCCAGGTTGTATGTTTGTGTGCAAAACAAAGGTAGATAATAAAGGATGTGTGTATGCACAGCGACTGTGATTTTGATTGTTACTGTACATAACACAAAATCTGCCACTAGCAAAATAATTAAAAAGTAATATTATGGGTCAGACATAGTGGCATACACACACACACACACACACACACACACACCTTTAATCCTAGTATTTAAGAGGCAGAGGCAGGAAAATCTCTGTGAGTTCTAAGTCAAGCCTGGTCTACATAGCAAGTTCCAGGCCAGCCAGGGCTACCTATTGAGACCCCCCCCCCCATCTCTAATGAAAGTAATATTATTATAGCATATAGTATATAACAACATAATACAGTGATTAAACATTAGAAAAACTATACTACTTTTAAAACCTCCTTGTCATAGTTAGATAATTGTTCTGGCTAATGTCTTTTCTTCAGCACGCTGAGTATAAATGCAGCTTTCTAGTGCTGGCTAAAGTGTAACTTGATCTTTACGTGTTACACATATGCTATCTCAGCTCAGTGAGAAATGTGGGAACACTGCCCTTCCCTTATTTATCACTTAGCAAAACCCCTCTGTGCTCATCAGATCTCTGACTGACAGCTTCTAGTACCGACAGCGTGGTTAACAGTGCTCATTCCGAACAGTTCCTGGGTGGTCTGTCCCACCAGAGTCCTGAGCTTTTATCTCCCTCCAGATCTGTGACTTTCCCTTGCGTATAGTACGGTATCTCTGTCAAGTTCATCTGACTCTTATGCGACAAAGCTGAGAGTACTGGTGCTCCTTGACTGCCCTGTTCCCTTCATCTCCACCTTTAACACAGGGTACGAAAGGGACTGAGCCAGGTGACAGTTGAGTCTTAATCTGAGACCTGCACACATTCCTAGAGTCTGCACTGTCTCTGAAGACTGGTCGGAGTAAAGGACCAGATAGGTACATGGCCTTGCAGGGGCAACATCCTTCACAGCTACAGCATAGGCAGAGATCCTGAGTGCAGAGATTTCCCATAAGCACGCCTCTGATCCTTCAGTGCTGGAGTCTCCATTACTACTGACTACCTGGAGCCATAGGGATAGGGCCACATTCTGTGCACTCACCCAGCTTGGGTGGGCCTCTGGGGATCTGTGCAAGGGCATATGGATCACAGGAATTCTCTTCACCACAATAGGACTTTGGCTTCAGGGTTCCTAGGGAACAGATGCCTCATGGCTGATGTGGTCCAGATCTCTGCAGGCAGACATGTCAGTCTGCCTGATCTACGGTGCTGTTCTAGCATGAAGCCTTGGACTTGCCTCAGTCCTGGAAGTCTGGCAGAATGGACAGACTTCTCTCTGGGGACACTGACTAGGACAATTCAGTTACTCTGGGGACCCAACCCTTAGAGAAGAGTCTTTATTTTAAACAGGATGTCTCTTCCTGAATCTTCCTAGCCTTTTAAGCGGTAATTAACATCAAAGACACAGTACCACTTTACTATGGTGGCTATCAAGAACCCACAGTGTTTCCTAAGTTTTAATTCCAACTTCTGCGGCTCCAAGGATTTTTTTTCCCCCACAATCTGTGTAAGGTTAGTTACAAAATACTGTTATTCTGGACTACACAAGGTTGGCCTGACCTACTCAAGACAAAAAAAAAATCTTGCTGATTGATTTCCTTATTCTGGTTTTCTAATCGACTGCAGTTGTGCAGCTGTTTCTGATTAGCCAGTGTTCCACTGGAGTTATATACAAATAATTTTATAATGAACTCAGCAAGTACAAAGGCAGGGGATGTGGAATATAGTCTCACCTCCCAGGAAAATCAGCAGGAGTGAGGAGGGCGGGGCTTTCAGTACTCTCTCCAGGTTTCAATCCCTGTCTGCTACAGTTCACTTTTTCCTCTGTGTGTAATTTCAGCAAAGCCTACAATGAAAACCTTCAAAGAATTTTTGTCTTAAGAGTTTTGGATTCAAGAGGGAAACCCAACTAGCTCTGTAAGCTTAAGAACCCTTAAGTATCCCCAACTTTGTATTTGCTAAGTTTCTCCTTTTACCATTAAAACTTATTTTCTGAGACAATATCTTAAATAATACACATTTAGAAGGGAAAAAAAATCAGGATTAAAAGGTCTCTATTGACTTTATTACAAATAGAAAGTAAGTGTTTTGTTTTAGTTTAGCACAGAACAATTAATCTCTGTGGGATTAGGCATAAGTTTTTCTTTTCTGGTTCTAGAAGACAAACATATACGCACATAAAAATTAAGAAAAAGATGGAGCATGAATAATTCAAATGAGTGCTTTTTTTTTTCCTCCTTAAGGCAAGGAATATTGACAAGGGCTCCATAAAGGATTCATTTGAAACAAATGGAGAAAAGGAGAGTACAATGTTTGTAGTCCTAAAATGGACTGTGTAGCAGGGACGTAGGGAAGACTTCCGAATCCTGTCAGCAAGGCTGTGCATCGCGGCAGCTTTTGGAAGGTAAGACCACCTCAGGGACCAACACACAGAAACAAAAGCTTCTGTGTGTTAGCACGTTCAAACACACGTGCACAGCATGCTCTCAGAAGAACTAGTGTTGCAGAAGAAGCCTCGGTAACATATGAATGGGAAATAAGTGACAGGATATTAAACATTCACGCTGTAACTGGGTAAGAGAACGTCTATGATGCTTTATTATATGTCAAAAAATTGTAGCCCAGAGCTGTTTGAGGTCTTGGGTTTAACACTGAGTGCTGTGAAAAAAAATTATACACTAGTATGTGGAAGTCCACTCTTATTACTAGAAACTGGGAAAATGTGGTTGTTGATAGTCATGTAAGCAGAGAGAAGGCATGAGCCAGCATGACTCATGTTGATTGATTATCTTTAGGAGTGAGAACTTGGGGGCGGGGGGGGGGGAATCAACTTTCTCTCTATATTTCTTTTTGTCTTTTTAAAATGTATGTATGTGTGAGGTGTATAGGCATGTGTGTGCACATGTGTGTATTCAGGTGTGCAGACATGGAGACACCAGAGGGAGACATCAGGTACCACCCTCTACTCTCGGTTTTGTTTGGGACAGGGTTTCTCATTGAACCTGACGCTCATGTTGATAGGCTGGTTGGCCAGTGAGCTTCTGGGATCTACCTGTCTTCACCCGGCAGCCCTGGAGTCACAAGCATGAAAGGAGGTATCTGGCTTTTTGTGCGGGAAATCCAAACGTGCTCCACTGAGCCATGTCTTCAGCTAGCAAGGACATACTCATTTGTGATCTGGACAAATTAAAACCATAATTTTCAAAAAGTGCCAGAGCCACGCGTTCGGCTAAGACAATGCTGAACGCCTGGCTGTTGGAGAACAGAACTTCTCCCAAGCTCCAAGGGAAAAAATTCATTGTTTTATCATAGCAAATGGAGATGGTCGATTAAAGACTTCCACACATAGGGCTGGAGAGATGGCTCAGCGGTTAAGAGCACTGACTGCTCTTGCAGAGGACCTGAGTTCAATTCCCAACAACCACAAGGTGGCTCACAATCATCTCTAATGGGATCTGATACCCTCTTCTGGTGTGTCTGAAGACAGAGCACTCATACACATAACATAAATAAATAAATCTTTACAAAAAGAAAAATATTTCCACACACAAACACACGTTGTGGTTAAAGTAGACCATCATATTATACTCATAGTTCTTTAGTCATGAGAGACTGTTTTTTTCTGATTCTAGTTACTCTTCAAAAACAGATTAAGGGAAGAGGGAATTATACTGTCTAGGAAAGGACCTTGGAGTTCTCGAGCCTACACTAACAGAAGCTCTGTACACCCTCAACTTCATTTTTTGACTTGTCTCAGAAAAAAATGTGAATTTTGAAAATAAGCAGTGTAACACTGGGAGAAAGGACAGTGTATGAGTTTACTATAAAACCCCAGTATTCTTTAAAACTGCCATTCTGGGTTTTCTCTTTAGTAACGTGTACGTGGTGGTCAGATTACAGCTGTACTGGACACACACAGGCCCTGACTAAAATAAACCACCTTACTGACTTTTAAAGTCTTTAAAAGGACTTCAACTATTTTGCCTTTTTCTAGGTCCTTAGAAATATAATCAGGAAATTTTGGCACATCTGAAAACTTGTCTTAATATTCCTCAGCTTGTTGTCTGAGATGTAGGGTGGAGAACTGGTTTATTCTTTCTTCTCCACAATCTAACCGGTCTATAGTCCTTGGAAGTCACACCCCTGCCTGTCTAATGGCATCCACATACCAGGGTGGCTGGGGAGGGGCGGTGCTGATGGGACGTGGCCTATTTAAGAGCTGGCTGCTTCCTCTCTCCTCCATCCCAGCCTGATCTGACTGCCTCCATTATTTAGCTAACATCTCCACAACACATGACTATTGTGGTCAAGACACTGCTCTCTCTGTTTACATTCCCAGAGAGTAAATAGCTAGGATCCATGTTTTCTCGAGGTTCTGTGGGATGCAAATCTATTCTGCTGGGGGAGGGGAGACCCAGGGTTTCCTGAGCATTATTTAATGGCTAATGTAACACTTCAACATGGTATCTCTCAGAGAGCAGTCAGTCCCTGTCTTTGACCTTTGCAGGGCTAACTTTCTTGTTCAACATACACAATCTCTTGCACGTATCGGCAAGACAATGTTGACAATGTTTAAGAAATGAGTTGTGGTCATCGGAAATACAACAGGCCAAAAAAAAAAAAAAAAAAAAAAAAAAAACACCCCAACATACAACCAGCAGCCCATTAGTCTAAGCAGAGTCAACAGTAAATTGTATTCTGCCACAGTGCAAACTAACAGGTAAGCTGATAGTCACTGACTGGCAGTGAATGCTCTAATGAGTGATTGTGATCAACCAATAGGGGACTAATTAAATACATCCCAACTTCAGAATGCTACACAGCTGTTAGAGACAACCTGGGGGGAGGGGTATAGCCCAGTGGCACCGCACTCCGTGTGCTTAGCATGATGAAGATCCTGGGTTTGATTCTCAGCTCAATATAACAATGACCATGAATGGGGGGGGGGGATTTCCAAAGCTACATGGCCAAGAAATACTAAACGCTTCGCTGCTTGGCGATAACTTTTTTCACTTTACCACAGGAATAATTAAAAATAAGAGAGAAATGTGTAACACATCCCCAGATTCTGTGGGGATGGTGAAAGAATGGGGAGAAGAGGCCTGATGGGAATAAGCTGAGAGAAGACAGACAGAGTGCCCATATTTAAAGGAACAAGCTGTGCTTACTAGAGACCATTTAAATATCTTAACAATGGGCATGTTTTAAAGGGATATGCATTGTCAGTGTAAGAAAAACTAAAAAAAAAAAAAATGTAAAAATCAACTTTGACTTAAAGTTATAATTGACTCCACTAGCCCAGAGAACTGGATCTGAGTACCCATTTCATGCACCACTTCCTTCCTGCTCCAGGCACCAGACAGAACTGGCCCAAAGTCAATGGAGTCAGTGGCAGGGGAGGCTGGTGATCTTCAACTCTGTTTAAACTTCTCTCTCCTCAGCCCCAGGTTGAGCCTTCACATCCAGGTGAAGACACAGGCACTGCTGCAGAGGTCCTGAATCAGTCCTTGCCTCTGGAGCACAAGAATGAGGCCCGTGGACCAAGCAAGTGAACGGAGAAATTCAGTGAGGGAAAGAAAAAGCTCTCAGTGAAGGAGAGGAGACCTGAAAACTGAGTGCGAGGAAGACCGTCTGGGGATTTTAATACATTGGAAAACAATCAAGCAAACAAAAGTAGCTTTGATTGATCTAAAGGAGAACCCACTAGGCTGGACTGGGCTCTCGATTGGGTCTGGGGACTGTCCCCCACCTCTTTGCCCTTTCAGGAGTCACTTTGAATGGGAGGAAGTAGGTTGGCGATGTTTCCTAAAATAATTTGTATTTCTGGGCTTTTCTTGCCCTAGGCTTGCTGTGGGGTCCCTAGACCTGGGTCTTAACTGCTAGATGTTCCCAAAGGATGCTCCTGGCTGTTGGCCTGTGTCACCTCAAGGGCATACCCCTTTGATTAGTCAGGAACATTTTTTGGTCCCTACTTGCCTCATTTTAGGGGTCTACCTACTTCTGTCTCTGGCAGTATTATAGCAGAGAATGTCACCTCTTAGGATCTCCAGTAATGATTGCCCCTTCTACAAGAATACAAATCCTAGGAGTTAGCAGAACTACTTCCTATTTTGAGTATAAAGATTCTCTACAGTTAAATTAACCATGGCAATGAATGTCACTTTTTACAGATCACTCAGAGTAAAAGTCCAGGTTTAGGTTGAAATGTGTTTCCTGGCAACTTAAAAAATCAGAGTTTTCTGCAAAACAAGGATCTGTTTTGATTTCTAAGAAAAGTCATTTACCTCCACTCTGACAGGGTGAGAAAGCTACCAAACTTAATGGCGATTAATAAACAAACTACATTTTGGGGGAGTAAGCGTAAAAACGGATTTTTTTTAAAAAAGTGACTGCTTTGAAGAGCTTGCTGTCTATCAGGGGAGAAAAGGCAATTGACAAAGATACAGGACAGAACAGAACGCAAGCGCAGGTGAGGCCCAAGCTAACAGGGACAGGTGACTGAGAGGAATGAGCCAAGGGAACAGGGAGCATTTCAGTGTGTAGGAATGAGTTCTCACACAGTGTGAGCCATGCTTACCATCATTACCAAGGAGGTGTGTGGCTAACGGTGCCTCCCACTCACTTACCTATGTTCTTTTAGAGAATAGTAACAAAGCCCATTGTCACTGTCTTCTTAAAGATGTGTGACCAATCTGAAAAGTCTATAGAACTCACCTACAGATGTAGAGAAGGCAGGGGAAGGGATGCTGACAGACAGGCATTCAGATGAGAATGGGAACCACAGTTTAGCAGAAGCCAGGAATGGGAGGGTCGTGTCTGATAAGGTTGGGGACAGAGCTGAGTTAAAGGTGCAGAGTCTGGAATAATTCTGCCCAGGTCTGAACTAACCCTGTCGCTAGCTACAAAACTCAGCCTCATGCACCACATAAACAGAAATCTCACAGGGTTGCATGAATATTAAATGAATCAACTAAACGGCATGTGAATGGTAACATAGAAGGAAGAACAACCATAGGAGGGAGGGAGGGAGGAAGGAAGGAAGGAAGAAAAGAGGGAGAGAGGAGTGGGGAAGGAGGAGCTGAGAGATGGCTCAGTACCCACATGGTGGCTCACACCATCTTTAACTCCAGTTCCATGGGATCCAAGATGTTCTTCTGGTCTCCAAGGACACCTGCATCCATGAGGTGCACAGGCACACATCTCTCCAGCCTCTGGATTGTTTGATTTTGTTATTGTTGTTGTTTTGTTTTGTTTTGTTTTTAAGACAGGGTTTCTCTGTGTAGCCCTGGCTGGCCTGGAACTCACAGTGTAGATCAGGCTGGCCTTGAACTCACAGAGATCCACCTGCCTGTGCCTCCTGAGTGCTGGGATTAAAGGTGTACCACCACCACCCAGCTAAAAGGACAGCAGACTTTATCCTAACACATTTCTTGTTCTAGAATAGCCCATGGTTTTTGTTGTTGTTTGGTTTTTCAAGACAGAGATTCTTTGTAGCCTCAACTGTCCTGGAACTCATTACGTACACCAAGCTACCCTCGAACCTGGAGATCTGCCTGGATCTGCCTCCCAAGTGCTGGGATTAAAGGTGTGTGCCACCAAAATCATTGAAAGCTTTGAAGAATTTCATTCACTTAATTTAACTGGGCTGGGTGGTGGCTCATGCCTTTAGTCCCAGAACTCGGGTGTCACAGGCAGGTTGACCTCAGTTCAAGGCCTATCCTGAAAAACAAATAAAATTTAATTTTTTTTTAAATTAATATAATTGGGCTCATCTTGCTTAGCATATCTGAAATACTGAGTTCAAACCTCAGCACTGCAAAAAGAACAGCAAAATATACACTAGTATAAGTGAGAGATAAGGCGGAACCAAAAGAAAACATGAATTATACTAAATAAATGGCTTATTCAAAGAGGAAAAAAATCATTTATAGTAAACATTAAAATGTAACAGAGACACATTTTTATGTGAGTCACGGCAATCAAAATTACAACACAAAAGTTGTAGATAGCTACATCTCGTTACTCTTGCATGTATTCTTTCATTAAGTACCAAAGTTTATTGCTTTTAACTTCTCAATAAGTATTTGTGACCAATGGGCAGACTCTGTAATGCTGCGTCTCCACAAGCTGTCTGGCCACAAGAAGCAATGGTGTTCTAGCCACTGGGCTTGGGCACCACACCTGAGATCAAAGCTGCTTGGACTGAGGCAAACAGCTAACATACCTGTTGATCTCCATTCCCATGGATGGCGGGTACCATGAGACTACCAAGACATGATAGCCAATATTTCCTGGTACCAACGGGCTAAGGAAGTGATGCATGCTGTCTCTGCATTCCCTGTCCTTAATCTGCCCTAAAAACCTCAGCGGTGTAGACTCTTGTAGGTGGACAGATACTGCAGAACCCAGACATCAAGATTCTTCTCCTCCTTGGGGCTACATGGTAGATGTCAAACATGTGATAGATCATGGACATCCAAGTGGTTGTTTCTATATGTTAATTTATACTAAAAGGGGCTCCTATATGTAGACCATTTTGTTGTATCCACACTCATACTGATGATAATAATGATAATGGCCCACAAACACCAACAGCACCATTGTACGCAACCTGCTAAGTATCCCATACATGTGACCACATATGACCCTCATGGCAATCCTCCATGTAGAGATCATTGCTCTCGTTTTAAGGGGTAAAGGAAGAAAAGAAAAGAACAAGGAAAGACCTTGTAAGACAGAGTACTTGTACCAGACACACACAAAAAACCAAGATCAAGGAGACTTCGTGGTCCGTGCAGTAACCACATGGAAACTGTATTCAGCACATTGGCATCACCTATGGACTCTCAAAAGTGAATTCTCTAGGGCCAGAGGTCCATGCATGTAATCCCAGGATCTGAGAGGCAGAAGGAAGAAGTTTGCTCCAAGTTCGAGGCCAGCCTGGTCTATATGGCAGGTTCCAGGCCAGCCAAGGTTACCTATGATAACCTGTTATAACCTGTTAGAAACAAACCAAACCAAGACGTACACCCCTCACTCCACACTCAAAGGATTGAGCCTTTGTAAGCTTCTAGTCACACATGGCTAACTAAGACCCAGCTTACTCCACACTAATTCACACGTTAGCAGATACTACTACTCAACTAACTGAAAGGGTTCTCAGAGGTTTTATTGTTCAAAAGTATCCATGACTCAGTTAGTGATCTCAACCTGACTATAATACCTACGGGGTGAGCAGCAGCTACATTTGTTAGGCTTGAACAGTATAACGAGGTTCCATGAGGAAGTCCTTTGTCCCAGGGAAGTGAAACCAGGAATGATTCTCAACTGAAGCTGGACGGCGGGACAGAATGTGAACGTGCCTGCAAATCTCTTCATGGCAAGCACATACACAATGATAAATAACTGCTAACAGGACAAACCAAATGAGAGGCTGACTCCCAGCAGCTGGAAGTAATCACACTCCTTGAAATCCCTTGTTCTTGTTCTTCTCCACCTTACCACATTTGCCTTCCAGCCCTGCTGTTCCAAACAAGGTTGTCTACAGCAATGGGACGCATCCAGGGACAAACCCTTCTGAGCTCAGTCTCCCCTTGACGCAGCAGAGGGTATGACTAAATCTTACAGTAGACACCCTCAAGGCTCAAAGAGCAGCGAGCTTGATTCCAACTGCAACCTAACTGGCCTGTGTGGGGCCCATGGCCTGATTATGTGGGTTGCTGGAAACCAGCTATAGAGAGGCCTTGGTATGGAAATCATCAGAAATCTAGTAGACTCCATTGGAGAGAGGCCCCAGGAAGTCCACAGTTCTGGGAGCTAGATTCCCAGATTCTTAGAAACGAACAGGTTACAGCAAGAGATAAAAATGTTCTGATGTACTTTAGAATCAAAGTATAAAAAGAATAAAAGAACACTTGGCTTCACTGTGGAAAGTGCATGTCTTTAAAATTACAGCTACAGTTAGGAACATACTCAGATATCAAAGATGTGACAAAAACAGGGTATCATGACCATTCATGAAAGCTGGCTCGTGTTGGCCAGAGCACCCTGGCACAGTCGATTTGAAAGACACAAGCATCCTTCTCTTTACCACCAACTCCTTGGAAGTTCCTTTTTGTTCTTGTGTCTTGGTGTTACACAGCCCCTAGTGACGGAGATACTTTGTATCAAATTGCTTCTGGCTGTCTCATACCCTGTTATCCTTCTCTAGCCTCACACCCTGTAGTGGAACGACTGTCTACGGAGTCACACAGGCAGTAGCTAAACACACAGTAGAAAATGTGTGAAATGGACAACCTAAGGAAGATGTGAATCCCTCCATCTGGAAGTGAGTTCATTCCCTCTTACTGTCCCAGGGTTTGATCATTCCCTGATTTCAAATCTCTTAGCTCTCCATCACATAATCTAATAGAGCTCATGTGATACCCAAAGAGAAAAGCTACAACTTCTCAGGGAAGATGGTGATGTTGCTGAGCTGATCCAGAACATTTGTAAAACCCTAGAGTGTCTGCGGCTTCTCTGCAGCAGGGAACCAACACTCACAGATACGTGTACGAACTATACAATGCACACCATGTCTCTGAGAGACTCAACCTGGTGAATGACAACTGGCAGGTAATCAGGGTAGAAGACAGTGCCCTGAGCACTGTAAGATGCGGAGAGTCCATAGTTTATGCAAGACTTTCTCTCTTTAAAAAGTCAAAAAACATGATCTACAAACTGAAACAGTAATGTCTTTTAAGTTATTTATCCATTATTGAAATAAGCATTTTTTTTTGAGGAGGCAAAAATCTATTAATGCCTTCCAATGAAAATACAATATTCAAATTGTATGGAAACGGTTAAAAGAAAACCTACCCAGGCTGCACACGTGTCCACCGTCCCTGTGGGTCTACCTGCAGGCAGGCACAAGGACTTGAGAGATGAAGAGTAAAGAAGATCCAAGACAGACTAGCAATTTTCAGAGAAAGAGACCAAATCTGCTCACAGCAGACACCCTGAGGGGTTAGGAGCCCATAGCCCAGGGATACTCCTTGGAGACTAAGCAAGATCTAGTCAAACCTGGTTCCACACTGACACACCTTTTGTTAATCTGAGTTCAAAGTCTAGCCACAAACTCAGGATCTGGGTCATCCCTATTGGATTTCTCTTACACTACCTAAATTTAACAGTTCTTTCTTTGAAAAGAAAAGCATGCTAAAGGGGGAACTTAGGGGGGTGGGTGCAAGACTGAAGGGAAGCGGTCCACGATTTAAGGAAAGGCCCCGGGCGTTAAAGCCCTGACCCGAGTTGGCCGCCCTTCCAGGAGCAGAGGCAGGCACCTAGAGCGCACAGACACGGGATCGCTCCAAAGTCACCCGTCCTCGGTGGAGTTAGGGTTGCAGATGCTGCTCCCGGGCATCCCGGGGAGACCGGGTTAGATCAGTCCGGACCACGGGTGGCCCTGGGTCTGTGCAGCCCGGCAGCGCTCAGGGCGGAGCGCGGTGTCTAGAGCCGCGGCAGCCGCCTCCCCTTCCTCCCGCGCGGGCCGGACCGCGGCCCTGAGCGGGGATCGCTCCTGTCGGCGCCGAGGACGCGGCCCCTACATCCCGCCCGTCCGCACCCTAACTCCGTGGACCCCGGACGCACCCTGCACGGTGGGGCGCGGCTCCCTTACCGTGCGGCGGCTCCGGGCGGTTCCTCGGTCCCGCGGCGCGCGGGGCATTTTTTTCTGGGAAACTTCTCTCTGGGTCCGCAGGGCTGAGCCGGGGCGGGCAGGAAAAGCGCTCCGCGCCGGGAGGCTGCGACCATCCGGGAACTTCGCCGAAATGTGAGCCCTCCCCCTCGGCCCGCGTCCTCCCCCTACGGCCCCCGCCGCACGCGGACGCCGAGGCAGCCGCTGGCCCTTCGCCCTTCGCCCTCGCCGCGCCCTCCCTCCGAGGCGGACGAGACCGGAGTCTGGGCTGGGCTCTCCCCGGGGCGGAGGCCGAGGGGTCCGGACCCGCGTGCGCCCAGGAGCCGGACCTGGAAGGGATACCCAACCGAGGACGCTGTCCCTAGAGACTGCAGGGGCCTCGGGGTGGGGTCCTCTCCCCCCATCACAGGGAAAGCCTTTTCCGGTCATCTCCACTCTGCTCGCGAATCAGAGGGCCCCGCTTTGAGAAACTTAAAAGTTTCCATTCACTTTAAAAGCTGGCTTTTAAAATAGAGTGGCCCCACTGAAGCCCAAGGGCCACGCGCGTCCCCAATCCCCGCCCACTGGGAGCGCACTGCTCTTCCCAGGGTAAGGTGCCAATCAGTTGAGATTCTTGGAATCTTTTTTTCCCCACCGACTTCTGCAAACACAGAAGGATCAAGATCAAGAACAGAGCGAGTATAAGGAGAAAACCGAGGCCCTTCCACATGGCTCTCGCCAGTCCTCAAAACCACCACCCTCGGGCCTCAAAGACAAGTTAACATTAGGATGACACATTAGAACATATACATTTGAAAAACAAAGACTAATTATGGTCAGTATAATAACTACTGGACCATATTGTAAAAATACGAAGACGATGTAGCTCTCTAAGTAAAGAGAGGAAAACTTCGAGAAGATGCACCTCAGCATTTGGCAGCTAGAATGCGGAGCCCTTGGCTTCAGGCTTTTCTGTGCTGAGTTGTTTCTATGTGTGCATTCTCTGTGACACGCTTCTGGCGGATACGATAATCCTGGAAAGACAGTGAAAAGGCCACCTCTCCTAATCTCTTACTGGCTTTTTTTGGTAGGAGTCCCTGAATGCACTCTTTGTATTTTGTTTTGTTTTTGTTATTTTTAGGTCTCACTATGAATTCCAGGCTGGTCACAAACTCCCACAGTTAACTGTGTTCACCTAAGGTTTATTCTATATTTGCCTTTTATGTATTCATTTATTTAATGCGTATGAGTGGTTTGTCTGCAAATATGTCTGCATCGTGTGCATGCCTGGTGCCACAGAGGCCATAAGAAGGTGTGGGATGCCTTGAAAATGGAATTACAGATGGTAAGGAGCCACCACGTAAATGTCGGGACTCTAACTAGTGTCCTCTGTAAGAGCACTGTGCTCCTAACCGCTGAGCCATTTCTCCAGCTCTGGCCACCATTCTTGACATTGAGTTTGGATCTTTTCCTCGGTTAGCATGTGTGGTAAATACTCCCTTTTGT
The DNA here is from genome assembly GCA_019843965.1 of Rhynchomys soricoides. Lineage (NCBI taxonomy): Eukaryota > Metazoa > Chordata > Mammalia > Rodentia > Muridae > Rhynchomys > Rhynchomys soricoides. Next base: position 3,496,393 of record JADRCH010000029.1, on the reverse strand, counting down.
TGCTTGACAACACAGGGCATCCATGAGGAAGGTAAACAATCTATACTCTGCCCTGTGCTGTCGCTAAGCAGTGGGAGCAGCCAGGGACATTAAGTACATTTTCAGCTTGAGATGGTTTCTGCTTACATTTGGTCTTTCCATTGTACACAGAGGATCTCTGAACCTATTCTGCTTCTTGTTTCGTGACTCCCGTCTTGGGAGCCACGCTGACTCCTAATCCAGTGCCTTAGGACCTCCCACCCCCTATAACCACCTAATCCAGTGCCTTAGGACCTCCCACCTCCTATAACCAGGACTTTATTTCAGTTACCTTCCCCTGAATAGATGGTAGTCTCAAATACCAGAAAAGGGAGCTTACCTGCCCCCAGTGAATTCTTACAGAAACTTCTGTGAATATGTCTCTATTGTACACACCGGACAGTGCCCCAGAAAGCCTGGCTGACCTGCCCAGGATCTCTTAGCATATGAATTTCTAAACCAGATCATTATGATGTTAATACCTCACTCAGACCACCATGCCATAAGTCTCTTGACTTGATTTCCTCTGCTTGTTCCACCACGGAGCTGCCTCTGGCAGACATGACCTGAATTAAGATCCCTGAATGCTAAGCCACAAAAGAAAAACAAATTGTTACAAGCTTTAGTAAAGAAGTGTTGGTGTCCAAGCAGATCTGGTTAAAGGCTCTGTGCTAGATTAGGTTTTGTCTTCTGGGTTCATGCAGGAAGGATGTAGAATACCAGGTGAATGAACTCTGTACTTGGCCGGGGGAAGGAAGCAGCAGAGGATCAGGATATGCTGGGCAGGATGGTGTCTGCAGGCTGCTTTGCACCACATGAGTGCTTAGCATATTTAATAGATGTATCCAAAAGTGAAAGGATTATGCTCCCAAGAGCTGATTATTTTACTTACTGACACTGCACCTTATTCCAAAAAGAATTTTAAAAAGCCTCAGGGCAGAACTGAGGTAATATGTAATTACCTCAGTTTACATTATGGTAATATGTAAACCTCTGGGACAGCAAATTCACCAAATATTTTCACTCCATTTTTTTCTTTCCTAAAAATATGTACTTATTCTAAGCAATTCGAATAGTTGATAGGCATAAAAACAGAAAGTGAAAGCCACCTACAATCCCATCTAGAAGCAGCCATTTGTGATTTTTCCATGCTTTTCCTGTGAATTTTTGTTACATGGCAAATAGGCATGAAGGTATAACTCAGTGGTAGAGTGTTTGTCTAAGATGCACAAGGTCCTGGGCTTGATTCCCCCCCCCCAACACACACAAACACACACACACACACACACACACACACAATCTCACTCGACAATAATCTGTTGTATTGCTTATCTGCTGCTATGTGAAATTATCATATATTTATCAGCTCAAAACCACATCCATTTATTATTTCAAGGCTTTCAGTAAGTGAGTACCATATGACTCAGTCCTCCGTTCAAAGGCTGAGTTCTTGACTAGAGGTGCTGGAGGGCTTCCAGGCTCATTCTGATCACTGGCAGAGCTAAGTTCCTGACTGAGATGGAAGTGAGGCACCCATCTCCCTCCTAGTTGCCAACTTCAAGGCTGCTGCACTCAGAAGCCAGCACATTCTGTCTTCACATCCAGGAACAAAGACTCTCCGTATGCAAACTTCTCTTAAACTCAATCTTAATTACATCTATGACATCTCTTCACAGCAGCATTCAGATTAGGGCCAGTTTGAATAACTACTGGAAACGCTAGGGGTAGAATTCTCATGGATATGAAAGTTTATCTTTCCATTCCTCGAAGACTCAGCAAATCTAATTCGTTCTTTTTTTTTTTTAAGCTACATATTTTTTCAGTGTATTATGTACCACAATCCAACCAAATACCCTAATAGTGGGCATTTATATTGCTTTCAGTTGTTTTCCTGCTTTGTGCATAATAACCATAGATCATCTTAAGTGCTCATGTACCTCAAAATTCTCTAACTAGTAATCTATAAAGATTAATGCCATAACTTATAAAAACAATTTCTACTGGACAAGTGTGATTGAAAAGTGGGAAAGATCTGTACCGTCTCCCTTTTTAAAAAAAAAAAAATTAGCACATTTTATTTACCTATTTATGAGCATGAAAGGAAGTGTGTGCATCCCATGGCCTGCATGTGGAAGTCAGACAACTTGCAGGAGTTGATTCTCTCCTTCCCTGATGGGTTGAACTTCCTTGGGGTTGAACTCAGGTTGTCAGGCTTGGTGTTGAGCATTTTTACCTGCTAAACTGGTAAAGATTTGTGCCTTTTAATGGATACTGCCAATTTGTCCCCAAAGTGTTAATGTCAGTGAATACTTACTACAACAGTATCCAAGAACTTAGATCTCTTAAATAATAATCACATATTCTATAAACAAATTCCACCCATACATTGTTTCATTAGAAGGCCTTATGTATAACAGTTGAATGCATTGATACTAGGTCTGGTTGCTTATCTCCAGCCCTGGAGCTCTGATTTCCTGTGTGACCTGGAACAGCTGGCTAAGCTTTAGTTCCTGTATGTATCGCTAATGGTGATCTCAATGACACGCTCTGTATTAATTAGCCATTGCTGGGTAACAAAATACTCTAAAAGGTCGTGACTTAAAAAAACATTTATTATAGCCAGGCAGTGGTGGCGCATGCCTTTAATCCCAGCACTCAGGAGGCAGAGACAGGCGGATTTCTGGGTTCGAGGCCAGCCTGGTCTACAGAGTGAGTTCAGGACAGCCAGGGCTATACAAAGAAACCCCGTCTCGAACAAAACAAAACAAAACAAAAAAAACATTTATTGTATCATAGTTTCTGTGGATTAGGAATGTGGATGCTGGGTAGTTTTAGCTGATAATCTCAATCTTTGACTGAAGTGAAAGAAGCTGACCAGGGCTGCTGCTGTCATCTAGAGGTGTGTCTGGAGAAGGGTTCATTTTCAAGGTGTCTTGCACTACTGTTTACAAGTCTTCACTGGCTATTGGCTGAAGACATCACTCTTGATAGGCAATTTGTTGGGATTGAGAAGTATGTGAGTAACTAGTTGGGCACACTTCTGGGTATGTGGACATTTTCAAAGAAAATTAACCAACAAGAACAGACCTTGCCTAAATGAGGGTGCCACCATCCCCTAGGCTGGGTAAATAAAAGGTGAAAGTGAAAGCAAACCATCCAGCTCCCATGGCATTCTTGCTGTAACCCCTGGCAGCTGTGATGTGAGTTCTTCTGCTCCTATCTGCTCTGCTCCATGGTGGACTAAAACTTTGTAACCAACAGTCAAACACAGCTTTTCTCTTTTTAAATTGTTCAAACAGATATTTTGCCACAATGATGAAAAAACTGACTACCACATAAAGTTAATACCAAAAGATTAAATGTTGTGGCATTTAATCCTGACTGCGTGGTTAGGCCTTTGTGAGAAGAATTCACAGACATTTCAAGAAACAGTCTAAAGAAAGAGTGTTGTTAGCCAAGTTTAGTGGGCAGACCAGACTGCCGAAATGAAGATGGATAGAAAAGACTACTCATGAAGTTTCAGACGAAAACAAGGACTCTATTGGGAATTAGATTCCAGGCCACACATATGACATTCTGATAAGTAACTTGTCTATGTTTTGTCCCTGCTCTGAGACTTTGATTGACAGTTTAAAGACGACAAACCAGTGTAGCAGGGGAAATTTCAAGGCAGTTCAGCAGTCAGGCTGTGGTGTGGGTTTTGCTTTTAACCAAGTTTACATTGCGATTTGGAATTGTCCTAGTTGGCTTTAACTGTCCCCTTGACACAGCCTAGAGTCAGCTGAGATGGAAATTACAATCAAGGGATTGTCATGATTGCTAATTGATGTAGGCAGGCTCAGCACCATTCTGTGAGCAGGTGCCCATGAACTGTAGGGCAAAACTAGCTGAGCATAGGTGAGCGAGCAAGGCAGCGAGCATCATTTCTCCATGACATCTGCTTTAGGTTCCTGTGAGTGACTACTCTAGTTTCTGTCGATGGGCTAAAACCTGTAAGCTGGAATAAACTCTTGTCTTAGTTAGGGTTTTACTGCTATGAACAGACTCCATGACTAAGGCAAGTCTTATAAAGGATAACATTTAATTGGGGCTAGCTTACAGGTTCAGAGGTTCAGTCCATTATCTTCCAGGTGGGAGCATGGCAGCATTCAGGCAGGCATGGTGCAGGCAGAAATGAGAGTTCTACATCTTCATCTGAAGGCTGTTAGCAGAATACTCATTTCCAGGCATCTAGGATGAGGGTCTTAAAGCCCACACCCACAGTCACACACTTACTCCAACAGGGCCACACCTTCTAATAGTGTCAGTCCCTGGGTCAAGCATATAGAAACCATCACAACTCTGTTCTCCCCTAATTGCTTTTGGTAAAGACTGTTCTGTCACAGCAACAGAGGTGAAACTAGAACAGAAATGATGAAATAAAATGGAAAAGCTGGTAGCTTGCTCAGAAAAGATGCACAGTTAAAGTCATGGATGGGCAGGATGTGGCTCTCAAAGAGATTAAAGCAGCTTAAAGGAAGCCATGGACCTCGAGCCAGGAGGAAAAGGTGTTGTGTCCTGCACAGTGTGCGCCTGGAAAGCTAACTTGGATAGCAAGAGAGAGGAGGAGGAACAGACATACACACAGACAAGCTGGGTTTGGGTGGGCTGTACCCACCCAACTACACAGCAAGCCTGAGCCACAGCAAGTTTATCATATGCAACATGGAAAGAGGGGTTAGCTAGTCTGAGCATAGGAGGTCTCTATAGGGGAGCAGTCTCAGGATGTAGTCGTTCGGGAGGAGGGAGCTGCAGTTGCTAGTTTTTGCACATTCTGGTGTACTTCCAAAATTTGTACTTAGATGAGAGGATAGTTTTGCCACTGTCGTGGACCTGAGGCATCGGAGTCCTTGACACGGCCATGCCCATATCGAGCAATACACATTCACTCATAGCTTCATCTGCTCTTTATACATTGCCTCAAGGCTTCCTCAGTTCCCCGCAAGAGATTCTCTGAGAGTCTCTCAGAAATTGGACAAAGCCGTTCATTATAGGTCAAGGGCATAAGAGTGAAATCATTTGGAAGACTTTTTCTTTCTCCTGTCCTTCCTTCCTTCCTTCCTTCCTTCCTTTCTTCCTTCCGAGAACGGGGCCTCTGAACCTTTACACTTGCTCAGAGCTGCCTAGGAAATTTTTACCCTGGAATTTGCTTGCCCCAAGTATCCGGTGTGGTCCAAGGGAGCCTGCCTACATTGCTAACGGGCAGGAGACCTTGGCATTGTCCAGATCACCATGGTTTTGTGTGTTTATAGAAGGCAAGAGTAATGGGATCATGGAGACTTCCACCCAGATTTCAAAGGAAGGACTGGGAGGCCAGACTGTAGCAGGGTCAGGAAGCATGCAGGCCGCCCCTCAGAAGGTAATGCATAAAGCTGAAGATGCAGGGGAGACTCCGGGAAGGTAGACATGCCAAGACCACGGAGCATCTGGAGAACTGCTGCCGGCCCAGAGCAGAACCAGCTTCAAACAGTCCACATGGGCTGCAAATGACAAAGCCAAAAAGTGGGGCTGTCCAATCCTGTGGTGCTGGGACATGGGGCTAATGTTTGCCCTGCTGAGTCTTGACTTTAATTTGATTCAGTGCTTCCTCTCTGTTCCTCAGTCTCTCCCTTTTGTAATGGGAATGTTTCCTCTGTGCCTCTGTATGACAGGGGCATGTCACTTGTCTTTTGTTTTTCTCACAGCTTTGAATCCCACAGAAGACTTTGAGATTGAACTTTAAATAGTCTTGGACCTCTTAAGAGTTTGGGGACCCTTGGAGATGGAATAAATGCATTTTACATCATGATCTGAATATGACTTTTTTTTTTTTTTGGTTTTCTGAGACAGGGTTTCTCTGTGTAGCCCTGGCTTTCCTGGAACTCACTCTGTAGACCAGGCTGGCCTTGAACTCAGAAATCCGCCTGCCTCTGCCTCCCAAGTGCTGGGATTAAAGGCAAGAGCCACCACTGCCCAGCTTGAATATGAACCTTTTGTGGGCCAAAGGCAGAATGCCATGGTTTGAATGTACAATGCCCTCTACACGCTCAGAGGCTGACTGACTATTTTCCAGTACTTGGCTTTTAGGGAAGTGTCTGCATCTGGAGGGTTATAGCTAATCAATAGATTACTCCCTCAATAGACTCAAAATATGATGACATTATTAGCAAATCATTAAAAGATGGTAATCAGGCCACCATCATGGACACAAGTCACATGCAGTCCATCAAACTGGCTAGGGTAACCAAAGTGCTGGGCAGGACTGGCTCACAGGGACAGAGCACACAGGTACATGTGGAATTTATGAATGACACCAGCTACTCTAGCATCTGAAACATCAAAGGCCCTGCTCCAGAGGGTGCTGTGCTCACTCAGTTGGAGTCAGAAAGAGAGGCTCAGAGATTGCACTGACCTTGCTGCTGGGGTCTGGATATTCACCACTTAGCCCATGGGATGAACTGCCACTGTTACAGCATTTGGGGTGTGTGTGTGTGTGTGTGTGTGTGTGTGTTTAAATGGGAATCAGGACCTACTCGGAGAAAATAGGTTACTCAATGGTTACATCTCACTCTGCCCCCCTCTGTATTCCCATGTCCTTCATGGTGGACACACCATGAGACAAAGAACGTCTTTTTCCACAATCTTCCACCTCTGTGGTGTTCTGTCCAAGTACATGGGGCCAAACAAATATGGATGGAAACCTCTGAAGCTATGAGCCAAAACCTTATTCCTTACTGTGGGTGGTCTCGTGTCATGGCGATGAAAAGTCCCACTAACATGCTGGCTGTGTGCATCTCTCTGGTCTAACACAAACCACAGCGACTCTTCTCCTGAAACTGAGCAAGAGTTGGCACCTAAAGACAGAAGCCAGTCTTTTTGTAACCTGATCTTTGGTAGCCCATCACTGTGCCATGCTATGCTATGGTTAGACATCCCTAAACTAGGCATGATGGCACATGCTTATAATCCCAGATTCTTGGGTGACCGAGGCAGGAGGATCATGAGTTTAAGACCAGTCTGGGCAATATGGCGAGAACTTCTGTCTCAAAATTAAAAAGAAGAGGTCACTAAATCCAGATCACACTTATGGTCAGTCACAGAGACACAGGGATGTAGGGATCTGTCATTTTGGAAGCATCCTGCCAGCTCCTCAAGAAGGTATTGTGAGTTGAGACTTGAAAATAATACATATACATGGTGAGTCTTTTAGTAAGCACTCAAAGTTTATTGTTGTTGTTATTGTTATTGTTTCTATTATTAACATCATTATATATTGATTATACCCATTTTCATGCTTGACTTAGTATATTAAGAACAAAGTAATGATGTACTGGCTGGGTTTTTTGTTTGTTTGTTTTTTGTTTTTTTTTTGACTGGCTAGTTTTGTATGTCAACTTGACACAAGCTGGAGTTATCACAGAGAAAGGAGCTTCAGGTGAGGAAATGCCTCCATGAGATCCAGCTGTAAGGCATTTTCTCAATTAGTGATGGGGGGGCATTGTGGGTGGTGCCATTCCTGGCCTGGTAGTCTTGGGTTCTTTAAGAAAGCAAGCTGAGCAAGCCAGGAGAAGAAAGCAAGCCAGTAAGGGACATCCCTCCGTGGCCTCTGCATCATCTCCTGCTTTCTGACCTGCTTGAGTTCCAGTCCTGACTTCCTTTGGTGATGAACAGAAACGTGGAAGGGTCAGCTGAATAAACCCTTTCCTCCCTAACTTGCTTCTTGGTCATGATGCTTTGTGCAGGAATAGAAACCCTGACCAAGACAAATGACATCCAAGATAAAGCTATTAGTTGGATTGTGTAGCTGGCAATTTCTAGCAAGAAATAGAAATCTGCCTAAATGAGGTAGCATAGGAAGACATTAAATAGGGATCAATAACTGAGATGCTTAGGAAAGAAACTAGGGGTGGTGCATGCTCTGGAATGAGAACAGCAGGGGCTCACTGCGATTCCTAGGCCTGAAAGGGAGGCTGTTGGGCAGAATGGGAGACAGATCTTAAGGAGAGGCTGCTGGCATGTGACATTCAGCTGTAGAGTGTGCTGGGCCACCATGGCCCAGTGAGGTGAGGCTAAAGGAAGAGAAGATCCCTTGACTTATTCCTTTCATGCAAGTGTCACTTGTCTCCTGGGCCTCGTTGGGAGCCAGAAGACAAGAGAGCTTTGAGTGTCCACATGGCTCAAGTTTTCTTTCTTAGAGCAGAGTGGAGAGTGGTGGACAAACATACCCAGTCACTAACGGAACATTTCCTGGGGATGTGGGACTGGTCCTGCATGTAAAAGAGAAACTAAAGCCTTTAAGTTTCCAGGGCAGTGGTCATGAAAGGTGGCATCAAGAGAGTGGCACAAGGCATTGATGTCATCATCATTGGCTTCCGTGACTCCTACTTATGGGTAACTCTTACCTATGGGTAAATGGGATTTTAACTGACCTGAGGATGAAGCTCAGTGTTCAGTACCTGCATAGCACACATGATCCCAGCACCATTGAACACATCAAATAAACAGAAGCCACAAAGACTCATAGCTGGCAGACTGGTCCTCGGCAATCCCACGTGGACTTTGTTTTATTTTAACTAGGGGACAGGTGCAATGATGTGAACGGTGGTGTTTTGTTGCTCACACCTTCTGAGTACACTACTGACCGCTGACTGATGGTGAAGCCTAGGCTCATTCGTGCAGAATCCATGCAGGTACCTGCTGAAGGCGGGGCAGGCTCTCAAAGGCACAGAGCTTTCCTGAAATCATTCTCCAGATGCAGCAGCCATCTGATAGGAGATGGTGAGTAAACACTGCACCAACTGGAGATTCAGAGAGAAGTACCAGCAATGTAATGACAGAGAAAAGGGGTGCTCACATGGAGTGGGCAACAGGGGTACCCTTCCAGGTGTCTGTATTCATGGGGTGCTCCCGTGGAAATATCAATGGGGATATTTTTTAGTCAATTTCCTGTTTCATGTGTGTGTGTGTGTGTGTGTGTGTGTGTGTGTGTGTGCGCGCGCGTGTGTATCATATGCACGCCCTCTAGGGTCTTTTATGCCCGCTCTCACTCCTGGGAGATCTTTTTCTTCATAAAGTGTTCCTCCTGACATGTCTCTTTTCCTTCCATTTTTTTTTCTGATGATCCTCTGTATTTGATTACAGTTGCTTGCATGAACTTTGGAGAGGGGTTGTTTAGTGGTAGATAGGCAGCTAGCCAGTGGCTATACCACTAAAGAAAGGGGCTCCCTCACGTCAGGGCATTTGAATAGTTTTTTACATGCTTTAAGATTTTAGAAATACAAAACACTGCAAAGGTCAAAGAGGGCTAAATTTATTTAAGTTATTTATTTGTTATAGCAATTGACATTTTTTTTATTTTATGGGTATGAGTATTTTGTCCCCATGGATATATGTGTATAGGATGCATGCCTGGTGCTTGCAGAGGTCAGAAGATCTCACATCCCCTGGAACTGGACTTCGAGAGGATTGTGAGCTGCCATATGGGTGCTGGGTCTTGAACCTAGGCCCTCTGCATAGCCAGTGCCATTAATCACTGAGCTATCGCTCCAGCCCTATGTTTATTTTTGTAAATGTGAGGATGCTGTTAAAATATGAATGGTTTAGACAATGATGGGGCTGGAGAGATGGCTCAGTGGTTAAGTCCCTGGCTGCTCTTCCAGAGGTCCTAGGTTTGATTCCCAGCACTCACACGGCAGCTGACAAGCATCTATAACTCCAATCCTAGAGGATACAGCGCCCTCTTCTGGCCTCTGGGCATTGCATGCATGCGGTAAATAGACATACACATAAAAATAATACATTGTTTACATTTTTAAGATAAACATTTTTAAAAGGAGATGGGGGTATTTATTAAAGTATCCCCCAGATAATTTTGGAGAGCTATGGATGATAGGAAATCAGGGGATATAAGGGTAAAAGACATCAGAGGAAGACTAGCAATTAATGCTTACATAAATGAACTGCTTCTCAGGAAGGCCTATGACATAAATATTAACAGATATGCGCTCCTTGTCAGGAGCATATAAAGGGTAACAAAATTTTAACCCATAACTGAAGAAACATCGGGAAAATGCTATTTAAAACTTGCAGATTCTGACATGAGTGTGTGCAGGAGACTGACACACACGGGAAGCAGACATGTTCTCTGCTTTGTTGTCCGCTGCCTGCAGGCCACAGACAGGTCGCTCCTCCTCCTATGTCTTCCTTAGTTCATTTTCTTTTCTCATTTTTAGGGCTTGTTAGCATCTCCATCAGTGCAGAGAAAGCTCAGGAAGATTGTTCTACATTCTTTTGTGATACGATCAGTTATGTGTGGCCTGTGGAGATACAGGAGAAGCTCTGGGGAAGAGTTTCACACTCACAGTTCCCAGAAATGAGAGAAAACACGTGCCACGCAGGCATACATGGAAAGGTGTGGCCAGGAGGCAGCGCTGGGGGTGGGGGGCAGGGACAGGCGAACCTTGATCAGGGCTTTTATTGAGATTTTTATAGGGAGAGTGAGCAGTTTAGAAGTAGCAGTCTGAATTGTCCTGGATGACTTTAAGCCATAGGAGTGTTCTCTGGTTACCTGGAATCTGGTCCTCCTGCATGAAGGTGAAAGAATTTTGCCTCTGGGTTGTAGAGCAGATAGTAGTCTGGCTCTGGGCTGGTTGGTTTGCATTTCCCAATGCTGCTCTTGTCGGGAGCCCTTGTAATCTCTAGGAATTGGAGCTTGCCCAACAAGGCAGGTCTTTCCAAGCCACAAAATGCCAAACGTAATAAACAATTATTGTATGCAAACCAGTTGGCGCCAGGGAGAAGTGTAAGCAGGAACTATCCTCAGGGAGTAGCAAAGAAGGAAGAAGCTTGGGCCTCAAGCACACTCTGGAATCAGAATGAGGGTGTAGAGGAAATATTTGGGTACCATGTGATTTATTCCTCTAAATGAAGAAACTGAGGCCCATGAATATGACAGTGTGTGTGTGTGTGTTGTCCTGGATACTTGGAAGGCTGAGATGGGGATTTTGGGAGCCTAGGAGTGTTATGGCAGCCCGCACAACTCAATGAAAATATGCAAACCTACCTGAAAAGAAAAAGAAGAAAAGAAAAGGAAATGGGGAGCGGAGGGAAGCAGGGAGGAGGACAAGAGGAGGAGGAGGAGGAGGGCAAGAGGAGGAGGAGGAAGAGGAGGAGGACAAGAGGAGGAGGGGGAGGAGGAGGAGGAAGAGGAGGAGGAGGACAAGAGGAGGAGGAGGAAGAGGACAAGAGGAGGGGGGAGGAGGAGGAAGAAGAGGAGGAGGAAGAGGAGGAAGAGGAGGGGAGGAGGGGGAGGAGGAGGACAAGAGGAGGAGGAGGGGGAAGGAGAGGGGGAGGAGGACAAGAGGAGGAGGAAGAAGAGGAAGAGGAGGAAGAAGAGGAGGACAAGAGGAGGAGGAGGGGGAGGAGGAAGAGGAACCCATATAAAATACTGCTTGTCCTGGCATGGGCTTGTAGTCCCAGTACTGCAGAGCCAGAGACAGGCAGATCCCTGGGGCTCCCTGCCCAGCCAGCCTCACCTAATTAGCAAACTCCTGGCCACCTAGAGATTGTCTCAAACCCCAGGGTAGGTGGTTCATGAGGATCAACACCCGAACTGTGTCCCCTGGCCTCCACAGAACCACGCATGCACAAAGAATTTACAAATTTTAAATATTAGACTATCCAAATATGAACAATAAGTTAATAAAATAGAATCTATGAAGGGACAATAGTTATGAAAATCTGTAGTGTGCAAATATTTTTATTGTCTGTTTAAATTCTAAACCTAAAAACTTTTATGAACTGAAAACGTACTGATGCTTTCTTCTTTAACTTTTTCTTTCTTTCTTTGGACGTTATTTGACCAAATACAATATGGCTACGGGGACAGCAAACTGCAAAGAAAGTGGAGAAGAAAACACCCGGTTCCATTTCATTTATAATTAACAGGAAGGCAGGCTGCTAAATTAATAACAAATGGGCAGGCTCCAGGGGAAGGCTCTTTCCTAACGACCACACTTAGGGAATTCCCACTCTCTGTTGTGCAACCGACACACCTGCTGTGTTTTGAGCCAGCAAGAGATTCAGCAAAAATGAGAAGCATAGGTGCACTCGACAGCTCACCTTTGAAAGTAACGGAAACCAGGTTGGCTTGACGGCCTATGCAGAGATCCACAGTGTGGTTCCTGCAGATGACACGGATGTCCTCAACCACAATCTTCCAGACCACAGGACTACTGCCTTCCACCTTTCCACTTAAAAGTGTTCCCCCCAACCTCCCACCCCCGACCCCTGCTGTTGGTGCCACTGTGGGTATCCAGGCCCATCGCAGGCACCATTTTGGAAATATGCTCCCTTTTCATGATGACAGATGTTCTTGACTTTTATTTGATTTGTTTATTTTGTGCTGTTGTGTACATGTGTGTATGTGCGTGTACGGTGTGTGTGGGAAGGTATAAGTCAGAGGATAAATTGAGGAAGTGTTCTTTCCTTCATTTTGTAGGTCCTGGGAATCAAACTTAGGTCTTTATGCTTGGTGGCAGGCACCTGTGTTGGCCGAGCAATCACACTGGCTCTGGCCCTGCCTTTCTGTATGATGATAAACAGCTGTCACCAGTCAACCACCTGATGCTACCTGAAATATTCAATAGTTTAGAAAAGGAAACATTCCCTTCATCTGTCCCTTTAATGTAAAGTGACATTTTAACAACAACTAATGGCTTTTGAAACAAATTTGAAGTATAGAGAGATTTTTTTTTAATGGGGGCCTAAAAATATCCAGTCTATAGTTCTGTTAAAAAGAAAAGTTTACTATCTATAAAAATCCTTATATCTGTACACTTGAAAACCTCAGAGGAGGGCCTGAAAAGATGGCTCAATAGTTAAGAGCATTTGCTCCTCTTCCTCAGGATCCCAGTTCAGTTCTCAGCATCCATGTGATGGTTCAGAACCACCTATGACTACAGTCCTAAGGGATCTGACTCTCTGACCTCCAGTGGCACTGAACACACATGTACACTTGCATACATACAAGCAAAACACACACACACACACACACAATATAAAAATAGAGTGTTAAAAAAGACTTAACAATAGATCTGCTTGTCTTCCAAAGTATTTTAGAAGACAAATCCGTCTGAACCCTTTGTTAAAGAAAAATGCAATTAGGGTGTAAGTAGCTGTTCCCTAGGACAAGTGAAGCCGGAGTTTGACCCTCGTATTCATAGATACATATGTATATTTATAATACATCAGGTTCTAGTAAGCTTATAAGAGCAATGATGAACTTCACTGAAGAGAAACATTTACCTGTCAAATTTCAATAAAGCCCCCGTGGATCCCTGTGGATGGGACTGAAAACATAATTTCCCAGGGCTCATGAGTGCTCAGAACCTTTAGCTCTAGGTCCCTTCTGCTAGGCCAGCAGCATGGTCCAAAAGCAAGCAGTAAACTCAGAATCAGACTTTTAAATGACTTTACCAAATAGTAGAACAGTAAAAAGATCGGTGGTTCCCAGGGGTGGTGGGGATTCTTGGGGTGGTGGGCATGTTCTGTAAGATAATAGAATGGGTTAATTCATGTTACTGTGCACTTGTCAAGACCCACAGAATAGATACCACCAAGAGTGAAAGCTAAGTGAACTACAGAAGTTAACAATAATGTATCAGTATTGGCAACACTTAACAATAATGTATCAGTATGACAACTGATAGCTTTGGCTAGTAGGTTCTACCGATAAGAGAAGGGATGGACTCTGCTTTCTGGTTGACATTTCTGTAACCCAAACACTGCCTCCCAACATAAAGTCTATGTTTTCTAATAGAAGCAGGCCAGCCATGCTCTTCTGGTTTGTTAACATGAGAACACTCCCTCAGACTAGCAAGAAAACAGTTGAAAACACCCTTTGTTTTTATTTGTACTTTCATGTATGTTTGGTAATGTGTAAAGTGGATTATTAGCTATGCTTTGGTATAATTTAGAAGTGAACCCATGTCACTCTGTGAAGAAGCAGCCTTAGCAATTGCACACTGTACATTCACAGTATGCAGCACTTTCTGGACCACAGCCTTCCTACTACCAGAGATAACTTTGGATAACTCCGTGATTCCCTCTGGGGAGGCAGCAGGGGGAGGTACTGTCCAGAGGATGAGCAGTTACCCCGGTGTGCTCTTGGGCCTATGGCAGCACCAGCAGGGCATCTTCTAAAAAAAGGAGTCCAGGAGAGCAGCAATCATTCAGGGCCTGAGGAACTTGGCTTCGGTGGTGGATCTAAAAGACCGAATTTCATGAACTGATCAAGTGCAGGCAACCTGAGAAACAGTGTAGGTCCCCAAAGCAGGAGGGGGGAAAGAGACTGACTTTAAAAGGTTGTTAACAGGCCAGGGGTGGCCTGTCACCATCCAGCCCCTGGGCGGTAGAAGCAGGAAGAGTACTACAAAGGACAGCCTGGGGTACATTATGAGAAACAAGCTAGCCTGGGGTTGTCTAAGAAAAAGGAAGGACATGAGGAGAGATCAGGAGATGGGGGGGGGGGGAGCAGTAAGAGAGGAAGGGGGGGGGGTTGAGAGAGGGAATGAAACAGTAATAATAATTAGTAAACGAGGGGCAGAGTGGCGGGCTAATTGGCAAGGCTGGCGAGGCTTTAAAATGGGTGGGTTTCCTCAGTGAGATCAGCCTGGCAGCACATGGGGATCCGCACACCCTTGTAATCTCCAACTTTGGATTCAGGCACCAACATGGTAAGCGTGGCTGCTCCTACCTTCTCATTCATCACAGAGGACTGGGAATCAAATGGCCACAGCCAGTCTTGTGGAGAAAGTGCTCCCCAGGGTACCCACCTCTAACCCTGGGGTCCCAAATGCTCATATCCTAAGACAGTGCCCTCCCTGTTAGACATGGCAGCATGTCACACACTGTGCAGAGAGCAAACAGGGAGGGTGGAGCGGCCTGAGAGGGACCCTGAGGGAAGGTGGCATGGGGCTCAGGGGGCCGGCCTGATGGGCCTTCTGAAATGGAGCTGCAAGCATGCTTTGACAACCACTGCCTGTAGAGGCAAGTCTACCCCACGATGGGACAGTGCAGGCCCTCCTTGACATCGATCCTATTTTTCCTGTGTTGTTGTCCTTGCTCCAGAGTATAGAAGTGCTTCTGGGTGGCCACACGGTCTTCTTGTGCCTCTGTGCTCAGCTGGAGCCATCTCTTCCACTTAGGGTTCCCTTTCCATTGCTATTTCTGGTCCGGTCTTCAGAAGTGACTGTGACATTGTTGGAACAAACCTGGCGCAGTGGAAAGAAGCCCCATGTGTCCGTCTCGGGCGCTGCGGCTCTGGGTGGGACAGGAGACATGCAGGAAGTGACCAAGACTCTTCCCACGCAGTCTGATGGGCAGGTGGGGGCCCTGCCTGCGGGTGAGGGAGGGGGCCATTACCGGGGAATGAGCAGCCATCTCTGTGGGTTCTCTAGCCCAGGGCACTGCAGGCACTGCAGGGTGCCACAGACGGTTAGCCAGAGCACAGCTGGGGTTCCCACCTACCGGGTCTGGGCTGCTTGGGGCACCGGGCTAGCTGCTTAGGCTTGGGTGAATGGGTACCGTCTGGGAGCACTGGAAAGCCCTCAGCAAGAGATTAGACAAGGCTCCTTAATCGAGGGCCGGATCCCTCGCTTCCCACGGCAGGTCCAGATAAAGAGACAGTCCATAATTCTAAGACGTTTATTTTCATGGTGTGGAGAGTGATGTGGATGGAATTGAACCCCCACCCCTCTGGGAGAGTCGAGGCAGATATAGTAACTGGGAAGGGGCGTGGCTAAGCCTCTAGGTGTCTCATTAACATGGGGATGGCTTGGGGCTGTGTGGCCACGCCTCTACCGGGGGGCATGGCCATGCCTCTACCTGAGGAGGGGTGGTACATCTGTGACCGTGACCAGAGCCAAAAACCTCCCGGAGCATTGGCATAACGTTTCCAGTCCCTTGCAGATTCCGCTGGGTTGCCCAGAATTTACACCTGTGCTCAACCGGGTGCCAGACTGCCTGTCACAGATCACTGCCCCACATGACATCATCACTGATGACTTCTCTGGGCTCCTTGGCACCCTTGATATGCCAACTTCTGAGGAGAGTCTCTCTACTAGAACTCTTTCTAGATTCCCCCCACCCCCAAAAACCCTGAGTACCTCAAGCGTAAGGGTTTTGTTGTTGTTGTTATTTTGTCTTGTTTTTTAATTTCTGAGTCCTTCATTCACAGATTTGCTACTAGTTGAAACCTTGTACAAAGAACTTATCTTAATTAGGATTTTATTGCTGTGAACAGACACCATGACCAAGGCAGCTCTTATAAGGACAACATTTAGTAGGAGCTGGCTTACAGGTTCAGAGGTTCAGTCCATTCTCATCAAGGCAGGAGCATGGCAGCTTCCGGGCAGAGCTGAGAGTTGCACATCTTGTTTCAAAGGCAAATAGGAGAAGGTTGGCTTCCAGGCAGCTAGGACTAGGGTCTTAAAGCCCAGGCCCACAGTGACACACCTAATAGTGGCACTCCCTGGGCCGAGCATATGCTAACCATCACAGAATCCTTTCTGGAAAACAAGCTTGAGAAATGGAGAGAAGAATGCAGAGGCAGTAAAGATGGCAGGACACACGCATCGTGGTACACCAAGGAGGTCGAGGCCAGACAGTCAGGAGTCTGAGCCCAGCCTGAGATGGTTTCAGTGGAAGACAAGGAGACATCTGAAAGGAGGAGCTGAGAAACAGGAGGGTGGGGGACAGAAGATGGTGACACAGTTAAACACATTGGGTTGTGGACTTGTCCTCGTCGTGCCCTGTGGCTAGGAGATGCATCCTGGCTGCGGTAGGTGGCTTCAGGCCTTACGGAAGCCATGCTGCTTCCTGGTTGGAACCGTGGAACAGACTCTGGGGAAGGAGATGGCTGGGCCAGGCAGGTCAGCCTCTGGAGTGGTGACAGATTGGTTAAGGATCTCTCTGATCTGACTGGCACTACCAGCTTGGGAAACAGCTTTCCTTTCTTTCTTTCTTTCTTTCTTTCTTTCTTTGTTTTTTGTTTGTTTGTTTTTGTTTTTTGAGACAGGGTTTCTCTGCATAGCCCTGGCTGTCCTGGAACTCACTCTGTAGACCAGGCTGGCCTTGAACTGAGAAATTCGCCTGCCTCTGCCTCCCAAGTGCTGGTATTAAAGGCGTGTGCCACCACTGCCCAGCGGGAAATAGTTTCTTAAGGGATTCATTTCCCTGTAGTTAATGGGGAAAGGTTTTGTCTGGTGAGAGATAGATCCAAGCCTTGTGTTAGGGTTTGAATGTCAACTGTCCCTCACAGTCTTCTGGTCTGAGTGGTTATTTCCAAGCTGGTGGCATTGTTTGTGGGGCTATGGATCCTCAAAGAGGTGGGGCTTGATTGGTGGTAGTGACTCAGTGGGGGTGGGCCTTTGAAGGTTATTAGCCAGGCCCCTGGCTCCTGCTGCTGCCTGTTTCCTGGTGGGCAGTCCTGAAGCTGTGTCTGCCTCATGGTCTGTGGTGCCCACCCCCCAACTAGACACATGAGCATCATATGGGGAGCTTGTTAAGGCTGCAGGGTTGTGGTCCCTACCTATACTCACTGGGCCTGAGCCTGTACCTTAAAAGATTCCTAAGTAAGTTCAAGTTGAAAAGTCAGTGAGAGGGCATTGGGACCACCACACTAATTCACCAAAGGCAGCATATTGTATTGGAAAAGTGTTAGCAGGGATTAAGGGTTCTCAACACACACACACACACACACACACACCCCAATAGGTATATGAGGCAATGCACATGTTAAGTAAGTTGGCAATTCACATATTATACATCAGAAATATGTGTAACTTTTACTTGTTAATCAAAAGTGAATTTTTTAAGCTGTTGGAGCTAGAGAGGTGATCAGCAGTTAAGAGCTGAGGCAGCGGACCTGGGTTCCATTTCTTCCAGCCACAGAGCAGCTCACAGCCATTAGTAACACCAGTCCCAGGGTGCCTGACACTCTCTTCCAGCCTCCATACAGGCCCGAGGTAGGCTAGAGAGATGGCTCAGCGGTTAAGAGCACTGACTGCTCTTCCGAAGGTCCTGAGTTCAAATCCCAGCACCCACATGGTGGCTCACAACCATCCGTAATGAGATCTGATGCAAGTGGGGTTGGAGCGAGAAGAAAAAATGTCTGAAGATAGCTACAGTGTACTTACATATAATAAATAAATAAATCTTTAAAAAAAGAAAAAAGAAGCCTGAGACCTCTCTTCTCTTCTCTTGCTCCCTTCCCCTCTTCCCCTTCTTCCCCATTCCCTTCCTCCCTCCCACGTGCTCATGGCCAACCTCTCCTCCTCCTCCTCCTCCTCCTCCTCCACTTCCTCCTCCTCCTCCTCCACTTTCTCTCTCTCTCTCTCTCTCTCTCTCTCTCTCTCTCTCTCTCTCTGCCTTTCTCTGTCTCTACTACCCCCTCAACTCCCATCCCCATGCTCTAAATAAACACTATTCTATACTTAAAAAAAGAAAAGAAAAGAAAAAAGAAAATCCCGAGACGTTTGCCAGTAACAGATTTTGCCACTTTGGACAAGTCCCTTATCACCCCGTGTTTATGCTGTCCTCCATAAAACCTTCCCCCAGAGGACGACAGTATTGCAGTGCTTAAATGATAACAATGTATCATTCCCTGGGGCCCTGGCTCAGCACCTGCAGTAAAGAGCAGTATGCAACCTGGATAGTCTCCTCATTCCTCAGAGTTTCAGTTTCCCCCTGTTTAAATCAGAGCAATGGGTATCCTAGCCCACAGGGATGCTGAAGCATACAGGGAGATGTGTGCACCAGGGTCCAGCCAAGGCTGGTGCTGAAAGCTCATTTAGCCTTATCAGTGGGCACATGTTGACCTGAGACCATGGCATGAACTCATGTATGCCCCTGTGCTGCAGGGAATGCCTGCTTCTTACTGCTTGTCCAGCAAGAACGTGGCTTCTGGGAGCTGGACAGTGGGTACTACAGGGGAGGGGACCCAAACATTTGTAGGCAGAAGAGAAAGAGAGGGGGAGACAGGTCTGGGAAGTCAGACATCTACCCCATTCGCTTACCTGGATTCCCCACTAGACCCTAAGCTGCTTAAGGACAGATGGGTCTTCTTTCTCACCATGAAGTTTGTGTGGCTCTAGAGCGGTGGGTCTCAACCTTCCTAATTCTGTGACCCTTTAATACAGTTCCTCATGTAATTATTGTGTTGCTACTTTATAACTGTAAATTGCTACTGTTAGGATTCTTAATACAAATACCTGTGTTTTCCAGTAGTCTTAGGCAATCCCTGTGAAAGGGTTGTCCCACCCTCCACTGGGGTCATGAACCACGGATTGTAAACGACTGGTCTAGAATTTTGTTTGGTAGATAGTAGGAATATATTCTAAGTGTACTGTATGAACAAATACAGAATAAAATGATACGGTCATATACAGGATTCCTAGGAAGAAGAGTCTTCCCCATCCGCTTCCTTTTGGGGCTGTTTTGTTTATTTTGGTGATTGTGGGGATCAAGCTCAGGGCCCTAGATGTGTCAGACAAGTGCTCTCCCACTGAGCTATAGCCCAGTCCTTCCCTGGGCTTTCTGCCTGCACACTGCATTGTCAGGGGCTGAAGGGATGGCATCTATCATTGTGGCCACTCGCAGCCTGTTCTCACAGGCTTCTGGTGAGCCTGGGATGACCAGAGCCTTCCCACAAAACCCAACAGTCTGTCTGTAAGCCTCCTGGAGAACCTCCCCTCTCAGATAAAGGTGGGGGACACTGTGAGCTCAGCTTTGACTCCAAATCTGGAAGAGACCATTTCTAGTCAAGGGGGTGAGCCACTGCAGTGTCTTCAAAGTTTGACTTTGGGGTTGGGTAGATGTGTTCCTCAGTCTTAGCATTGTCCTTTCTTGCTTCCTGTATGGCATTAGGTTAATTGCTTCTCTCTCATGAAAACTGGTTTCCTTGTTTACAAAACATGGATATTAGAAACTTCCTCATGTAGTATTGTTATGTGGAAGAAAACAGAACATGGCGTGGAGCATCCAAGTGAGGCACTTGAGAGTTCTTGAGGCACCGAGAAGCTGCACTAGGGCTGTGGTGTGAGCACGACCAACCTGGACACACAGACACACTTGTGCCAAGGGTAAAGACTAGGACTGTGCCCCAGAAGGAGCCTCCTCTCCATTCCCAGACCTGAGAAGGCCAGCTGCTCCAAGGCTATATATCACCTCATGTCTGAGTCAGGGCATTAGGGCTGTTACTTGTGGAAGTAAGGATTCTGCAGCTCCAGGGCCAGATTGGATACTGATGCTATCCTGGCTATACGAACACCAGCTTCTCAGGCAGGCCTTGGGTTTCCATGGGGCATCAGCCCTTTAGAAGCCCTCTGGGAGGGGTCTTTCCATACAGCAATCTAAAGCATACACGTGGAAAATGCTAACATTTTAAAGTCCCTCGGCTCTTCTCACTAGGCCTCATTCCCATTATTGCCACAGACACTCTAGGGTCCTTAAACTTTTATAAACAACACACCCTCTTGTTCTTTCTCATGGTTTTCCTGGAGTGGGAGGAGGGGGCTCAAATCTCAGCAGGATCCAGAAATCACTCGGCCAGGTACAATTGCTGGTTTGGAAGCCTTTGAAAAGGTTAAGCAAGAGAAGGTGGGAGGCTTTCAGGAGACCCTAGGGCCCTCTAAAGCTTACAAAGCCACTGCCACATACTCCCCTGCTGCCACCCAGCCATACCACACAACTGCATCCAGACACTGGATAAAGCAAAGGGTGTGCCAGAGGGCACGGCCCCACTTCCTCACTAGACTAGAACATTTTCTTTGTACCCGATACTTCCTTTATGCTGGGCGCTTCTGATTTCTGCTGTGTTGGGGAATTTTCTTGTTAGTTCCTACATCCTCACTTGTTCAAAAACATTCTCAATGTGTAGGGGAGGGCCATTCTTTGCTGGGGGGCTGCTCAGGGTGTTAAAGGGCTTTCTTGGCATCCCCAGCCTTGGTCCTGTAGGTGTAAGCTGGACCCACACGCATACAAGCTGAGATCCAGATCATAAATGATTCAATGGAGATCACAATGTCTCCAAACAGTTCCAATACCTCATGGGTAAACCACTTCATTTCCTGCTGTTTGATTGATCCCTGTTATTAAGGCCAGTCTCTGCTTTGCAGAGGCAGGACCTACTCTGAGTTCTCCTGTAAGAAGCTTTAAAGAAAGCAGAGAGCAGGTAAGGGCCGCTGCTGTTCATGCCTAAGGGCAGGTATGTTCCCGACCAGACCTCCAGGGAGTCATTACATCAGACTTGATCAGGGCTGAGGGCAGGGGAGAGGCAAGGAGCATTGCCTGTGTGGTTCTGTCAGCTCTACTCTAGTAGCTAATCCTCTAGGAGGCTTGCTGGCCCAGACACTTCCCTACAGAGGTTGTAGCTTCCCTGATTCACACATTTAGTAAGTCTCTCAGCTGGAAAAATGTCAGGTCCAAACTGGAAAAAGTGAACTCTATGTGTGCTCTGGGCCAGCCAGTGGGCTACTTTACCAGTAGATAGTAAAGAACTAGAGATACAGTCCTAAATGGAATGTATATGGCATACCTTTTCCTCCCAAGGATCAGGAATCGTAGGTTCGTGAGGGAAAGTGTGTAAGGGCCAGAGGTGGTGAATGACTACAGGTAAACCGTCTACTGAATACAGCAGGGCAGCTGCACGTATGAACTCACAGTGGTTAATGACAGCATGCATAAGACCTGTGCAAGCCCAAGCCAGACTAAATCCCAACATGGAGAGAGGAGCTGGGCATGAGTCCCATCCCAGCAGAAGATCTATTGCCAACTGTCAGCTGCTGAGAGAGCAAGAATCAGTTTTCTCTAGGAGTGTGGCCTCAGGTAAGTGTAGGACACACTCCCAAGAATATGTAGACAACACAAATTGGAGTTGTTGACAAAGGAGAAGGAGGAGGAGGAGGAAGAAGAGGAGGAAGAGGAGGAGGAAGAGGAGGAGGAGGAGGAGGAGGAGGACACAAAGTTAGGTAATTGAGAAGGCAGGAGTTGGAGGAGGGGTGAATATGGTCAAGACAGATATGAAATCCTCAAAGAAATATACCCATGTATGTTACCTTTTATTGTTAAAGCTTCTCCTTTTTTCCATAAAATAATGGTTATAATAAAATGATAAGTTTTAAAACTAGTCACACTTGTATGGACAATCTTAAGCTGCCCTCTGGAAAAATTATTTTAGATATTTTTACATGAAACCCTGCAATCTAGGAATCACTAACAAGAATCTTGGCCACCCAAGTTCAGAACGAATGGGCAGGGCAGACTGCTGAGCCACAGTGATGAGTCACTCTTAAAGGCTTGGGCAGGAGTCTGTGGCAGGCAGGATTTCTCTGGCACTGCGTTCTAGCATAAAGCTTCCCTTCCTTGACCACTCTTATGATACCACAGGAATTGACCAGAAGAACCCGATGTGCATTTGGGCACTAACTCCAATGGGATTGATGGCCACCAGCATTGTGGGAAAAGCCATTAGATAAACAAGGAGCCAGGAGCAATCAGAGGATAGCAACTAGGAAATCGCCCTAATATACTTGATTCCTGCCCAGTAAATTTTTAAGAATTAATTAACAAAGATTAGTGGCCACAGATAAGCTAGTAAACAAAGGGTTACCCAGCATTATGCTTTTTGTCTTCTACTTTAAACCAGGGGTGTCTAACTTGAAGCCCCATAGGCTACCTACGTCCTGGGACAGCTAAGGATGTGGCTTAACAGGTTTGTGGCTGATGATATCAATGTGTCAGTGTTGAGGTACATCCCAGACCTTAAGCTATTTGGAGAGAGCAAGTTTTGTGTGCGTTTAATCATTGTGGTCCTGTGTTTTAACTTACTGGATGTAGTACCGGCATCTTAACACAAGAGGGCACTGCTGCCTAGTTTATTTAAATAGGTGTTTTGTTTTGTTTTGTTTTTTTTCTGGGTGTGCCCCGTTTTTATTCTTTATTTTTTTAAGCTTCGAAATTTTTATTGTAGTGGGTACATGAGGCTATCTCATGGGAGTATGTAAAGTACTTTGGACGCATTCTCCCAACCCCAGCACTCTCTCCTTCCTCTCTGCCCCTCCCGTTGCCGTCTTTGTTCCTTCTGTCCTCTGAATACATATGCTTCACATAATTGAATAAAATCTAGGACCCCAAAGTGAAAGAAAATATGGTTTTTGCCTTTCTGAGACCAACTTAATTCCTTCAGCACAGCAATCTTCAGTTCACCATTTTCTTTCAATTAACATAACTTCATTCTTCCTTGCCAGTCTGCACCATTCATAGCACTACTGTGCAGTGAACTGCGTACTGTTTGGCCACCTTCCCAAAATATAGCTCACTAGTATCCTACCATAGTCAATGATAATTTTGTGCATGGTGTGTTGTTTTCTACAGTAAATTTTTCTGAAGTTACACAGTAAGAAGAAAAGTTTTTATTTATTTTTGTAAGCAGATGCCACTAGGCTAGAATGGAGAGGGTTTGGTTTTTTTTTCAACCTTGGGGTTCACAATAAAGAAAGCTGTGTTATGCAGACACCCCACGAGTACAGAGGGGCTGGAGTAAGAGCCACTCTGTTTGACTTTCATGAGAGTCAAAGTTCTGCTGAGACGTTGGCGGAGTCTAAGCCTCAAATGTAGCACAACTCAATAAATAATAAAGTAACCAAATTCAAGTGAGCCTTGACTCAGGCTCGCCTGAGCAGACCCTTGCGGGAATTTGCAAGTAATTATGAGATTTTAAAGGATTTCTTGCTTTATTAAAGACTACTCTACAGAATTTTTTTCATAGCAAACTCCCTAGTAGTGTACAGTCAAATAAGGCAAAACCTGGGGGTAGGGATGCAGCTTGGTGATAGAGCATTTGCCCGACATGCTTGCATGAGAGTTTGAAATCTAGCATCATAAAAAATAAAAATAAAAAACCAAATATCTGAATTTCTAAAGTTGAATTTATCACTATTTTCCTAGGTGCCATTTCTAGCAAATGAAGTGTATACTGTTATCTTAAATTGCCTTGTATAAAGAACCGGCAGAGTATAGTTCATTTACAGTGGGAGGCGGTGTCACTAAGGGGAGCAGAGAGCTATGTAATCTTACACACCTGAAAATGAAATCTTAAAAGTCTTAATGTGAAAACCCACTTTCCTGATTCATGGCTGCATTCAACGTTTGCAAAGAAATGTGTTCTGTCTTGAGGAAGAAGAGGAGGAGGAAAGGAAGAGAGGAGGGGAGGGAGGAGGAGGAAGAAGAAAACGTTGTTTCTTTTGGTCTTCCTAAAGTCGTTACTTGTCATTCTTCTGTGAATGAGTCACCAGTTTGATCTATGTTCTCAGTGGCCAGTCTCTCTAGTATCTGAATGCTGATGTTTGTATGTCACCTCCTACCTAGTATTGTCTCATACAGTTCATTCCTGGAGGGCTGGGGCAGCACTTACTTACCCTGTTAGTACAGAGCATCACCCTGGGCTATCATTCAGAAAAAGTCACAGCTCCTTGTTAGAACACAGTCCAAGAATGGAGTCATGTGAGGTGAATTCTGAGTACTTGTGAAAAAACCCTGAGAAAACTCCAAGAAAAGACTGGAGTCTGGTGACCTTAGTGTCTAGAGGTTACCACCTCTAGAGCAGTAAACAACTGGTGACTCATAAATAAGGAGGAAGCAGATGGAATTTTCCACGATTAAAGGTTGTAATATTTTGTTTGATTCTGTAGCTTGATTGGAAACTCTTTTTAAGCAAACACACAGCACTCTATTTTTATTTTATGTGCACGAGTGATTTACCTGCATATATACCTGTGTAACGTGTGCATTCATGGTGCCTAGAGAGGCCATAAGAAGATGCCAAAGCCCCAGGAACTGGACTCACCAGATGGTTGTGAGCCCCCATGTGGATGCTGGGAATCAAATCCAACCCACGTCCTCTACAAGAGCAACCAGTGCTCAACCACTGAGCCGTGTCTCTAGACCCTATACTGGCTGGTTTTGTGTGTCAACTTGACACAAGCTGGAGTTGTCACAGAAAAAGGAGCCTCCCTTGAGGAAATACCTCCAGCTGTAAGACATTTTCTCAATTAATGATCAATGGGGGAGGGCCCAGCTCCTTGTGGGTGGTGCCATCCCTGGGCTGGTAGTCTTGGGTTCTATAAGAGAGCAAGCTGAGCAAGCCAGGGGAAGCAAGCCAGTAAGCAGCACCCCTCCATGGCCTCTGCATCAGCTCCTGCCTCCAGGTTCCTGCCTTGTGTGAGTTCCTGTCCTGACTTCCTTTGGTGATGAACAGCAATGTGGAAGTGTAAGCTGAATAAACCGTTTCCTCCCCAACTTGCTTCTTGTTTGGGCAGGAATAGAAACCCTGACTAAGACAGACCCCATCAGCTTCTTTATCTAACTGGGGACAAGACTCTCGACACAGAGTACTCACAACATGTCTGACATACAATCGATACTGTAGGTGTCTATGAAAGCAATTGCTTTTAATGAGGTAAGGTAAAAATATGCTTAGAGTTTTTAAAAGCCAAGCTGAAGCTTTAAGCCAGGCATGGTGCCTAATGCCTGCAGTCTCAGCACACAGGGAAACTGAGTCTAAAGAGAAAGAAAAGTGTAGTGGAGGGAGGCCAATGGGGGATGAAAATATTCTGAAGTCACATAGTGGTGATGGGTGAATAGATTGTTCATACATAAAACCCACTGAATGTGGACTTGAAGAGGTAAATTTTATGGTATGTGAGTTATATCTCAATAAGCAGTGTCCACTGGCCTGACCCCCTGGAGCTCCTGGAGACTGGATCACCAACCAAAGAATACACATGGAGGAACCCATGGCTCTGGCTGCATATGCGGCAGAGGATGGCCTCGTTGGACATCAGTGGGAGGAGAAGCCCTTGGGCCTGAGGGTGTTTGATGCCCCAGTGTAGGGGAACGACGGGGGGGGGGGGGGGGGGGGGGGGGGGGGGGGGGGGGGGGCCCCCCTCAGGGGGGGGGGGGGGGGGGGATAGGATAGGGGGTTTCCGAAGGGGAGACCTGGAAAATAGATTTTTAAAAAATAAAAATAATTTTAAAAAAACACCAAAAAAAGAAATAAAAAATATTTTATTTATATATATATATATATATATATATATATATATATATATATATACACACACACACACACACACACAATTAAATTACACACACATACACACACACACACACACACCACTAGACACTTAACCCTATCCTGACATGGATGGTGTGGGGTATAAAAGAGGTCCTGGCACTGGCAGACCTTGTTTAGGGGGCATCTGCAGAGTAGGGGTCAGCCCCTTTCCCCTCTAATGGCTGCAGAAGATGTTGTGATCCACATCTATGACTTGCAGACTCAGAACATTTAGTACATGACTAGCCCAGGTCCCACAAGAAGTATGGATGTATAAGTAACCGGAAACAGCTGGACAGTTCCAACTGAAAGACCCTGGAAGAAAAATGCCCCTAGGCTCAGCACTAGAGCCCTAGGCCACCCAGGGGCCTGAGATGGGCTTAACTCACCCCCCTTAGACAGTTCTGAGAATGGTTGTTTTTACCTTGTTCCAAAAACAGGCCCACCATGAAATGTCATGATGAACTTTGTTCTGAAAATTGTTTTGGGGAAGTAGTTGTTTTGACTTGGCTCCTATCCTGCTGATCAACCAATTTGTTACAGTGACCTCTGTTTTGAGACCCTCTGCTCTTTCCCATGACGCATGTTCCCCCTGCTCCCCCTTTTGCTTTGTGATTTTTCCCTACAAATACCCCTAACTTCAGCTGCTCGGGGTCGATCTCCTCTGCCCTGTGTGGGTTATGAGCTCGGCCCAGTGCACTGCTTCCCCGAATAAACCTCGTGCGCTTGCAGCAAGTTCGGTTTCTCGTGAGTCATTGGGGGGTCATGTCTTCCTGTGGCTTGAGTGAGGGTCTCCCCAATTCGGGGGTCTTTCACAACCAACCACTTTGGATCAAGTTGAGGACCAAGGCCATAAAGTAATTAACCAGACAGACATTGCAGGGCATCACTGGGTGCAGTATGAGGTAAGGAAAGTTAGTGGCCAGTAGTTGAGAAGGTTTTCTGTGCCTGGGTCTTTGAGAAAAGATTCAGTGGATGGGTGAGGTTCCATGTTCAGAGATAGGTAAGAAGGGCTCATGGATGCGCTTTTCCTGGAAGGATACGTACCCTCTGGTGCTCTTTAACAAGCTGAGGTATGTGTGAATCTTATATTCACACCAGAATTCACACCAACACAGCTGAAGCCACTGGTGTCTGTTTCAACCAAGTAATTGAAGGTAAGGTGTCTCCCAAACAAAGACAGAGGAGTAAGAACGTCCTAGGCTGTTCGGCCGACTATTCACTCACCTGCTTCATTTATTTGATAAGCTAATTTTTAGCATCTATTTGATGATCACCTGGCTTTAGAAATAGACATAATCCTTTGGGACGATTGAGATTGGCGACCCAAGAAAGCACCATCCAGTAGGGAATGTGATCTAGAAAAGAGCTATTGAAAGCACAGAAAGGCAGGTATGGGGACTCAGCCGAACAGCACTTGGGAGTCAGAGGCAGGAGGATGTCTGTGAATTTGAGGCCAGCATAGGTTATATAGGGAATTCTGGGTAAACCTGGACTAAACAATGAGAACTTCCCTCCAAACAAACAAACAAACAAAACCACTGTATTATACGGGAGTTGATTTTTTTTCCTCCAAAAGTTTTTTTTTCTGACCAATCAGAAATGCTCTTTTAAAAAATTCTATAGATGTCCATAGCAGAGCTTCTACTGACTGATAGGAGGACGAGCAAGATTAAGGGAAGAGATGGGGGAAGGGTCCAGGGTTAGGAACCTAGGTGGTTATAGGTGGGTTTAAAATTTAATCTTGAAAATATCCACGCTATATTGTTTCAGGATCCTTTCTTTCTCTCTTTCTCTCTCTCTTTCTTTCTTTCTTTCCTTCCTTCCTTCCTTCCTTCCTTCCTCCCCCTCCCTCCCTTTTTCCCTCCCTCCTTCCCTTCCTTCCTTCCTTCCTTCCTTCTTTGTTTTTTTTTTTTTTGTTTGTCTATTTGGTTTGGTTTGAGACAGGGTTTTCTCTGTATAGCCCTGATTGTCCTGGAATTTCCCATGTAGACCAGGCTGGCCTCTTCCTCCCAAGTGCTGGGATTAGTGTGTGGCACCACTGCCTGGCTCTGGCTCATTTCTTGAGTAAAGGCTTGATGGAGACCAAAGGATTCATCTCACTCAAGAAAGTTCTATTCTCTACTGGTGTTGATTTTTGACCCACCCCACATCCAAGGACCTTTGTCAAGAAGAAAAAAAGTACAGTTTGTAATTTTAAAAGAGAAGAAGCCTCTTGGTATTGCAAAATAATGTACATTCTACCATCTTTACTGCATCTAAGTGTTGAGTGGCCTTGGGACACTCATGTAGTTGGATGCCCATCAGTCAGCACCATGGTAACCTCAAGTCTCCTTTCTGTTTCCAAGAACCTAACTATTTAAGGTCTCTTGTGTAAGTGAAATCACACAATTTTTATACTTTGAAATCTTGTATTTTCTACTTAGGATAATGCTTTTGAGGTTGGTCCTTGTTGGAGCATGTGTCAGAATTCCATTTGGTTTTAAGGCTGGGCAACCCAAGGCGAGTAAAGTCAGTTACGTTGTTCTCTTAAAGGAGACTTAAGCAAACAGGCTGAATACACAGTAACACAACCACCTTAAGTCTTAAGTAACTTCAATGTGTTATTAACTCTGGCTGTGAGGTCCAGCAAAAGTTCCAGTCTTTAACAATGTAAGGGATAGTTTCGTAGTCTTGCCCTGCCACAGTAAACAGCATTGCTGTGAACAGTAGCATCTGTTCAACTTCCTGGGGTTTTTTTAGACATTTTGATTCGTACTTAAAAGTGAAATTTTTGGATCATATGGTGATTCTATGTAACTTTTGAGGAAACTACCAAATTGTTTTGCACAGCAGCAGAACCACTTTACAAACCCTTAGGCATTCATTACTTGTGAGATCACATTTCTCCACCTCCTGGTCAGCAACTGCACCAGATGGTGGGGAAAGTCCTAAACTTTGAGGTAGAAGGAGTGTTAATACCACTGAGGGATGGAAGGATGGCTCTGTGGGTAGAGTGCTTGCTTCAAGTGTGAGGAACTGACTGCTAACCCCAAACTAACAGAAAAATGCTAGGCCTGTGACCTGTGCTTGTAATGCCAGCACTGAAGGGCAAGGCAGGACTTGGCAAAGTCCTTGTCTGATGTCCAAGGTCAGGATGACAGCACAGTGGACACACTTGCTCAGAGAGAATAGGGTTTAAGTTATTGGACTTGAACACAGTGTCCCGAAGTAGAAATTTCTGGTTTGGTTGAAGACTCAGTTGTGTCATGTGATATTTTTCTGGAAACTGTCTTATGAGAGGATGTTTGCTGAGACTAGACACGTGGTGTTTATCTGGAAGCTGCCTGGTGAGAGGGCATGTGCTGCTTAGCTGGAGCAGATGCTTGAGGGGATGCATGATGTTTGGAAAGAGTATAGTATAACCCAACAAACAGTGGACAACACTCTGGCATGGTTTGCTTTGCTGATCTTCATTGGACTTCGACTTGCTGGTCTTTGCTCTAGCATTGGTTCACCTTGCTTTCATCACCGATCTCACTAGTGACTTTGTAGAGAGAAACTTACCAAAGAACTTCTGGAGGTGTTTCAGCTGCTTCTTGCCACTTCAGCAAATTGCTGATTGGCAAATTCTCGAGGTTTTTTCTGGATCAAGATGCTGATGCTGATTCGTGTTTGGTGTTTTGCTAATGGACTGGACTGCTAACAAAAAAGATCAGAATCACGCCCAAAGAACCACTTCTAAACAGGTCCATGCCCTCTTGTCCTATTAGCCATCTTCCTCCCCTACCTTTGGCCAATGATCTATAAGGGAAGTTGAAGCATTTAAGAACACTTATTAAAGTATATTTTGAAAAAAAAATAAGCCTGCAGTGCACGCACTCACACACACACACACACACACACACACACACACACACACACAGTCCTATGTGTGGTGGTGCTGTTTGGGAGGAAATGTGTGTGTTAGAGGGGGTTGAGCCTCAGTGGAGAAAGTGGCTCACTGTGGGTAGGTCTTAGAATTCTATGGCCTGGCCCACTTCCTGTTGATCACACTCTGCTTTCTGAGTTCTATAACTCCCCTGCCATGCAACAGTACCTTCAAACTGCGAGCCAAAATAAATTCCTTCTTTTTTCCTAAAGCTGCTAAAGACAGTGACTAATACACAGGGATGACTGCCTTGCTCCCTTTCCACCTTGACTCCATTTGGTCTACCAACCCTTAGATGCCGTCTGCGCTCATGAGTCTTCCCCCATGCAACTGGTCATGTCTGGAAACACGTTCACTTGGCACATTCAGAGGTGTGTTTTACTTACCTCCGTGCATCTTTTTGCCAAGCCAAGTTGAAAAATGAAGATTAGCTATCACCCCAGCTTAGCTTTCCAATGTTATTGGTTTTTTATTTTGTTTTTGAGGCCAGGGTAGGTTTAATTTATAGAAAAGTTACACAGGGTACAGAGCGCTCACAATTACCCTTTCACCCAGTTTCCCTTTGTGTTGGCATAGCTACAGTGTGTTTATGAAAGGGAAGTGTTGTTTTTTTTTTTTAAATTTTATTTACATGAGTACATTGTAGCTGTCTTCAGACACACCAGAAGAAGGCACTGGATCCCATCACAGATGGTTGTGAGCCACCATGTGGTTTCTCGGAACTGAACTCAGGACCTCTGGAAGACCAGTCAGTGCTCTTAACTGCTGAGCCACCTCTCCAGCCCCCGAAAGGGAAGTGTTTAAGACTCACCCAGTACTGACTCTGACCAAATGTTAGACTTGGTTCAGATCTGTCAGGTCTTTTCCTGTCCCAGAGCGTTGCACCTCAATACTAAGGTTGTAGTCTACCGAGTCAGGACAGTTTTCCTGAGCTCCACACAAAATGAAGAACTCCCTTTTCTTAGTAGGGCTTTTTCTTCTCTGCCTGCTCTGGGGATCCTGGCCCCCAATCTTCTATCTGAGGAATGTCACATAGTCCTTGGCAAAATTACAGGTCCAACTTCTTCTCTCCAGATAAGAATCTGCTCAGCAAGCACCTGGGATTCCTGGAATGCCTCTCCTTCCAAATGAGGTATTCCCAGAACATTAAGCCTCACCCTAAGAAGAACCTCTTCCCTCTCTCCAAAGTTCATATATAGCCCTCGATTCACTGGTAATAAAGTATATTGCGCAAGCTGTCTCATTGAATATCGTCTAAAGGAATTGTTTTACTGAATATTGGCCAAGAGAGCTGTAACACCAAAGTCCTCAGAGAAGCCCTGGGCACTCACACTCCCAACCGGACATAGATCCGGCAGTCCTCACCTGATCCGGGCTCCACTTCATCCTTCCAGCATAGTCTGCAGTGGCATCTGGACATCCTGAGGGATAAAGAAGAACCAGAGAACAGCCAGGACCACGTGATGTGCCAGCGGCTCAGCTCCTTGTGATGTCAGCTCCTAGCCTTACTTTGTCCTGTGTCTGGTGGGAACCATGCCGATGACGCTTTAAGCTCCGT
This sequence comes from Rhynchomys soricoides, assembly GCA_019843965.1. Taxonomy (NCBI): domain Eukaryota; kingdom Metazoa; phylum Chordata; class Mammalia; order Rodentia; family Muridae; genus Rhynchomys; species Rhynchomys soricoides. The sequence continues at coordinate 3,464,716 of JADRCH010000029.1, read as the reverse complement.
GAAGATAGAAGGGGATTGTAGAGGTGAATGGAGGGGATAGTGTGCTGGAACGCTGAAGCTCATTCCTGCTGCTACAGTGTCCCTGTTCTCACCAGCATGATGCGCGTCACCACCAGGATGTAGGTCCTTCCTGCATCCGCACATGGTATAGGAGAGAAGGCTGTGGAGAGGAAACGGGGGGGGGGAGGGAAAGAAGGAGGGAAGGAGAGAAGGAGTGGCTCTCTGGCATGCCTCTCCTCATCAAAACACACCCCACTATAAAGCCTCGAGACTCTGTCTAAAGCTGGTTACCTCCCAGAGGCCCCATCTTCCAATACAGTTGCACAAGAAGGGTTCAGCATCTGAAAATGGGGGACACAGTAACACAGACACTTCAGTCTAGAGTGCAACCTGAACGTGTGTGTGTCTGTGTGTCTGTGTGTCTGTGTGTGTCTGTGTGTGTTCGTTCGAATGAATCGCTGCTGCCTCAACACCCAGGTTGGGGCAATTCGTTGTTAGAAACCTCCTCACATTCCTGGAACGCCCCGCCCCCTACACTGAGCCCTCCAATCCTGAGCCCTGAAAGCTCATCTCCCTCAGTAAGCACCTGCCTTGTGTTCTAGATCCTCATTTCTCCAGAAGCCAGCCTTCCAACCCAATAGATGCACAGACATGCACGGCTCACCGACTGGACCCTTTTATAAAGACCACTAGGTGGGAATAGTTTCCAGAAGTCCCTGCACCGGTTTTATTGGTGGCCTTCTGAAAATCAGGCTTCAACTAATGGAAGAATGAGACTCTGGCTTGAGGGCAGATTGACAGAGCCATTTTTGGAGTTCAATGGAGTGCACATTGGTGCAGTACTGTAGCTACACGGGGCCAAGGTGCCTAGGATGGGGGCGGGGTGGAGAACATGTGTGTATGGGTCATGACTGCTTGGAAAGCAATGGACTATATCATGATAGGGCTGAGTTAGTGGCTCAGTGGGTAACATGCTTGCTTTACAAGCACCTGGCTTTGATCCCTAGAGCTCCCACCTAAAAACAAAAAGTGGGAAACAGCAGCCACATGCTCAAAATCCCAACTCTGGGGAGTCAGAGTCAGCTGACCCACGATCCACGAGCTAGCCAGCCAGCCAGCCTGCTCGGTGTGTCCCACATCAGCCAGCGAGAGAGCTTGCCTTTTAAAAAGGTGGTGGTTGAGGGCTGGAGGGATGACTCAGCTATTGAAGACTAGACTCACCACCAAAATATCAAAATGGTTAGTGACACCTGAGAAGTGACATCAGAGGTTCTCTGGCCTCCGAACACACACAGACACGTGCACAGAGAACACATGTACAAAAAAAGGGGGGGGGCAGGAGTTACAGAACGTCTTTGTGATCTGAGAGAACTCACTGGGGGTCTTGACTTCCTAGTGTATGAAGCATGCCTTCAATGTATTCCCAGACTCGATAGTGAGAGCTCAGTCCAGAGACCTTTGGTTTACTCTTCTATTAAACTTGCTGTAGCGTACACAGACACAGATTGTGGCACTTCACGCGTTTTTAGGAACACAGCTCTCAGGTACCGCGGCTTCGATACTGCGTGGTCATCACGGCAATCTGCCTCGAGAACTTTCATCTTGCCATAGTGAAAGCTTGTCCCCATGAAAGGTAACTCCTAATCCCTGCCCCCCAGCCTCCCATAACCTCTTCTCCACTTCTACCTGTGTGTTTCTAAGTATCTTCTGTAAGTCGAGTTTACCTTGTAGCCACGTGGTCATGTGACCAAATGTGGGGTTGCAGAAAAACTGGGCCACAGTAACAGGTTTCTGAATGTGCAATTACCAAAAGTTAGTTCAGAAATCAAACACACCACGATTCTGAGATGTATGAGGCAGTGTTTGCACGTGTTGCCTTGTGCTCCAAACACACACAAACACTTCGCACTGTGCACTGTACTGTGCTAAAGAACACCCACGAACACCGCCTGATTCACCTATTCTCAGATTTGATACTATAGAATATCACAAATTGCAGTGACCTTACTCTCTTATGGACACATTATGTTTAATTACTGAAAACGAAGACTTGTGATATTTACCTTCCATTGTCCCAGGCATGTAAGTATCAAATTCGTCTATCTTTGGATGGGATTGTGTTAGACAAAAAAACACACCCCTCTCAAAAGCAAATTTGTTTGTTTGTTTTTTAACCCTTAAGAGGTGACAAAATGATATGTGTGTCAGAGGAATTCTTAATTAAATTTCTTTGTGATTTATTTTTATACGTATTTTCTATGTAACATTTCTCAAGCCATCATGAGTGGAAAAAGCTAAAGAATTAGATCAACTGACAAAATGCTTGGGTTTGGACCTGAGTAGAATCCCCAGAACCCGTGCCAACAAAATTGTATGCAGAAATAAGAGACAGGAAGATCTCAGAGCTGGCTGCCTAGCCAGCCTCGGCTACTTGGCAAGTTCCAGGCCGGAGAGAAACTCTATCTCAAACAACAAAAACAAAACAGAACAAAAAGGTGGATGGCCCCCGAGACCTAAACACACACACCCAAAACCCAGGCTGGACATCCCTTTTGCTCATACTCTGTGGGTAGGAGCCTAGACTGCTTTCTCTGGCTCTTTCCTTCTGTGCATGTTCTCTCTCTTACACAAATAGTGTGAGTCTTTTGTTCCATTCCTTTGGCTGTCTACCTAGGAATGGGATTGTTGAGTGGCTTGGTGACCCTAAGTGTGACTTTCTGAGAAACTGCCAATTGTTTTCCCTTTAAAGTGGGAATTGTTTGAGATGAGAGAGCCCAGCACTGGTGCAGAGGTGACGGGAAGTCCCTCGGAGGAGATTGAAGCCACCTGGGCTCAGACTGGCCTTCTGGTTGTGCAATTTATAGCTCTCCCTGGAGCTGACAGGGATCAGATGTGTTTGTGATTCAGAGGCCTTTTCTGAGTCCAGAGCTACATGGTTTCTTGGTCTGGGGTAAATTGTACTAGAACTTAGAGTTTGCCACAAAGAAATCATTTTTCAGATTTCAAACATGGTGAAGATGTGTGCATACATTTCTGGTTCCACTCTTTTTTGGTTTTTCGAGACAGGGTTTCTCTGTGTGGTCCTAGCTGTCCTGGAACTCACTCTGTAGACCAGGTTGGCCTCGAACTCAGAAATCTGCCTGCCTCTGCCTCCCAAGTGCTGGGATTAAAGGCGTGTGCCACCACTGCCCGGCTTCTGGTTCCATTCTTAGGATCTGAACTTCAAACATGATTGGTCTAAAGACTGAAGGAAAGGCCAGGGGCTTTAATTGAGAAGGCAGGAAGTAGGATATCACCGAATGCCCAACAACACAGACTAGAACTACTTAGATCAAGCCAGGCATGGCTGGACAGCAGGGAGCAGGTGACCTCATCAGCTTCGAGTTGGTTTAGAATCCCCCCCTTTTTTAACTTTAAAAAAATTATTTATTTCTGTATTTTTTATGTATGAGTGCTCTGTCGGTATGCGTGCCTGCATGCCAGCAGAGAGCATCAGATCCCATTATAGATGGTTGTGAGCCACCACGCACTGTGGTGTGGTTGCTGGCAATTGAACTCAGTATTCCTGGAAGAGTAGTCAGTGATCTTAACTATAGATAGAGCCATCTCTCCAGCCCTGTTTTTAGAATCTTAAGTTCTGTCTGGGTTCAGATTTCAGTTTTTCAACTTCCAGTTGCAGCAGAGCTTAACTTTCTCCAAATTCACTTTTTTCCTTTTGTAAAGTAGGGACATTATGGAGACTGTGAGAAACTATTTGGATAAAATAAACCCATGTGGGAGAGATGATTCTCATGGTGTCAGAGGCGTATCCTCAATGAGGATGGGATCTGCTCTTCCTCAGACCCTGAGAACAGAATCCAGGGGCTCTGTTGAGTTGGGGGATCGGAGGCTCAGTTATAGCTCTGTGCACACTTGGATTTGCAAAGCTCTAGGTATGATGCCAAGGAATCCCAAGTGCCCTTCCGAGAAGGCCTCTCAAGCAAAAACCACTTAAGAAACCATTCTCCCTCTCCTGGTTTCAGAAATCTACTTTAAACTTTTAATACTATTTGTATGCGGTTGCCCTAATATGGATTTGGCCAGTGTACTGGCTGGTTTTGTGTCAACTTGACACAAGCTGGAGTTATCACAGAGAAAGGAGCTTCAGTTGAGAAAATGCCTCCATGAGATCCAGCAGTAAGGCATCTTCTCAATTAGTGATCAAGGGCAGAGGGCCTCTTTTAGGTGGTACCATCCTGGGGCTGGTAGTCTTGGGCTCTATAAGAAAGCCAGTTGAGCAAGCCAGGGGAAGCAAGCAAGCCAGTAAGAATCATCCCTCCATGGCCTCTGCATCAGCTCCTGCTTCCTGACCTGTTTGAGTCCCAGTCCTGACTTTCTTTAGTAATGAACAGCAGCATGGAAGAGTAAGCTGAATAAACTCTTTCCTCCCCAACTTGCTTCTTGGTCATGATGTTTGTACAGGAATAGAAACCTTGACTAAGATAGCCAGCAAATCGGATTAAGCATGTAAAAGCAGTTTTTTGCTAGACAAACCTAAAGACCTAAATTCAATCCTAAAACTCATTTTAAAAAAACTGGAGATGGCAGCATGCTTCTGGAATCCCAGCACTCGGATCATGGGATGCTAAGTGTAGAGAGGAGAATTCTCCAGCAACTTTACATGAGTATGTAACACAGCAGCAGAAATCACAAGAGAGATTCTGCCTCAAATGAAGTAGAAGATGAGAACTAACCCCTAAAAGTTGTCCCCCAACTTCACCCATGCACACACGCATGCATGCACACACGCATGCATACACTCACACACACACCACATACACACACCACACATGCTCACAAACACACACTATTTTTTTTTTAAGTTTAAAGTTACCTAATTTCCTTTCAACCACTTCCTCTGTGTCCACATCAAATGTTTTGTCTTTGGGGAATCTGGCAGACACAGCTTTTCTAGTAGGTATGAAACCATGTGTCTTAAGTAAAGGACTCTCTGCACTTTAAAAATAATAATTAACTGGGCCGGGTAGGTGGATGGTTCAGTCTTTAAGAACACTGGCTGCTCTTACAGAGGACCTGATATCCAGGTTCCACGTGGAAGCTCACAATCATTTATAATTCCAGTTCCAAGGGACCTGATGCCTTCTTCTGACCTTCACGGACAGTAGGTGTGTGTGTGAGACTGCCGGGAGCCGATAGAAATATGAATTTTTCTTGGCTTAGCTAAAACAATTTTATAGTAGCTATAGGCCTTAAGTAGCTATGAACCTAAGCTTTTGTTTAGGCTTCTGTCTCCTAAGAGATGAATTCTTTCCCAGAGAACAGGTGACTCCTTTACGGTTAGGTGGTTGGCAGAAAACAGATAGTTGCCTTGGTAACATGTCCTGTTGGCTAAGTATCTGTAACTCCCTAGAATTTCCCCACCCTTGTTGCTTTGTGTAAGCCTTGGTTACTTTGTTTAAGCTTCCTTCTTTTTTTACTATATACTGCTGGTGAGAAATAAAAATTCTTTGGAGCTTGATCAGACATCCTGTCTTGCTCTCGTCCTTGTGTCTCTTGTCTCTTCATTTGCCTGTCCCCTCCTTAGGTCTGCGTTGAACACCCCGCTGGCCGGGGCATGAGACATACACATAAGCAAAACACCCATATAAGCACAATTATATTTTTTAAAGGAAACAAAAACAATTAGCAATAGCAATACAAAGAGAAAACCTTGAGTATCCAAGCAAAACTCTCCCAGGGGCCATTTAGAAACAAACACTTCTTTTGAGGACTCACTTTTATTTACTACAAATGGTTCACTCTTTAAGGAGACCCGTGGTGTTAAAAGCAGAAGCAAAGGGGAGACACTTCAAGAACATAGTGGTGTGAGCAGAGATCACTACCACTAACAGGACATGTAGAGCACTGCATGTTTGATAAGTGTGAAAGGATTAAAGGAGACAGAGCTTCCTTTCTTCCATTTTTCCTAGTGGTGGCTGGGGCTGGGGCAGAGGTAGGCTTAGCTCAGCTTCTGCTCATCCTTGTTGATGTAACTCAATAAGCCGACCTGCAAACACAGCCAGCGTCCCGATGAGACACACCAGCATAAAGACTCCAAGGAGAATGTGGTCCATCACCATTGCAACATACTTCCATTCCTCAGCCGCCTGGGGAAAGCAGAGGCCATTAGACAGGAATCCGCTAAGATGGGACATAGGCTCATAGCATCCCCTACTGGCCTGGCCTTCAATATGTAAACTTCAAACCTCAGCCCCTAAGGCCGATTATTACAATCTTTAGTTTTTGCATGATTAAGCTAAAATGACTTACTATAGTTGCCAGGGGTAGCCAACACAGCACATCTCAAGTCAATAACTGGAGCTTGAAGCCAATTCATTGGTCAACCCTCCTGTCACACTTATGCATTTGATCATTTAGACCTAGAGGTGTGTTAGCTTGGAAGTGGTGGCGAACACCTTGGATCCTAGCACTCAGAAGGCAGAGGCAGGCAGATATCTGAGTTTGAGATCATCCTGGTCTACAGAGCGAGTTCCAGGACAGCCTGGACTACACAGAGAAACCCTGTCATGAATAGATAGATAGATAGATAGATAGATAGATAGATACATACATACATACATACATACATAGACACATAAATAGATACATTGATAGACAGACAGACCCAGAGGTGTGGACTTGGAGCCACAAAGCTTACATTATTGGACTCCTGGTCTGACTTCATGGTCTCTGCAATGTACTTCACGCCCTCAATGGCACTTTTCACCTCAGGGTGCTTGATCAGCGGAGAGTGAAAGCCCATAGGTGGAGGCCCTGGCTTCCCAGAGATGTCAGAGATATCTATGTCTTCTGTAAAAATCCTTTTCTCTTGTTTATCTCTGGATGGTCTTTTCATTGTGGAGAAAAACATGATGTTTGGAATAGTGTCGATAAAAACCTAACATAAAAAAAGAAAACCCTGGCATGAGACTTTTTGTCAGTATTCCCAGAATCACTCACTTTGGGTAAGCAATATGATCTTGGGCAAATTACTCAGCGTTTCTAGACCTCACCCTCGTCCTTAAAACGACTGTACTAGAGAGGTCGCTTGGCTGCGGTCTACAGTTAGTCTACTGTAATGTAAGCAGTCAGCCACTGGGGGGAGCCTGTGTACAGACGCCAACGCTGCGTTACACTTCAGACTCAAGTTCCTGGCAGTATGTTCTCAGGACAAGTTTGTGATTTAAGACTGCTCCTTCAGCCTCAAGTATGTAAACACTTAGCTTCACAAAATAACTCTACTATTTTCTCCTGGTTTCTTTTTGTTGTTGTTGTTGTTCCTGATGCTTAGTATACAGAGGTATTGTCCACAGTCATCTAACAGGGATGGTTAGTCTCCTCCAGAAATCCTACATGGTAAGTCAGTGTTACTGACACTAACACAGTTTAGTATCTCTATGACGTTTATCAAAATTGGAATATTTAGGTGGGGGATATGGCTCAGTGGGATAGTGCTTGTCAAGAATGTTCATGGCCACCGGGCAGTGGTGGTGCATGCTGTTAATCCCAGCACTCGGGAGACAGAGGCAGGTGGATTTCTGAGTTTGAGGCCAGTCTGGTCTACAGAGTGAGTTCCAGGACATCCAGGGCTACACAGAGAAAACCTGTCTCGAAAAACCAAAACCAAACCAAAACAAAACAAAACAAAAACCAGAATGTTCATGGCCAAGTTCAATCCCCAGCACAATCTCAAAATTAGTTAAAATTAAAACATATGTGAGGCATTAACATATTTCCCTTTCAACAATATAAATATTTGTGGCCCTCCTCTCTCTCCTCCCTGTTTTGTTCTCCAAGATGATTTTCACCAGTGAAAAAGAATGCCCACACAGAAGACAGGGTCTATTAATCTCTAATCAGATTCTATAACTTGAATTGGGGTTGGGCTTAACTTGTTTTACTTTTCTTCCACCTCTTGGAAGGCTACATGAGCTGTCTCTACAAAGAAGCAGTTCCTTTTCCCAGTTCCCGAAAGCCTAGGAAGGACTTCAGTCCTAAGTACCCAGGTGTTAGCCAGAACTGCATTGGGTTTACTGAAGGGAGACCTGGGAGCCTAGGCACTCACCTTCCGCACCCACTCGGGCATGACGTGGGTGCTGGGCGAACGGTGGTGTGTGTTGATAACAATGACAGTGATGATGATGGATGCGATGACAAAGACCATGGTGAACAACATGTACTTCCCGATCAGGGGTACAGCACTGGAGGTGGAAGGGATCAGCTCCACGATGACCAGAAGGAACACGGTCAGGGACAGTAAAACAGAGATGCTCAGCGTCATCTTCTCCCCTAGAAAGACAAAAGGAAGAAATGTAACAATCCACCTGCTCCTGAAACTCCAGGAGGTCAGAATTTGGATACAGGGCCATTAAGGAGATAATCAAGGCAGAACAAGAGTATTGTATACTGGTGTAACAGTAAGGGGGAGGGGGTTGGACACAGACATGCACGGGGAAGACTGTGAGGACATGGACAAGTGTCTTCTGCAAGCCCAGGAGAGTGACCTCAGAATAGACTGACCCTATTGGCTCCTTGCTCTCAATTTGAGCTTTCAGAGCTATAAAGAAACAGGCTGCTGTTGTTTAAAGCACCCACCTGTGCCATTCCATCAAGCAGTCCCTGCACAGTCCTCAGCCACCAAAACCCAAGGCAAAGGAATGTGACCAGCATGTTCTCAAAGGATAATTCTGAGGATCCTTCCTGTTAAACCGCAGGGCCCTGACAGCATCGAGAGGCCAGGGTTTCCATAACAGCTGCCAAGCAGCAAATGGCAACTTTGTTTCATGCCCTAGCCTCCGCCGCTGCCTCCTCCTCCTTCTCCTCTTCCTCCCCCTCCTCCGCCTCCTCTTCTTCTTCTCGGAATTCAGGAAAACAAGAGGGATTCTGGATTGGCAAGCTAGAGCCAGGCTGGAAGTTTGAATAAACCTTGCCCCTGGTCTTTTTGTTACCCAGGAGATGGCCAGGCAGCCCAGAAATACCTATCTCTCAAAGTGAAGCTGCTAGGCCAAAACTGTTTAAAAACAAACAAACAAACAAAAACAACAAACAAACAAACCAATCTGCCATCCAGGAGCTGTCTGCAGCATACCAGGGGACTAACAACTTCCTTGCCTCCTCTCTCTTTCGTCTAGAAAGTTTGTCTTACCACTCATTTCTTGGTTTGGTTTGGTTTCCATGGTAGGGGATTCCCCCAAATCCTCTGTCTTTTTCCTGAAGGCCCTGAGTCTCAGGGATCCTGGCTGGGCAGGGTGCAGGAGGGTCAGGCTGACTGGCACTGGGTCATCTTTGTAGGGTGCTATGGAGAACCTTGGGATGGTCTTTTTGGGGCCCCTGGGACTTCTCTTGTGTTGCCTTTTCTGCTGTTTTTGCAGACCTCTTCATACCTTTCCAGGTGGTAGTGAACAGACAGCCTTCTGTATTTGCAGAATTTGCAATAATTCAAGGAAACTTAGAGTGAAAATATTCAGAAAAATTAAATTGTATCTATATTGAATATATGTAGATTCTCCTGCCACTGTCCTTCAAACAAAACACTGTGATGAGTGCTTGTATAGTCTTTACAGTGTGTCAAGAAATAGTTTTAAGTATCAGAGGATGTCCAGAAGTTCCATGTGACTACAATGCCATTTTATATGAGGGACTTGAGCATCCTTGGATTTCAGGGCCCACAGACATCCTTGAACTGGATGTGAATGTGTAGAGAGACTAAAGAGGTGGATATAGCAGAGAGATAAGCAAGGAATCCTCAATTCTACCTCCAAAAGAAAGAGCCAGAACTATAAACATTAAAGGTATCAAGCTATTAGCCATTTTCTGTTTAATAATACAATAACAGCTAATGTCTACCAAGCTTAGAGTACTCATAAGTATTTAGTATTTACAGTCACAAATTATTCATTATTTATAGAGGCTATTAGTGCTGTATTGGTCTAGCAGTATTTTCTCTTGCTTTCATTTGATTAGGAAGTTGAAAATATTTATTTGTACTTATTTGTTCAAAAGAAACATGGAGGTGGGGAGGCAAAAGAGATGGCTCAGAAGTCAAGGGCCCTGGCTGCTCCATTCCCAGGAACCACAATGCAGCTCACAAGCATCTCTAACTGTCATTCCAGGGGGACTGATGCCCGATTTTGGCCTCCATTAGCACCAGGCACACAAAGGTAGTGCACAGACATACATGTAGGCAAAAATACCCATACACCTTGAGAGACAGCTCAGTGGTTAAGGGCACTTGTTGCTCTTCCAGAGGACCTGAGTTTGGCTCCCAGCTGTGAGCTCCACTCAGATCACACAGCCACCCACCAACTGTCTGTTTGCACCCTGTGCACAGCAATGACAACTTGGGTCCCTGCACCTCTGTGAGCACACACTTACTCCTGGCTGGCCCTAAACTAGAAGCATGAGCTCCATGGCAGCTGCAGCCATGGCAACTGCACTCACCTGAGTCTGTGGGCAGGTAGAACACCAGGCTGGTTAAGAAGGAGAAGAGCAGGCAGGGGATGATGACGTTGACAATGAAGTAGAGGGGCAAGCGCTGCATGACAAAGTGGTAGGTGATGTCCAGGTAGGGGGTGTTGGGGCAGCAGGAGTAAAACACCCAGTGCTTCCAGCCCCGGGCTTCCTTGATCACCCACTCCCCGCTCTCCATGAAGTTACTCAGGTCGGGTTGGTCACTTTCCTGAGAATCAAAACAAGGTTTGCAGACTCTTGCTACACCACCCTGAGGAAGGGCAGAGACATGGTAACCATGTACCATACAGAGGGTCACTTTGCCAAGAGGGATGTTGGGCCACCTCTGCTTTCTTATAGAACATATCATATAGTAAGTTAGGATTATTCACTCAAATCTCCAGGAAACTTTAAAACACCGGCCCCCAAGTCACACTCAAGACTCATTTTATCAGACCTCTTGAGGCAGCGCATAACAAGGATAATTTATTTAAGCTCTTACTTAGCCCTCCTGGGCAGTGCATTAAGAACCTTGGCACTCAACTGAAAGCCATACAAGTAGATGCTTCTCTAGTTCGGAGAGGTGCCAGGAGCCTATGATTGTCCAAAGATTGACTTGGACACCTAGGTGGCCCTAGACCTGAAACCAGCTGCATCCCAGGCGGCCACCACCTACCGGGTTGATGGCCACCACAGAGCCATCATAGGTCCAGGTGCCCAACTTCATGCTGCAGTTCTGCTCATCAAAGGGAAAGTGGGTGACAATGATCTCACAGTAGCTTTTAAAGATGGCTGGAGGTGTCCAGGTGATGTGGCCGGTGTAATCCAAGAGTACCTTGGTGAACTTGACAATGGCAAAGTCGCCGTCTGCACTGCAAACAGGATAAGAGAGGAAAATGGCTCCAATATTGCATTCCAACTGATGGCGGTGCTCCCCAAATTTGTCTTACACCAACACTCACTTGGGTCAAAAACCACACATTCCTAATCACTAGCCAAGTGTGGTAGTGTGTTCCTGTGATTCCAGCACTCTAGAGGGTGAGGCAGGTGGATTAAGATTTCTCAGTCAGCCTGGGCTTCATAGCAAAGCCCAGTCTATCAATGAATCAATAAGAGAAAGCAAAACACAAATTTCTGAGCGCTAAGCAAGGCCCAAGTCAGAGTCTCAGAAGATGAATGTGGGAATTACAGGCTTCACAGAGTGACAAGTGACATGGGCCTGCTGCCCCTCAGCCTTTCCTTTCCTGTCCCCAGAGACACGTGGAATGTCAGACTCCATCTGTGTGCTTTCAGAATTGGCCAGAGAGACTAGAATTTAAAATAAAACACTCTTAGCTGAATATTGTATGAGGGAAGGGGCAGGACTGGAGTTCTTCTGAGAACTGTTTAGAACTTGGTGGGACAAGTCACAAACTCAGATGCCTCTGACCAGCAGGGGAGCGAACACTGCTAAGCATCTAGGGAGGCCATGTGAATCCGAAGATACAACACAGCCACATAGCTAGATCCCTTTTCAGAAACCGGAAACAGATTAAAAACAAACAAACAAAAAAAACAAAACAAAAAAAAACCCAAAAAACTTTCGTTTCCTCTAGTTCTCGGGATTCAATACAACGGCTTCACACGTTAGACAAATCCTCTAGCACTGAGCTGAATCCCTAGCCCTTTCCTCTAGCCACGGAGGTGCTTCTTGTAGTCTGGAGAGAACGAAAGCTGTGGGGTTCTCACTAAAGACAAGACACCGCATCTATCAACGTCTCTCTCCAGAAATGCACCACCAACAATGGGGAATTTGGCTCATCCTGCAATCCCAGCTCTAGCTGTGTGCTAGATGCTAGGAGGGCCGCCAGAGGGCACCATTTCTATCCACAGCCCCTACCGGCCCTAGGAACATCTGTTGTAAAACACAGGATCAGACTGCAAATCCTCTAGCTAGCTGACTGCGCATGCTCCTGTTTCTGCCTTGGACGGAAGCTCTTTGAAATGAATATTCCCTGACAAATGAAGGGCATATGATAATGAACGTGTCATTAAGCCAAGTGTCGTGAATCACATTATAATTTCACAACACACAGTCTGTTGCAGGGCCCAGTGGATAGCAAGGGAGGCATCCGGGCACTGATGGCGGGATGGCATTCAGGATGTGATGAATAACAGCCCCCGGGAGTTGAGACCCTGGGACGGGGCGGGGTGGGGGGGAGTATTTGATTCCAAAGAACTCAGAGACCGGAAGTCCGGGTGTCTCGTGTGGTTGCCACATGCACCATCGCAGCTCTCCGGGATTAATGTCCCCACCCACAGCCCTGATTCAATTTGGCTTCCATAATTGTTTCTATTCATAACATGGGACGCCATATGGCGCTCCTCATCTGTCAACGTGGTTCTGGTTTTAAGGGTTATTTAATGCAAACGGTGGGGAAACGCATGTGGCAGTCCTTCCGAGGGGACGCTGGCCCACCCTGCGTGGCTTTGCTTACTTGTTATAAAGAACAATGTCCGGCCGCCAGATCTTTTCGGAAGGGATGTGAATTTTTTTCACTCCTCCATAGTCATCTGGATTCCATTTCAAGTTGTAATCGACCCATTGCTAGAAAGAGAGACATTTCCCCGGTTAGAAGGCCGAATCAGTGTCTAACCTAGAGTGATCTAGAATTCGATTGGGCCAGCAAGCTTCGGAAATACAGGGTTACCGGCTGAATTGCATTATAGTGAAAATCACTCTTGCAAAGTGCTAGCTCATACTTAAGAATGGGCCTTTAGTTGAATCTTTACAGAGGAATTAAGTTAAAATGAGGTCATCAGGGTGAGCCCTCGTCCAGCATCTTTATAAAAAGAGGAAATTTAAATCACACACAGACACCAAGTACACAGAGAAAATGTTTTGTGAACATGACAGCTATCTACAAGCATAGTAGAAAGTTCTGGAATTGATTTCCCCTCACAGTCCTCAGAGGGAACAAGGTCCAATGACACATTAACTTTGGAACATCTGGCCTCCAGAACAGTGCAATGATAAACTCCTATTGCCTTCTAGTTTGTATTCCTTGGCTATGGCCTCCCTAGCAAACGAATCCACACAGAGAAGAACAAACATGAAAAAAGAACCAAATCAAACAGGACATCAGCATGCATATACATACACAAATATATGTGCATATGTGCACGTGGGTATATGTGTATATGTGCATATATGCATATGTGTGC
>JADRCH010000029.1:3408946-3451014 GCA_019843965.1 Rhynchomys soricoides | reverse complement strand
TGTGCACGTGGGTATATGTGTATATGTGCATATATGCATATGTGTGCACGTGGGTATATATATGCTTCCACCATCCCAACAGACCTCCTTTCAATATTTTGGTATATGATCCTCCTTCCTAGATTTATTTCTTCTGGGCCCAGGTTTGATTTTAGGTAAATAAACACAACGTAAGTCCAATAACCCAGTTGGATTACCTGTTTCAGACGAACATTGGTTGTCACAATCTGATTTACTTCATCCTGAGAAGAGAGAAGATCCCCTCTTTAGGGCATGAATAGGGTAGCCAAGGGAAGATGGTCCAGTGTGAGATGGGGTCTCACAGGGTAGGCCCCAGGGTAGGCCCACCACAGGGAGCCCACAGCCCTGGTCTTACCACATTGATAAGCTGGATCAGCTGTAGACCCACGGTGACCTGTACAATCTCACGGTGGTCCTCCACTGGCCGGACCACGCTGCTGTAGTCTTTAAAAAGCTTTGCCACCAGACGAGTCTCATGTTCGGAGCCCAGAACAAGGCCAGCTGGGCAGGAAATGACACATATATTGTCAGATGCTGTTCTCCACCTTGCACACAGTCTCTCCAGGGGTAGAGGCACAGCCGGCTAATGAGAAGCCCCTCCCAAACACAGTTGCTGGTGTGGTCCCATACTCAGCAACAGTCTGTTAGCATTCTGTCTAAACTCCACCCCACAGTGACCTGGCAACTGACCCACTATAAAAGGGGCTGCTTGCCCCCCCCTTGCTCTCTTGATCTCTTGTTTCTCTCTTGCTCTTGCTCCCCCCTCCCCATTCCCTCCCCCTCTCTCTCCATGTGGTCATGGCCGGCCTCTACTTCTCTACTCTCTCCCTCTCTCTGCCTTTCTCTGTCTCTACTACCCTCTTAACTCCCCTCCCCAAGCCCTGAATAAACTCTATTCTATACTATACTGTCCTGTGGCTGGTCCCTCAGGGGGAAGGGATGCCTCGGCATGGGCCCTCTGAGGCACACACATAGAACATATATTCTATCTCTTTATTTTTTAAAAACTCATCAAGGTCCAGTGAGACAACACTTGTTCTCTGGATAGGTGACCTTACTTAATGCAGCCCCTGTCCACATCACATTCGGCAGGACACCACATACATGAAAAAGCCACAGAAAGGCTTGGTGTTTCAGAGCCTGGGCACAGCTAGACTGACTGGCCTCCTATTTCTTGATGACATTAGCAGTTAAAAATAGATGCTGGTTTACAGCCCCTAGGCTGGCAACAGTGAACAAGAAGGTGAGTAATAAGTTTGGTGAAGTTATGGAAAACTTGAAATCTCACACACTGTTGGTGAGAATGTTGAGTTCCTCAACAATCTAGACCAGAGTTGCCATATGACCCAGCGAGTACACTCCTGGGTATACAGCCAAAAGAAAAACAACGCTACATACAACACTCAAAGTACCATCAACAAATACGGAGATGGACACATTGTGGTGTATCCAAACAATGGAATAGTATCAAGTCATAAACGGGGAAGGGAGTGAGGAGATAGTACGCACCTTGATAACATCATTAAGCTAGCGTGAAAAGTCAGATATTAAGGAAGTATGTGGTGCGTGAGACATCTGGAATAGTATGTCTACAGAGGTGGGAAGATCGGTGTTTCCAAGTGACATGGAGAACAGGGCCACTTAATGGGTTCAAAGTGTCCTTTGGAGACAACAAAAAGAGTATCAGAACTATGGAATGGTGATCTTACCACTGAATGGTGTACTTTAAATTGTTAAAAGAATCAAATTTATGTGATGTATATTTTATCTCAGTTTTTACAAACTTCTGCTGTTAGAGCCATGTGGACCAAGCGTTGATGACTTGGGGTTAGGACTTCTATTCAGAACACAATTCCCTTCTCTGTTCCCCTAGGCACCATCCCCTGATGCTGCTGAGGCAAGGTGACCACTCTGACCTGACCTTTGGAAAGAGCATGACTTGCCCAAGGTTATCCAGCTAACAGAACCTTCACATTCCACGTGGTGACCCCAGTCTTCATTTTATGAGTGTGGTGTGGGCTGGCTGCAACCTCACAACTGTGTATAACCCTCTCAAATTCTTCATGTGCCTCATAAGGGTCGCCAGAACTCCAGCCTGACAAAGACTGAGATTGCGTCCAAGAGCAGATGTGAAATCCATTTACCCTGATTCATGTAACCAGAGACTCCCTTTTTGAATGGTTGCTGAGGTCACCATTATTTCTCCAAGGGCTAAGAAACCTTTAGATATTGGACTCATGAGATGTGCTCCCTCTTTGCACAGTAGTGTCTCACCCAGACCTTAGATCTTTATAAAATGATGAATGCTACACAACTAACTGGTAAGTTAAATTCCATGGCCATCTATAATCCTCTTGAATAGTTATAATGGTTCAGTGGGTGGTTTTTATTTTAACCCCCGCTTCACAGATGAGAACACTGAGGCTCAGTACATAGCCATGCTCTCCGAAGTCCCCTCCTGGCTAGAGGCAGGGTCCCAGACAGTTTCTCATCCCTAAAGGTAAAATGTAATCTCTATTTGGATTTGAGCTTTCGAAAATCTCTCAGCATAGCTTAAACATCTTCACTGTGACCCCCGTGAACCCTGACCTAGCCTGACATCTAGCTTCCTAAGTTGTTTGAATCACAAAACTTCCAGCAGTATCCAAGGACTTTCTCATAGAACTTCCCCAAACTGCTGGCAAGCTGATGACCCTCAAGAGGGGGTGTTGTGCAAAGACCCAGATTTTGCACAGGAGGAACACACTAAAAAGCAAGAGGGTCAGCAGTATGTCCCAGAAAAGCTGTGCATCTGGCCTAATGATACACTAAGGGAGGAGGATTGAGGGAATGGGCATGACAGCATGCCGGAGACACTCCCCTCCTGCCCTTGCCCATAGCAAGGGGCCTTGCTCCTGTCATGGGGAATTTCCACCTCAATCTCTATTTCTTAGAGTGGTTTCAATGGGCAAGGCGAGGAGATACAAAGTCCCCCCGCCCCCCACACACACATGAGGTTTATAGAAATATTACCATAATCCATTGCAAGGAAACAGCTCATAGGACTATCAGCGATAGAATGATGGTAATAAGCAAGCCAACAGAATTTTACAAAACTCAAAGGAAGAATTCTGCAATTCCTGTTCTATCTTCAACATGGCTTGCAGTGCTAGAGTAATCTCTTTTTCATTAAAGAGGAAGGTTCTACATGGAAGACAAGGCATGTCAATATTGCCCTTTGTAGCCAAGTCACATCAATACTCTTGACTCCCGTGGTGATGATGTTGCTATGTTACCTCACCAAGCATCTGTTGAATGTCTACTGCATGCAAACACTGTTTTAGAAATGTTACAATATTTGACGGTGAACCTGGCATGGATTGCTTCTCTCTATTCACACGGTGAGTGACATTTGTCATTAACATTAGTAACTATTAGCCCATTGGAAAGGCGGCAGTGGCATGATTGAGATTCTCGAGTGGATGACAGGAGATGTTTGTGTGAAAGGTGCTATGTAATCAGAACAGCAACTGTTGTGTGTTCAGCAGGCACTGAGAAAGTGACCCCTGACTGGAGGACTGATGCTAAGAGACGAATTCAGCCACAAGTTCAAAGTGCGTTTTCTACATCATATTAAGTGTATGTGACTGTGTGTATTTGCATGTGTGTGTATGCAAGTACATATCTGTGTGCATGCATGTGCAAGCCAGAAGACAACCTCAGATGTCATTTCTCAGGGATTCGCATTTTTTTGGAGACAACCTGTCATTAGTTTAAAATTTACCATGTAGGCTAGGCTAGATGGCTAGGAAGCACCAGAGGCTTGTCTGCTTCCCTTCCCCAGGGCTGGGATTACAGGCGTTGCCACTATGCCTGGTTTTCTAATTATGGGTTGTGAGGAATTGAGCTAAGGTCCTGAGTTTGTAAGGCTTGTGCTTTGCTGACTGAGCCACCTCATCAACCCAATTTGTATTTGTATACAGGGAACTGGATCCTGGTTTTGACAAGAAGAATTCTGAACTGTAGTGAGTCACCTTAAGTAAATCTTACTCCAACCTCATGCTTTGTCTCTACCTGGGTGATTTCAGGTTGTTTTAGGCCTCTGTGGGGGACAAACTAAGGTTTTAAGTGATCACATTCTAGAATTTATGTTGTGCCACCCCACAGGCCAGTTTAAATCTTTCACCTTCAGTTTCCTTACAAGAAACAAATTTAGGGTGCTGGGCTGCATTTTATAATTCTAAATTTCTATGGTCTACTGTCTCATCCTTTGCATGGCTCCAGAAAAGGACCTGACTTGGACAGTGAGGGAACTGAGAGAAGAAACATAGACAGACATGTGGACACAGACATATGGACAAACAGAAAAGCTATGATTGGATGGTCTGGTCTCTCGGGTGGAGGAACCTCAGAACCCAGGAAGCTCAATGTGTTTATTAAGTAGATTGAACAGGGAGGAAGGGTTATTGCATACAGCTAAACAAGGACGCAGAGTTTATGATATACAGTTGGATAAAGGGGGGCAGTGTTAGCTATCTCTGAGAATAGTTCTGTAGAGGAAGTCATCAGTCCATAATACTCAGAGGGACAGAAAACGATGGTGGACATTTTCTACACATACTTCAATATTCACACATGAACTAAAGGAAGGCTTTGCCATTCCCCTCGGAGCCTTACCCCAGAGGGAAGGCTTTCCTATTCCTCCATGGGTCCGAGGCTCTGAAGTCCTTGACATGGCCACCAGAGGGCTTTTCTATTCCTCCATGGGTCTGAGGTTTTTGGGGTTCTTGACATGGCCATGCCCATGTCAACACACATAGTTACCCAGGATTTCACCTGCTCAGGGCTTCCTCTGCTTATTACAGACTACACGTGGGATCAATACAGGAAGTTTTGGTTTGACCAAAACACACAATACAGACTTTTCTTAACAGCTACACATGAGCTTAGTTGTTCTAAGAAGTCTTGTAGGTATTTTTTAGAGGAATATCACTTAAGAATTTTCGCTGAGGGGGCTTGGAGAGATGGCTCAGAAGTTAAAAGCACTTGTTGCTCTTGCAGAGGACCCAGAATCTGTTCCAGGCACCCACATAGTGGCTCATGCATATCTGTAACCCCAATTCTAGGGAATCTGAGGCCCTCTTCTGACCTCTGTAGTCACCAGCACACATGTGCATATACATGCAGGCAAAACATTCATACACATAAAAAAAATTTTAAAAAAGTTTTTAAAAACAAGTTTTCATGGAGTGTAGTGTTTGTAGACTCATGCATACACATGCTGAGCCTGCTTTGGTTGGATCAACTTCAAATTCCACAGGATTTAATTGATCTGAGTTCAGATATTTCCTCTAACTCTGCTATTGAAAATAAATGTGTACATATACGTGTTCTTTGCTCTCGCCTAGAAGACCTGTGTTTATCAGAGCAATGTTAGAGCAAGGGAGTTGCAGGCTTTAGGCCACCTTGCTCCTCAGTGAGATGATATCACCAGTAAGTTTGTCGGAAGTAATCAACACTCATCTCCTGTTTCCCGCTACCGGAAGTCTGGGGCTCAGAATGGCAGTTCAGCTGTTGTGGTGGGACACATTCCAGAGTAGAGAGTAGGTCAAGGGCTACGCAAGGTTTCATAAGTCCAACTCAAATATAAAACCTACGTATTAGTACGAACCTTAAAAAGTAGGGTGGGGTGGGAGTGCAGCGGCGATGAATTTGTATGGACTTAAAAAAAAAAATCTCTGAAGTTAAAAACAAAAACAAAAACCAAAAAAACCAAAAAACAGAATGCCACAAAATAGTTTCTTTGTAGAGACAGTTTAGTTACATTTGCTAACAGGTTTCCTTTCCTGGCACCTGTAGCTGCCAATCAAACCTCTTCATTCTCAGACAAATTCTAGAGTGACAAAAGGTCCATTGTCTGCAAAGTTCACACCCAAACTATTCAATCTAGTTACAAATAATAATAATAATTAATAAAATAACAAAGTTTAAATACTTTTATGATTTTGCATTGGTGCATACTCCTAGATCTTTTTGGCCACATGCAGCCCTCTGGCTGGGTGTTGGACATGCCTGCTAGGAGTCTGAACATGAAAATAGGTCAGAATAGTAGCATAGTCTATCAGTGGCTCAGACTGTACAAGTGGCACTATGATGTTCACATGGCTGAGCCTGGGACCAGGCGATAATAGAGCACTAGGATATCTTGCTTGTGGCTTTTGACCAGGCAGCTCCCATTCTGGGAAAAACAAACTAAAAAAAATGCATCCTCAAGAGTCCATTCCAGCCAGCATCAAGCTATGACTGGTAGAGAAGCCTCTGGCTGGTGCGGCTGTGTCCTGTGTTCCCATCAAAGACACAAGATGGGGGTATGAGACAGGGGGCACATTAGTGTTTCACCCTCAAAGGAGAGCCCCCATCCCTGGGACTTACCGGAGCAGAGGCCAAGCAGCAGAAGGAAAGTAGAGAGCTCCATGGGTTGTGGGCGCTACTGTGGCCTCCAGCAGCTTGCTGCCTGTCCTACTCCCTGGCACTCTGGCTGGAGCTTGGCTGCTGGCCTTAGAAGCCAGCTGACTCTACAGCTATTGTCTTACATCACCTGTGTGCATGCATGACAGCTGAGCTGCCCACAGCCTCAAAGCTCGGGGCCTTCTGTGGCCACAGACGTGCCTTGCTTTACATGATCACTATACTCATGCTAAGTGTATAAACTGTATGAAAGTCTACATAGATCGTAAGTTAGGGGCTTGTTGTTTTGTTTTGTGTTGAAGAGCAAACCCCGACCTCACATGCTAGCTAAATATGGGCTAAATAGAAATAGCTGAAACAAATCTACCAGTGTACTGTACCCCTAGTCTTATATATAGGGTTTTAAATCACATTTATTTATTCGTTTTATGTGACGGTGGTGGTGGTATGCCATGGTGCCTATGTAGAATAGAGAACAATTTTCTGAAATCTGTTCTCCTACTGTGTGTGCCCTGGGGATCAAACTCAGGTTGTCATGCTTGGTGGCAAGCTCCTTTACCTGCTGAGTCATCTCACTGGCCCCTGAGTTAATTATTAGCAAAAGACATTGTGCATGATTTCAGTGGAGGCTGATTTAGTAGACACCACTACATAACCGCCGTTGATCACACAAGTGTACACTCCTTAAACATGGAATAAAATTCTGTGTCACAGGCCTGACTGTGACATCTTTTATGCCTGCATGAGTTTGGAAAGAGAGGCTGCTGTTGAATTGGGTGCTGGAGAAATCCATATATGATCATATGCAGCTTTTAACAAAGACGGTTCTTTTCTGTGAACTGGTTTCCCCCCGGGGCCCTAGATGGCTAATTCCCTGCCCTCATCTCTGTCAGGCAGTACCTAAGCCCACCCAGAGCTGTTAGCTGGGCCCACTGCAGTCTCCTGTGTCCTGTTATTACAGCGCAGCATTTCGTGGGAAAAGTCTTCCACCCTAGTGGTATTTGTTCCAGATCCCTGCTTCCTGCCGCCTCCCCTCAACCTACCCTCCCTCAGGGAAGCAGAGAGCAGTGTTTCAAGCCCTTTGTTTAAAAGACCCCAAAACAAAATTTGCTCAGCAGTGAGCAGCTTGCAATTGTTCACTCTGAAGCATTTTTAAACCAAACTTGGCTTCTTTGTAGAGTTTGAGTGGGTTCCGGCAGAAAGCAGTCATTTGCAGACACCCTTGCTGCTCCCTGCCCGCCCTGGTCCCTTCAGGGCTGGATCTTGAGCAAAGTTTCTTACCTTGAACCTAAGGACAGGGTCCTGTCAAATTATTTCACTCCACAGGGTCCAAACAAATAGATAAGGGGCTTGCAGAACAGAGGGGAGAGCGCATCTACTTTATATTTTTCTGCTTACATTGTATCAGTTAACTGGTAAAATAATCAACTTTCTCCCTCCTGCAACTCTGTGACTGTGGGTTAGGAAAACATTCACCCCCTCTTCCCATCTGCCTCTCATCCATACCGGGCCCCAATCACTGAGTTCTAGTGAGTCAAACCTGATCAGAGAGTCTCTGTGTGTGTTTTGCTAGAGGCGCAGACTTCAATAGACACTTTGCTCACCAAGAAATCAGGGAACAACAGGTTTATTAAACAATTTTCTAGTACCTAACATGGGGCTTTTTGCCTCATTTTAGTCTCTAGTATCAGTTTTCTTGCCTTCCTCTGCAATGCTATATTTTTTAGAGTTAATTTTTATTTTTGTTTTTCTTTAAAAAGCACTATTTGGATTTATTTGTTTTATTTTCTGTGTATGAACATTTTGATTATGTGTATGTCTGTGTACCATGTATGTGCCTGGTGCCTGGAGAAGTCAGAAGGCACCAGATCCTCTAAAATTGGAGTCATGGATGATTGTGGGCCATCAGGTGGGTGACGGGAACCAAACCCGAGTCCTCTGCAGGAACAAGTGCTCTTGACCTTGGGGTATTCTCTCCAACCTCTAGGGTTGTATGTTAATCATCCCTTGTACAAATAATCCCCAGAATTTCTGTAGCTGCACACAATAAATGTTTTGTTTTCACTCATGAATTTCTGAATGGGAATAGGATGGTGGGGTGCGTTCCTCCATAGTCACTCAAGGATCCAAGATGTCCTAAGCAAAGCCAAGGCTGCCATGGGGTAGCACCCATCCAGCAGAGGCAGAAGGGTAAGATATCTCTATTGGGACCCAGAGAGTCTCTCTGGGGCTAACGGGCTTTGATCAGCAAGTTGGGACAAGGAGGAGATGAGAGCAGGTGAGAAACACATCTGGAAATTTGGAGTCTTCTGCTTCAGTTTCCAAAGAGTAAATAACATGGAAAGAGGGCTCTGGGCTTCAGCCGCTCGGTTTGAAGACCATGAGGGCTGAGGCTGGGGGTGGCTCCTAGTAGAGAGCTTGCCCAGCAAGCACTGGGTTCCATCTCCAGCACTGAATGAATGAATGAATGAATGAGGCCAATGAAATGGCTCAGTTCAATCCCTATAACCCATGTGGAGGAAAGGAAAAAACTGACCCCTGCAAGTTGTATTCAGACCTGCACATACGTGTTAGGATATGAGTCAGTCCGTATACATATTCAGGTAAACACATACACAAATAAGCACAGTAAACATTTTAAAGAAAAAAAACTTTTAAAAAACCAAATTAAACAGATAAAGTTTTGACTGGATGAGGTCAAAGGCATGGATGTAGGGAGAGAAGAAAGTGAACCTTCAAAGCATAGGATTAAGGAGGATGGAGCCATGAAGACTGGGAAAGAGGAAGCCAGAGGCAGGAGGAAAATGAGAGGTAGGGCAGTTCTGGGGACTGGAAGGAGGACCTGAGCAGGGGAGGGTTAGGACCCTTGGAGGCTGTGCTGACACTGCTGGTGGATATAATGTGACATGAGTATGAAACTCAGCAACATGGAGACCACTGGTGACTTTGACACGCACAGCATCCTGGCCAGAGTGGATTTAGGAGGGGCAGAATTGGAGATGCACCTCTGCAAAGGGTGACAAAAGCGTGTGGGAGCCAGTGGGGGATAACGAGGGGAAATTGGAGTGGGTGCCTTTTTTTTCAAGTGAAGAATTCACAACATATTTGTATGAAGATCACAGTGATCGATCCAGTAACAGTGACTATGTAGCCAGGAGCAGGACGAAAAGAGACACAAAAATGTTTCCAGAAGTGAGATTTATTGCTACAACTTGCAAAATAAATAATAAAATTTCTTCCTACTCAAATTGTGTGGCTCTACTCTTTCATGTCCAACGGCTTTAGAATTTTTTTTAGTATACCATAATTTGCTTATGCACTTCTTTATCTTTGGATACTTGGGCAGCTTTTTTTATATCTCTGTGTGCATAGTTTGTATAAAAAGCTCATGCAGTGAAAATCTTTATACATACAGCTCATCCCACTGGGATGACATACTTAAGTAACATCAGTGCATATCAAATAGCCTGAGTCTCTAGTTAGAACTGACAGGGTTGCTGAGGCCCCTCTTACTGGACCTCTTCCTATGACCTTGCCACATTGCACTGTGATGGCATCGAAGTGGGAAGAGTAATGCCTGGGTCTCTTTGCTCTTGGCTGGAAAGTCAGGAAGTCATTGTTGCTGAGGGGTAAATGGAGGTAAATTATAATTCAAGAGTAGAGTGGCAGAGTGTGGTAGTTCAGCCTGGAATCTCACCACTGCGGAGGGTGAGGCAAGAGGGTTACTGGTTCCAGGTCAGCCTAGGCTATTGTCAGACCTGCGTCAAAATAATAGAAGACTGAAGAATAAAAGAATAATAATAGATTGTACTGCCTGCTTTTGTTTGAGGAAACAATGAGAATGTGACCCTCCTTCAATCAATAACCCCAGGGCCCTTCTGGGTCCCTCCAAAGTGTTTATGACTGACTGGTGAATGAATGAAAGAGAACACATTTGTAAAAGCATATCAAACCAAACGATGTCTAAGCAATCAAAAGCACACTAAGGGGCTGGAGAGGTGGCTCAGCAGTTAAGAGCACTGGCTGCTTGATCTTCCAGAGGTCCTGAGTTCAATTCCCAGCAACCACATGGTGGCTCACAACCATCTGTAATGGGATCCGATGCCCTCTTCTGGTGTGTCTGAAGACAGCTGCAGTGTACTCATATAAATGAAATAAATCTTTAAAAAAAAAAAAAGCACAGTAAGTTTCATGGTTTGATGAACGGATTACTGTGGATCCTTCACTGCTATCCCCACTCACATTTTACAAAGTTTATGCTTTATTATATTTTTTTATAGTTTTACATAATTTCATGCATGAGTACGATGTATTTAGGTTATACTCCCAACCCCACCCTAACTTCTTCTGCATCCATCCTCTTCCCAAATTCATACCCTAGTCTTTTAAACAAATTTACAACCCAATCCAATTAGTGCTGCCTGCCTATGCCCCACCCAGATATTAATTTAATTTAATTTTACTGAGACAGGGTTCCTCACTAGAACCCTGGACCTAGCTATGTAGACAAAACTGGACTTGAACTCACCTAGTTCTGGATTAAAAGCGTGTGCCACCACATTGGTCACCATATTTTGATGGAGCTCCCAGGAGCCCTGCTGCCCCTCAACCTGTGAAGCACCCTTGTAGAGTGCTGTACAGCAGCCTAGCAGCCAGCAGGTGGCAACAAACGGTCGTCAAAGTGGTGGTCTAGCGGCAGAGCCCTCTCTGAAAGGGCTGCTTCCCGGGGCTCTGAAGCCATTTACTGTCCCCAGAAACACCAAGCAAGCCAGCCTAGAAGTCCTAGGACTCCCGCAGCTCAGGTCATTCCAAGGAAGCGGGCTCCCTTCAGAAGCGTCTCAGCAAAAGTCCAGCTCAGCTCCTGACACTGTGAAGCATAAAGTCTGGAGGAAATGAACAGGGTGGCCGGAGAGCTGGCTGCGACGAATTTGACGTTTTATTCTTCAGGCCGACAAATCTTATCCAGGAACCTGACTCTGTCACGGCTTCGGTGTGTAGGAAATGCTCGGGCTTTTAAATTCTATTTTGTTATTGCTGTTTGGAAATTTTGTTGTCAGACAGGGTCTTTCTATACTCTCCGAGCTACCCTCAAACTTGCAATTCCTCTGTCTCATCCCCCCTGAGTGTTTGTGTTTACAGGTATGTGTCAACAGATCCACCCCACCCCCAAACACACAAACAAACTCTGAACCTTCCACTTCAAGCTGATAATTTTGTAGGAAAATGGATCATACAGTGCTTCCTATGAGACACAAACCAGATTCTCTGATTTATCAGGGGCCTCCGAATCTTGGAGCTGAGGTTCACAGCAGTAGGCATGGCTGTCCTATCTAGTTACAAGCTCTCCCTTTCCTTGAGCGGAAGAGGAAACTATCAGTGAGTCAGGGAGAGTCTTGATGTCTCCCTTTTCACTCTCACAGTAACTTGGTGGGATGGTGTTAACCTTGGAATTCAGACCCAGGACAAGAGACTGGGGTGAATATTTAACCTACCAAAGTGAAACTGGCCTCCAGGTTCTCCCAGGATCCCTCAGTCCCTACCTGGCAAACCAGGTCTTCTATTTTAAACTTTCCAGACCAGGGATTGGGCTTCCCCTCCCCCAGAGGCTCTTCCCTGTATAAATCAGACATTCTGGTCTCCGCCCTTCTCTCTTTTCTCCCTTTGTCTTCTACCCCCCCCCCCCCCCCCCCCCCCCCCCCGCCCTCTGTCTCCCTCTCCATGGCGACTTCTCTGGCTTCGTTTCTTGGAACCAGTGATCTCTCCTGAGTGCAGCTTCCCAATAAACCTGCCTTTATAAATAACACTAATCTGGCTTGAATTGGCTCATTTCACTGTCAGAGAAATAATTTATCAGTTACCTGTGATGTGTCCAAGATCACGTAGGCTGCAAGCTGCAGACTAGACAGAATTTGATGTTTCTTTGTGTGTATATATGTTCTTGTGTGTGGTCTGGGGTGCGCACGTATGTGTACATGGAGGTGCACATGTATGTTGGGTATTTGGAGGCCAGCTTTCTCAATCACTCTTCAACATCTTTCTTTTTTTTCTGGCTGTCCGGGATCTCACTATGAAGGCCAGGCTGGCCTTGAACTCAAAGAGATCTACCTGTCTCTACCTCTGGGGCGCTGGCGTTAATGGTGTGTGCCACCACGCCCGGTCACACCTTCCTTGAGATAGGGTCTTTTACTAAACCTGGAACTCAAAGATTAAGCTGGATAGTCAGGTCAGCAAACTAGATGGATTCATCTGTCTCTACCTCCCCAGCTCTGGGATTACAAATACAGGGCACCATGCCCAGCTGTCTATGTGGGTGCTTATGATCTGAATCCAGGTCCTCTTTCTTGTGTCGCAAGTACTTTACTCACTGAACCATCTCCCTGGCTCCAGAATCTAATGTTTCTGATGCAGGTTATGGTGCTCCTGGGTTAGCACCTGAAAGCAGGCAGAGCAAGCCAGAAGGAGCAAGCTGGTAAGAAGCAGCCATCCATGGCCTCTGCATCAGCTCCTGCCTTGAGTTCTTGCTCTGTGTAAGTTCCTGTCAGTATTCTCTTAGAAAATGCAGAGCTCTAAACTGAAACAAACCCTTTTGTCCCCAAATTACTTTTGGTCACAGCACTTTATCATAGCAGTAGAAACCCTAACTAGGACACAGTGACCAGAAATTATAGCTGGGCCTGGCCCCTTGGATAATGCAGGAAATGCTTTGATGGGAAAGTATTGTTCTGGCTGGCTCTTCATAGTCCCTGGATCAGGCACAAACCAAGAAAAGGGAGTCTCCTGTGACAACTGAGAGTATGCTCCAGAGTCTCAGTAACCGCTGTCTGCAAAAGCACGGCTGGGTAGTAATTTTAAGGGACTTTGTTAAGATATTTAAAATATACTCCTAGCGTTGGCATTTCCTCAAGAGAGAAACGTTTTGTTCTCTGCTCCATTTCTCTGAACTGGACCAATGCAAAGATTGGAGCACGTAAAATCCTGGGTTTGTGTCAGTTACATAAGCAAACTTTTGTCTCTGCTGTGATTTAGAAGAGTCAAAATCATGAACATTTCACCCTCAGTTTGTCAGCTGCCTGAGTTTCTATTCTTGGAGGTGTGAAATGTTAAACATTGTTATTCACTTGTGTTCCTCAAATAACTTTTAATTAGTTTCAATTTGGACTAAGAATATTCCACTGTTGACACTCTGACAAAAACTCTCAAAAAATTAAAATTAACGAAGAATTCACTTTTTAAAAACCACATTATAGTAATAGTACAGTATTTTCTATCTACCTCACCAGAAACAGATAATTTAATTATTTTTCAAAATTTTGTTCTTTAAAGATTTTTCTTACAGAAAGAATTGCCTAGGTAAAGAAGTCACTTAGCTATAATTTTCCAACCTGGGGTTGGTTTTTTTGTTTGTTTGTTTGTTTACAACAGGATCTTTCCGTAATCTTCCAGTGAAATTAATTACATCAGTACAAGAAACATAGTTTAATTTCTGATTGTGACTAGCTCTTGCTTTTGAAAATGTGTCTAGCTGGAGGATCGTTGTTTTCATTATGCACTGGAATGATGATCAGACCCTCCTAAAAGACACTTGTCAAAAATGAATGCTTACCATGCTCCCAGAATATATAAAGCAGATGCCAAAACAGTGCTAGAGCACTAATGGCACCCCTCTGTTTCCTCTGCCTGCCTTCTCGGACAACAGACCTGGCTGTATCCTTGGCGTCTAAATGGAGTTTTAACACCTGCAAATCCTTTCGGCTAAAAGATGGACAACTATCAAAGAGCTAACCCTCCAGGGGACAGCTCCAGGCCGAAGCCCTTTAAGCAACACTGGAAGAGATCAAAGCAAATTCTCCAAGGGCTTCTGAAACACAGTGGAGAACATTCGTGGAGGGGGACTCTACACATGAACATGATCTAAGCTTGCCCTAAGTTGGTAACATGGTAAACACACAGCAGGTCTCTTTAGAGAAGACCAGAGTGCCCTTGACTGGTCCTTACAGTCAAGGTCACTGTTTTCTGAAGTCTTATGAAGTCTGACAGCCAAGCAGACATAGCTCTTGGTTTTCACATTGTTTTTCTATCACTGTAAGTATTCATCAACATTGGCGTGATCAGCTGCTTCAAAGCAAGAGCCATTGAAATGGCTCCTGTGGGAACAAGCCTGGCATGGTAGAAAGAAGCCCCACATGTCCGTCCTGGGCGCTGCGGCTCTGGGTGCAACAGGAAAGTGCGACAGGGAAGTGGCTACATGCTCTTCTACAGTCTGACGGGCTTGCCAGGCTGTGTGAGAGAACTCTGTGGAGACACAGCCCATGGGTAGAAGAGGGAGCCATCCTGGGGAACGCTCTGGAGTTCCCATGATTGGACATCTCGGACACCACTGGATGATGTGGGACCCGGTTTGCTGTGGCTTGGGGCGCAGGGCTAGCTGCTTAGGCTAGGGTGAATGGGTACCATCTGGGAGTGCTGGGAAGCCCTCGGTGAGAGATTAGACATGGCTCCTTAATCGAGGGCTGGATTCTTCACTTCCCATGGAGGGTCCATATGAAGAGACAGTCCATAATTCTAAGACATTTATTTTCATTGTGTGGAGAGTGGCGTGGATGGAATTGTACCCCTGCCACTCTGGGAAAGTTGAAGCAGATATAGTAACTGGGAAGGGGTGTGGCTAAGCCTCTAGGTGTCTCATTAACATAGGGATGGCTTGGGGCTGTGTGGCCACACCTCTACTTGAAGAGGGGTGGTATGTGACTGTGACTGGAGACAAAAACCTCCTGGGAGTGCTGGCATAACATTTCGATCCCTTGTGGATTCTGCTTGGTCACTCAGAGTTTACACCTGTGCTCGACCGGGTGCTAGACTGCCTGTCACAGATCACTGCCCCACGGGCTCCTTCAACTCTAGACTTGTCTTGGGAGTGCATCGCTGATGGGGAGCATGGCCGTGTGTAACATACAATGGGTGGGGTTCTTAAGGCTCTACAGATGGGCAGGGGAAGGTATAGCATGCTTGCTGATGGTGCTGTATCCTTCCTTCTCACAGACGCCTTGCACTACATCAGCATGCAGGAGACTGCTCCACAAGTTCCTACCTAGACTTCTCAAGAAAGTTTCCAGACAGCAGTATTTTTGTTTGTCATACTAGTTTCAAGGATGCTGGTCTCATCTCCCTACTGTGTGGCCCGTAACCAGGCTCTATATACAGCTCCGCCCTCTATGAGCCCCTTCTGTGTGCTGGACTTTGTCACAAGCCCGGTCACCCTGGTGATTCCCAGCAGTGAAGGGGTGGGGTGTCTGGAGCCTTAGCATAAACACAGTAGTCTGCTGGGAGCATTGATGATTATTGTTGAGGACGAGGAGGAAAAAAATGAAGTTAACCATTTGTTTAATGTGCTGCCAATTCTTTCTTTAATTTTCCGTGAAGCAAACAAAATTATGTATTAGCTATGTTATGACTAAAACCCAAATGTTGATTAATACTCACACTGATAGAATAACAATGTGTAAACCAAGAAATATGTCTGCTTAGCTGCCAGACTTCCAGCCAGAGAACAACTGTGATGAGGAGAAAACGGCAGAAGAGGCTTTTTCTTCAGGGAGGAGAGGACATAGCCCCTTGCCCTCCAGGTAAAATAGCCAGTGCTCAATCCCCCAAAAGAAGAAGAGTCAGGAGAAGACAGAGAAAGCAACTGAGATATCCGAAAGACAGGGAGACAGGGTCCTCAGAGGGCTAGTGTCCTGATAGACTTGCGGGGGTGGGGGGGAGAGGGGGATTCCATGTTTTATCAAATATTCAGTCTCCTAGCTAAACTCTACACCATGTCTTATTTCCTCCACCCTGACTGCAAAATGTCAGCATAAAACAGGGGTTCATCTGAAACTGTTCTCTTCCCTACCCTTATCCCAGAGAAGCCCTTGTCCTCAGAGAGCAGTGGACAGATTCCAGAGACCCTCTGAGTTTCAGGACATGGTCTTCTGTAGACCAGCTCCAACTTGCTGACATGTCCTTGAACCCCTGATCCTCCTGTCTTCACTTGCCCCTCCCCCCAAAATATTTAAGGGCCAAGGATGTATTAATAGTTCAGTGGTAGAATACTTTAGTGCAAGGCCCTAAATTCAAGCCTTGGCAGGGGGAGGGGGCAGGGGTGTGAGAGGAAGATGGGGAAAGAGAATGTGAGCAGACTTTCTCACTTGCAGAAAAAGCCTCTTCATATGGTTTTCTCTGCGTCATAGTTGTTCTCTGGCTGGAAGTCTGACAGCCAATCAGACGTAGTTCTTGGTTTTTCACATTTTATTCTATCACTGTAAGTATTCATCAACATTGGGGTGATCAGCCGCTTCGAAGCAAGCGCCGCTGTAACCAAGCGCCACTGTTCCTTCAAAAGCTAAGGAAAGAGGACCCACCTCTAGACAATGAAGCCTCACCCAGCACGTGGAGTTCCGCCCACCGTCTATCTGGACTTCTCTTCACTCTGCTGTCTGCACCCTAAACCCGCTAATATAGAAACTTGAGAGGGGGAGTCTCCCCCAGCCTGTGAGATAGAGAGCTGAAAAGGGGTCTCCTCCAGCCCCTGGAGATAAAGACTTGAGATAAGGTCTCCTCTGCTCCCTCTCACCAGGTTGGCAGCAAGTAGTGCAGAGCTCAGATTCTGGTGACAGAAGCAGTAATGGCGGTGCTGAATTTGTGCAGACTGGCTCTTTTCTCTGTTTTTCTCAAACATTGCTTTCAGAAGCAGTTAATGCTGTTTTGATAAAAATTCAACTCCATATTGCTTGCTTTGCATTTTAAGGAAAACAAAGGCAGTTTTAGCTGGTGCTGTTACCGTAGAGCAGCGGACAGTTCCCGGAGACCCTCTTAGCTGGAAGACTGGGTCTCTCGTAGCCTAGGCTGGCTTCTACCTTGTTGTGCAATTGAGGATGTCCTTGAATATTGATCTTTCTGCCTTCATCTTCCAACTTCTGTGATCATAAGCCTGGGCTATAAACCAAGCTTCATGGCAGCAACTCTGAAAACAGCACACAATGCACAAGCATGACAGATGAGCCAGTAGAGGGTCCTGCTGCCAAGCTGACCCACATGAGTTCCATCCCTGAGACCCACATTGTGGGTGGAGAAAACAACTTTCACAAATTATCCTCTGACCAATGCATACACACCATGGTGTGTGCACACACAATTGCATGCACACATAAACAAATGTGATAAAGAATTTATTTTTTAAGAAAGGAAAAGAAAAGCTAGCACATGGGGGCTTCGGCCTCAGCCTCTTATCTGCTCAGCCTTTCTCAGAATATTGGGAGCCCAGACAGACATGGAGGACATTTAAGAAGCTTTTGGGTTTGAGACAAAGTTCCAGAGGGGTCACAGATGGTAGACTTGGCTGTGATAGTCTTTGCTTCCAGCCAGCCTGATTCCAGACTTAACAGGAATTAATTCTGCAAGGATGAAGAGCCCATCCCACTTAGAGAGCCTTCAAGCTCTGCCTCTTAAAAATGTAATTGGAGACTGCTTCCTAGAGTAGCACTTGCAGGTTCATTATCCTTGTGGGCTATCAGTCTGCTCCTTAGGAGGGATCTTGTTTCTTAGAACAGCCATATAAGGATGTATTCCCGGGGGTGACTGACCAGCATCCTCAGTTGCACATTTCTGTATGTTCTTTTTACCCTGCACTAGAGTGCACTAGGCCCACATATATGAAAACTGAGACTCTGCAGGCTCCGTCCTAAAGACCAAGCATGCAGTTAGCCTTCTGCACTACGGTTTGTGGGAAAGGAGACCTGGGAAGTGGGCAGGGAGAAGGAGATGTCACTGCCAGAATACAGGGTGACAGTTTGGTCTGAATCCTTGCTGTACCATTGAGATGAGAAGCTGAGGGAAAAACCTGGATGCAGACAAGGACTGAAGGCTGGGGACAGGCAGGGCACAGTGGGGGAGCAGAAAGGAAAGACAAGCAGGAATGAGGAGGAAAGTCAGAGCCCTGAAATTCTCACACTTTATTAAAGCAATTCTTCCTTCTGTATTGGGCCAGGATAAATATAGACAGACCTAGGTCCCTGCCACCCTTTGGGAGATTACTCAGGACACCCTGTTTGTGGACCTAAATTCTGACGTGTTTGATTTGTTACAAGGTCAGTTTCATGACCAGAAAGTTACCTGATGTGTTCATGGTCTGTGTCTGTGCTCTCTTTCAATCTGCCTTTTCAAAGCTGAGTTCATTTCCAAAACTCCACTCAGACATCCATCAAGGGTGGGCCTGGTGTTCACCAGCTAATGATAAAATTCCATAGTCAAGTTTTCCCAGGATCCCTAGGAAGGAATCCAGAATTAGCAATCTGACTGTGACAACTGTAGCATGTGTCCCCAAACAGGCTGAATATGGTGTTTGAGGCACAGATCCATCAGTCCTCAGCCTGAGGAGGATTGGCCTGGGGTGAGCGAATGGAGCCTGGTCTATCATGGCCTCAGATTCCTCGTTCGTCTGCAAAGGCTGCCTGCACAGCTTTCTTGGAGTCTTCTCTGTACAAGAGCCACAGTCCTGGCCCTTGCCCCAAGGGGTGTGTTATGGTTTGGTCATTTGGACATATTCATCCCTAACACCCAGAAGATGAAAGGCAGGAAATGTGCAGTTCCTATTCCCATGTTGGGAGTGGCTGGACCACACCACATCACTTCTACTGGGAGGCCATGGGATCCTGGAGACAAACATAGGGTATGGTAGGGTGTCCTCAGGCTCAGGGGCTGGCTCAGCACATGCTGAGTACAGAGTCCCTCCTCACAGACTGACGACAGGCCACTTCACAGCCACTGCTGCTTGTAACAGACACTCCTTCAGCTTGTCATTCCCATGATGGCTACCCACTGCCCAGAAGGCTCTGTTCCAGAAAGAACCCATTTCCTCCCAGTCCACTGCTAAGCAAAGATTATGAAACTGGATGCAGGAAACACCTCCAGGGTCTGTGGTGAGAGGTTTAGAAAATTCTAGTATTTTGAAAAAGTGACAGTTGGCCCACTAAGACCCAAGGTAGGGGAAGGGGTTGGGGGGTTGGGAGGAGAAAAAAGTCAAGGACCCTTGTACTTTCTGAGTGGCTGAGAGCCCTTCCCTGAGTCAGCCATTGACTCACACACTTTTTCTATAAACAGACCGCCTCTTCCGCAAGACAGAAGTAAGTTTCACTCCCACCCACACTCAGGATGTTAAAACATTTGAAGAATGATTTGTTCTGGACCAGGGGAAAAACACCCATGTGAACGCATGCCAGTTCTCTTCCTCCAGGTGTGTGCCATGTGGCTAGGGTTATGGAAGCAGTGGGGGCTGTAACTGGCTTTGTAAGTGGCCATTTCCTGGCTTTGGTGCAGTTAAAGGGAGCCCTGGGTCATTAGGCTGCAGCAACAAGGTTTCCATATTTCACTGTCCTGGGGCTGACTTTGGAAAGTGACTCTAAGGCACCTGATCACATGTGACTGTGCTCCCTGGGGCAGGCTGGCACAGGGTGTAGGACAGAGCCAGCTCTTGTGCCCAGATTGAGCTCAGCTTCTTGTTGAACAGAAGCCACTAAAGACAGGTACTCAGGGACAATAATGTCCCTTTGTGCCTTTGTCTGGGGCACCTCATTAAGGTAGAGACCAGCCTGAGCTTTGACAGGACAACCTCTTCCTGTGTGTTCCAGGAGAACATAATTGACTACAAAATCCTTTTTTGATGTCACCGCTGCCAGATACAAACCCAATTAGCCACAGAGCTAACTTGGATGCATCCTGGGAACATGGAAATACCAAGTTCTACAGCTAATCAGACCCATGGAAGGATGACACATCTGGATGTCATCAGGAAGGGGTTTCTGGGGACATCAGAGGCTGCTTGCTCTCAGAGCTTCCTCCTACCATTATCGGTGAATTACAAGGCTCCCGAGCATTAATAATCAGAGACCAGCTCCTGTCTGCTCAAGGCCTCTGGTCTTAGAGTATCACTGTTTTATTCAAAGATCATTTAAAAACAAAACAAAACAAAAAACCCAACTTGCTGAGGCCTTAATTCCAGCAGATTCTCAGTCCCTCCATAGCTCCCTCCCACAGGTCTCCATGAGTTACATGATTGATCTGACATCTCATGTGAGTGCTCTCTCAAAGACCAAGGAATCCTTCTTTGTGACTCTCCTGAGACACAAAGTCATTTCAAGGCTTAGGGGGATGTTCTGGTCCACCCTGCCTTGGTTTGAACTATTATCATCGACAGAAGTCCCTAACAGGCTGGGCATGAGGATAAATGTCACCAAAAAGGGCAAATGCAGAAGGAAGCAGTACCTGGGCTTTGACTGGCCGATAGAAAGGGATGGGGTGATCATCAGTCATAGTGACCTGCAGTGCTGTCTGGGAGAGCCACGGGCGTTGCTGGGCACCGGGCAAATCATAATAAAAGCCCTACTTAGAAGTAACTATCAAAGGAGAACATTTAGCCTTGTATCAAAATGCCCCCCCCCAAAAAAAACCAAACATGCAGAAAACTGGTCTGGGTACTTCAATGCTCTGATTGGTGGCCTTTGCATAGGCATCTACTCACATAACACATTAATCCTTGCTGCTGTTCTGGTGAGGAAGTGGGTGGCAGGGGCCTGTACAAGACCTGGAGGCTTATATCTTCTCCCTCCCCACAAACCTGGGCTTATCTCTCTCTTACCATGATATCAGAGGCTGTAGGTGGTCTAAGCGTGGTGGCTCTGGCTTTAGACAGGCAGATGGAAAGAAGTATGGATGGCTTGGGTGCGAAGAATCCATGCTGTGGTCAGAGCACTTGGGAGGGTGAGGTGGGAGGATCCTCAGTTTGAGGCCAGCCTGGACTATATAGTCAGACTCTATCTCAAAAGGAAGAGGAGGAGGAGGAGGAGGATCATCAGAGCCCAGGGTCTTTGCAAGTCAGCTGCAAGCAGCAGAAACTGCTGGTGTACGTAAGAAAGAGCTTTGTAAGGCTGGTAGAAGGCTGAGGGCAATGGTGGGTCACAAGGAAGTTTGGAGAGTGAGCCTCAGGCCTTGGCCACAGCCAGGTGCAATTACTCCAGACTCCCAGGCCAGTGTCAACCCCCCCTCCCCCTTTGGTTTTTCGAGACCGGGTTCCTCTGTATATCCCTGGCTGTCCTGGAACTCACTCTGTAGACAAGGCTGGCCTCGAACTCAGGAATCCGCCTGCCGAGTTCTGAGATTAAAGGCGTGCGCCACCACTGCCTGGCTTGTGTGAACCACTCTTAACTGCTGTGATTGCTGCCTGCAATGGTCCCTCCTGGCTCCTGTCAGGCCACACCTATGTCTCCTCACTCACAATCAGGTGCCCCTCAGTGGCCTGAATACCCAAGTGGTTTCTGCAAGAAACATGAGGCAGAGAAGCAGACAGACAGAACTCAACAGGCTGATATGGCTTTATGGGAGCAGCAAGGGACCCCAAGCTCCTCCCGCCCCCATGAAAGCTGAGTGTATTTGGAGGCCCTGGGGAATATGTACACAGGTAGCTACCAGAAGTCAGTCTCTCTCTCTCTCTCTCTCTCTCTCTCTCTCTCTGTGTGTGTGTGTGTGTGTGTGTGTGTGTGTTTTGACTGGGAGCAAGGTAGTTTGTTGTTTGTTTTAGATACTTGGGCAGATCGTTTCTGTATGTGGCTAAACCATTCTTTATGGCTACGGGCTATTGCCCAGTATGACGTGACTCAATTCCTCATTTATTACCCAAGGGTTTCTACCACTTTCCACAGCAGGCCATCCAACAGCTTGTCATCCAGGGGCCATACTGAAGGTTGAACATGGTGTCACAACCTTCCAAGAGTTTTCTTTCTGGCCCATAGCCAGTCTCTTGGTCCAAGCCAAGCGGGGAACATCTGAGCTTGACACTCCTCCTAATCCCTCCGGAGTATCTGTGTGTCTCTCCTGCAAACCTCCATGGGGAAAGGAGAGCACAAGAACCAGTCAGACAAACTGTTGTTGCTCTAGAGAAATCTTAGGGCAGAGGGTATAAGACTGTAGCATTAGCTCAGGCCTCCTCTTCCTGAGCCTTAGCAGGATATTGTGAGTCTCAAACTAGCAGACCTGTGTGTCCTGTCATCTCACCTAGGAAGTGGGTATACATTAATGGGATGCTACATCATTTTCCTTACCCCTTTTCCTTGCTCCCTGCCTTTGATCAGGGAGCCTGAATCCAGGCTCTTGCGGTGAACCTCCTCAGTCCCCAAAAGTTCTATGAAGCGGCTCCCTCTTTTACTGGGGCTGATTCTCTTCAGAAACCCAATCGCGCTGTCTCTCTGGTGCTAGAGCCTGATCTGTCCTCCGAGGTTCTGTCACGCTGATGTTCCACCCCCATCTCTCTGTCGATGGCATTAACAAGTCCTTAGTCACCATGTTCTCCAGAACCACTACATCTAAAACCTAGTGCCACATTGAAAACTGTGAAAACTGTTAGAAAAGCGGGCAGGCACCAATCAGATCAATCTCACCTTAGGGGGTCTAAGGCTGCTTGAAAGCAGGCAGCCTTGAGCTGTGAGCGCCCCTCAAATGCACTTTGGAGCGGCAGAAGCCAGGCACAGCTCTTCTCCAAGTAAGGTAGGAAGAAAACGAGGGGGCTGAGTTTGGGAGAGTTCTGAAAAATTCTAACAAGCCTTCTTTGTTTATCTTCTCCAGGCTTCCGCAGCCGGTCTGCATGTAGTTGGGATAAATTCAGCCCAGGAGGAAAATCAGCGCTTCCTCCCCCTCTCTCCTCCCATTTTAGGTGAGAGGAGGAGGTGCCGTGGGGGTAGAGAAAGAACTGGCGAGCTTTGCCAGCTGGTACTGCTGCTGGGCTCAGCAGAGCCAGCTTGCTCCGCCCCCACAAAGCAGGGCCAGAGCAGGAACACACAGAGACACCCCTCCGACCCGGGGGTGGGAGCAGGTAGCCAAGACACCTTGTGATCCAGAGCTCCCACAGCTTGCGTGGCCCAAGCAGAACCCTGCAATGAGGCTCGAGAAGGCAAAGCAGCTTTCAAGTGGTAGAAAAAGATACAGTAAAAACTAAGGTCCCTTTGGGAAGGGTGATATAGAAACAGTTCCCTCTCTCCCTGCCATAGATTATGGAGGGACTGCAGTGTGGGTCAGTTCTAAGGATGGGATGTCAGCAAATGGGGATGGGATACCCGAGAATGGGGATCACATCAGAGTCTTGGGTAAGAAGGGAACCCAGGCAAACTGGGGTTTATGGGGCCTAAGGGCCTGGGGATGAAAAAATGTAAGCCTCGCCTCTTGGGGCATCAGAAATAAAATAGGACACCTTGGCCACAACTTTGCACAGCCTTGTGAGCTCTGGATGTAAACCAGGTGCCTCCTGAGCTCCTAGGCTCTGGGCTGGTTCTGGTAGCCTGAGAGCTGCTCAGGACAACTGGCGCTCCTTGAGTGGGCCCCAGGGCAGACTTGAGCAGAATGTTTTGTCTCCTGATGCTGTGGCTATGGAAGTGAGATACTCGATCTTGACTTTTGTTTTTTAGGTACCCATCTGAACTGGGTGAACATTACAGAGTCTTATTTCAGAGTCTCTGATCTTTACTTTGAACCTCAGGTGGAACTCTGAGGTGCATGAGGTGATAGTTTTTGACTGGCAGTTAATGGACATCTTTTCAGGATTCGAATCCCACCCCCTGAGTGAATCTGGGTGAGCTTTCTCCAGTGTCCTGGAGATGGGTCTCTTGGGAAACTCCATGCCTCCTGGTTCCTCTTGTTAGGTTGAATCATGCTTGAAAGCATCCCTTCTTCAGGTATTGTGCTTACTAAGTATGTTTAAGGACGCCTGTGTACCCTACATATCATTAAGTCCTTTGGTAGCTGCAGGTGACTGGTTCCAGGACCTCTCCCTCCCTTGGATACCAAAATGGCGGTTGTGTAAAACTACACACACCCCTGTGTTGTTTAAATCTTCTCTTATCTTCATATAATACCTGATAAGTGTCAGGTAAACAGTAGTCGAACTGTCTTGTTCAGGAAACAGAGGTGGGGAGAAAAAGCCCACACTGGTTTGGTACATAGGTAGCACAAAGACCAATTTCATAGTCCTTGAATGAAAGTCCATATGAATGAGTTTCAACCTGTTGGTTTAAATGGAGGGGTGTGGTGATAGTCCCACGTCCGTCCCAGGCTCTCGACTCTCGGAGAGGCGGGATGCAGGAAGTTTGACTGAGCTCACCCCACGCACCACCTGGTAGGTGTCTGGCTATGAGAAGCCACCTCAAAACAGTGCCCAGGGGTGGAGGAGCACGGCCCTGGGGTCCCGGAGACCACATGGAAGCTGGCTCTGTCTGATTCCCAGACTTTCGGGCATCCCAGGCACTGCTGGATGCTATGGAAGAGCTGAGACTGAAGTGGAGGCCCACAGACTGGAGCTGGCCTGGGCTGAAGGGGGGAAAGCAGGGAGGAGCATGGCTGGATCCCGCCGGGACAGAGTCCTTGGCTTGTCGAAGGTTAGCTCACTTGGTTTGCTGGCAGAGGTGGCTGGGAGCACTGGGAGGCCTTCTGTGGCAGACTAGACACAGCTCTTTAGATGAAGGCCTGCTCCATTGTTCCCCACAGCGGATCCCCGGTGAAGAGAGACAGCCCACAGTTTCAGGGAGTTTATTGTCATGGCGGAGAGTGACAGGAGTGAATCCGTATCCCCTTGACCTCAGGGAGGGGCGAGGTTGAAATACCTTTGCAGGGAGGGGGAGTGGCTAAGCTTCTAGGTGTCTCATTAACATGGGGATGTCTTGAGGCTATGTGACCACGCCTCTGCCTGTGGAGGGGTTAGAGGCTGTGTGACAGGTAGTCATAGCTGCGGCCCTGTGTCAGGAGCCTGGAACCTAGGAGCATGGCAAAATGCCTACCATCCCTTGTAGGGTTACTTCCTGCTGGGGACCCCCCACTGGGTTCGCTGGAGAATTTTAAGTCCCACATCAACCAATGGGCATGCTGCGGCTCCGGGAGTGTGAAACACTGAGAGGCTCCCACAGTGAAGCCTTTGCTTTGTTTCATTCATAAGGATTCTTCATAGTTCTTGGTGAATGGATAATTTGAGTTTTGCTTTTTTTTTGAAAGGTCTAGAAGTTTTCTTTCTGCATAGACTGAGTCAAGCCATGGTTGGTAGGGCCAGTGTACTTGGAAGTTTGAGTGTGTATCTGAGTAAGGACTGCATAGATGCTACCTCAGGAAGAAGAGGGTAGGGTAGGTCCATATAGACAGAGCTAGGGCCTAGATTGACCATGCAGACTGAAGTGTCCTGTAACCAGCCTTGCCAGCTGTGAGCTGTATGTATCAAGAGGTTGAGACCATCAGAGAGATCCAGCTCAGCTGACCACAGATGTATTTTATTGTTGTATGCTAAAACTCTGGCTATAGTGTTAACTACTATTAAAAACTGTGGTTCTGGGTCTTGTCTGTAAGCTGAACCATGCAGATTTCTCTTACCCACTACAGTACAATAACCATCAGTTTGACTGCCTTTGAGGTCAGGTGCATGCTTCCGTTCACCACCAAGCTGAAAGGCTACTGTTTCCTGGCTGTGTAGCATCTGGCTCCTGTGGGATAGCTTGTGATACAATTGTAACTGTGGCCTGACTGGGTGAAGACAGGAGGCCTGTGGAAGTGCTATGTGGTTTTGAGTGGCCATTTGAGAGGAGCCAGCATTCCCAATGAGTGAATCAGTATACTTCTCTGCGGCTACATTGATAAAGGCATTTTGATGATGCTGTAATGCAGGTTGATATGCTTCAGCTACCATAACCAAACTATAGACTAAGGGACTAAAACAGTGTAAGTCCAAGGTCAGCATGCCTGAGGGGTCAGCTTCTGTAGAGTCTCATCTTCCAGGCTTTCAGATGTGTTTTTTACCCTGTACCCTCGTTGTTCCTCTGTGACAAGCAAGCTTCGGGCTTTCCTTCTCTTCTTCTGAGGACATTGGTTCTTTTTAGAGTCCTATGACCTTATTTAACTGTAGTTGCCTCATGCAAGGCCTTGTCTTCAAGTAGAGGCACATTGGATATAGGGCTTCAAGGTATGGCTTTTTCGAAACACAATCAGTGTAGCTCCTGTACAGACATACATGCATACAAGTGGATACGCTCGTGGGAACATTCTGGTAGTGGAGCTGATTTAGGTTTGATTTAGACCTGTGCTTTGTGCTCCTCAGACCCCTGTGTTATGAGGAAGAAAACAACAAATGCTAGATTTTAAAGAAATACATGTTTTTAAGTTTTAAAATGGCATATACAGCAGGATTGTTTTCAGGACCATTTCGATAACTTGCGTGTCCACTACTTCTTCTCATCCATCTCTATCGCTCTGTCTGCAGATTTGCACTGAGAGATTTCTGGAGTGACACTGGCAAAATGCCAGAGGAAAAAAAGGTAAATATGAGAGAATTAAAAAATAGATACAGTTATGCTCACAAATCCCAATATAAAACCATCTTCATCAAACTTCCACAGGGGGTTGCTTAGGGAATAGTTTGGCAACTCCTCAAAAAGTTAAACATAGACCTAGCTAGCACATGATCCAGCAATTCTACTTCTGGGTGTAGATCCAAGAAATAGAGAGCGGTCTTAAACAGATCCTTGTTCATGGTGTTAGCATCGTTCATAAACATCCTGAGGGAGAAACAGTGCAGTGTCAGTCAAGAGCTAGGCCAGGGAGGTAGCTCAGTGCTTAAGCATGCTCATGATATAAGCATCAGGGCCTGAGTCCAAGTCGCCAGAACCCACATAAAATGCTGGACCCAGTTGTTTGTGTTCCCATCTACAACAGCAGGACTGTGGGGAGGCTGGGTGGTGGAATTATCATGAGGATCACTGGGGCTTGCTGGCCACAAGCTTGATAAATGTAATATCCTTTCACTATAAGTAGAAGGTATTGCCTATAGATATATTAAGGTAGATTGGGAATATATGAACATATGACCATAGTAAAACCATATCAGACAAACGATGTCCCCAAGCTTACTGGACACACCAGACCAATGTAAGGTACAGTATCCCCCAACCTGAACCCAATAAAAAGGATGAAATCTGGACTTGATGCCATAAGCCTATAATCTTAGCACTTGGGAGCTGGATGCAGAAGGATCTGGAGTTAAAGACTGGTGTGAGCTATTTCAGACTGTGATAGACATCAGAAAGATGGATGGTTGGATAGATAGATAGATAGATAGATAGATGGATGAATGAATGGATATATAGATAAATGATATATGATAGAAAGGCAGATAAATAGCTAGACAGATGGATACATAAAAGATGGATGGATAGATGATAGATACGTAGACAGATGATAAATGGATGGATACATATAGACACTGATACATAGATAGATAATATTTATCACTGTGATCTGTTATGGTCCTCTGACCTGTCATCCAACCACCCAGTGCAGAAAGAAGCAATAGGCAAGAGAATTCTAAACTATCCTCAGAGCTTCAGCTCCTTGTGGTCCAGGTTGCTTGACAGAACCTGCTCAGTTACTGAATTACTCTTCATACACCTGACCTGGTCCTGTGCTTTCTGTCAGCTCCATCCTGTTACAGGTCTGCATGCCTCCTGCCGGTTCTTTCACACATCGTCTATATACCTGCAGTGACCCTTGCGTGCTTGGTGTCTGGAGCAGCCTTGCCCTGGCCCCACTAAGACCTCTTTGAACTCCATGGCCTCTGTAACCTGTCTGTTGCCATTTTGCAAAGTATATGTATGATCTGAGAGTTAATATCTGCAATTAAGATTAGGATATGAGACCTTGTGGTTGACAACGGCCAACTACTGAAGAAAATTGGGATCACTTGGTAAGTTGCAGCAAATGCTGCAGTAAAGGCTGATGGTGTGGGAGACACAAATGTGTCTGCATTTTCCAGCATGGCACTCACGGCAATTGTGAGCTCTGGGCCGACTTTGCTACACAGCAAGAACCTGTTTAGAATCCCAGAGGTGCTCCGAGTGCTGTTCCTGTGTGGGGAGACAGTGGAGAGAGGCTGAGGCTGCAAAGGTTGCTCCTGAATTAGGGAACTTGGCAGACAAGGCAGCTTTCCTCTGCAGAAGTTTGAAAGAAGAGATGGATTTCCTGTTCTGGCCCCTCTCTGGCTCCTGCCTCAGCCTCTTGTTACAGCGCAGAGCTGCCTGGTGGAGCTTCTCATCACAGTGCAGAGCTGCCTAAGGACCAGGACCTGTGGAGCACCTCCTTTATCTCCTTTGCTTTTTCCTTCCTGATTCCTATACAGATCCTGGGGCCAGGTACCTTCTAAAGATGAACTTCTTGGGAAATGAACTTTAATAGTCTTCTTTTCTTCCCTTCCTTCCTCTCTCCCTCCCTCCCTTCTGTTTCTTTCTTTTCTGTACTGGAGAGATGACCTAGGACCTTGCAGACACTAGTAAACACTCTACCACTGAGCTATACCTATAGCCCTTCCCACGCCCTCCCCCCCCCTTTAGCTTTATTTTGAGGCAATGTCCATTGAAATGCCTTTGTTGGCCTTGCTCTGTAGTCCAGCAAGGCCTCAAGCCCCTCCCCCAATAGAATTACATAAGAGGAAGAAATGGAAACAAAAAACCTAAGCTGAAGAGGAAGAGCCAGCTCAGCACACCCAAAGCCTCTTCACCCCTTAAGTAGGAAGGGTGTAGACCTGTCCAGGAGGAGCTCCCCTGGGGAGTGG
Organism: Rhynchomys soricoides; assembly: GCA_019843965.1. NCBI lineage: Eukaryota > Metazoa > Chordata > Mammalia > Rodentia > Muridae > Rhynchomys > Rhynchomys soricoides. The sequence goes on along the minus strand of JADRCH010000029.1, from coordinate 3,421,889 downwards.
CAGACACCCCATCAGGCTGCCTATGGGGAGGCAAATCGCACTGTGCCCCTTTAATCAAGGCCAGAGCTATCATTCATTTATTTGACCTTGAAGTAGCCACAGACTGTAGTTGAGGGTGGTCGTGGGGTGTGGAAGGGGTGATGGGTGATGGAAGTTCCTGCCTCAGTTTACTGAGTAGCTGGGATTACAGCCTATGCCTGCAGGCCTGGCTAATCACCTTGTAATGTTAAACCCACCTATGTTGCTTCTTGGGAAAAAAAAAAAACAACCCATATTTTAAAACTGCAAGGCGTGAGAATGAGACATATACTCAATGGAAAATTTGCTTCTCAAACAGCTTGAGCAGAAAACCTCTCATCCCCATGGCAACCAGATTCCACTGTGACCAACCATACATATCTGCCAGGTCACCCACCCGTTGGCAAGCCTGGCTCATCAGCTCTTCCTAGTGCATGTGGGTGACAGCACCCTCACAGCAGGTTGCCTCTGGGGCCCTCTCTAGTTTCTTAACATTGTGTGGGGATGGCCACCTAACGCAGAGCAGAGAGTGCCTCCTAGAAGTCAGTGAGACTTAGGCAGGGCACTGCTCCTCTTGAAGCCCCTCGGGGCACAGGATCTGGGTCAGGTTATGTGCTGCCATTCTATGCTGAAGCCCTGACAAGATGGAAGAGACACTTAAGCTTCTTCCCTCCATGATCAGATTATCATCTTCATGTTTCCCTTGAAAAACCAGCAAGCTTAAGAAGAATGGATTAATGTCAATCAAAAAAGACAGGAAGAATTCTTCCAGCTCCCGAATGGGTATGAATGAATCACCAAAGAACCAGAAATTCTTATCTCTTTCAAAACTAGGGACCAGTGAAGATCTCATTTTCCTTAAATCAACAAAACAAAACAAAACTAAACATGTCTTTGAAACAGAGAAGGGAGACAACATGGGGCCTAGGCAATCTTCCCCCAGGAAGGAACTCATGAACCTATCCATAAATTTACATGTGTTCTAGTTTTTTGCTGTGGCATATTATTTGAGGGTTCCTACCCCACCTTAAATCATTGAATTACTGAGTAAAAGACACAAACCTTTATATTTATAATAAGCCTTAAAGCACTAGAGCTGGGCAGAAATCAGCTCTCTATGCTACTTTGTCTCCTTCTTGTCAATAACTCCAAGATATCATTTGCCATGTTTCTCCTGGGCCATTCCTACTCCAACAGGCTGGCTTTCATGGCCAAGCATTCACAATCGACCAATCCCTTTGTGGCTTCCCCTCCCCCTCCCCCTCCTCCTTTCTTCTCCTGGTCCCTGCCTGAGACCCCAAGCTGGGGAACCTCACTCCTCCCCCTCTCTTCTGCCAGCCCAGGCTGTAGGCATCTTTGTTAACCAATCAGGGGGCAAGTTTAAGCAATAAAAGCTGGTGTAGTTGGTCTTGGAGCAACCAGATCTTGGAGTATAGAATTTAGCATCTGAATATACAACAGTTTTCTTATGCTAATTATGTTATCCCAAAACCTGTTTGCACTGAAGCTTGTCCCCAGTTGTTTTTTGACTGGTCAATAAAGTTACCAGCAGCCAATGGCTGGGCAGGGAGACTGAGGCAGGACTTTCAGGACTTCTGGGAAGGGATGGAGGAAGAGAGGACTCTGCCATGACAGGGCATAAGAGACTGATCACACCAGAAAGGTGCAGGAGGGAGAGTCAGTCAACATGTAGGTACAGGGGAAAGCGGCCCCAGGAGGGCTGCCTAGCAGGATCCAGGGCAGCAGAGATGAAATACAAATTTAGTAAGTATTAACTCAGGAATATCAGAGGGGAGTGTGTGTTAGCCACGTGGATTTAGGGAGTGGCCCAGCCACTGAGCTGCTTAGGGCATATTAAAAATAAGGCTGTGTATGTATATTCTTTTGGGAATCCAGAACATTGGATCAGTGATGAGGAACATGTGAATGCCTGCCAGGAAGTATAGAGTGGGCTAATTTGCTAGCTATAACCCAATACAGTCTTTGTCACAAAGCTATGGCTATAGGCTCTCTTCTTGCCACTTGGATCAAACTGTAATCAAATCACCATTTTGTTTCCTAGTTTCATTTAGAGAGGGAAGCTAGGTGCCGGGCTCATGCACCTGAGTGTGGGGCTACATTTGGGAAGGGGTTAGAGCTGCTAAGTACTGCTCACTGGAACACTGCTCCTGAGAGACGCACAAGAACCTAGAGTCCTTCCTTTGGTTGAGCCCAGTGCAAGAAAGGCAGGCAGACAGGGATTACAGTGCTCCAGAGAGGCTGAAGCCTGCAGTTCAAGGTCAGCGAATAAGCTAAGTACCACCTAGAGAAACTTAGTGAGTCCTTGCCTCAAAAAGGGAAGAAAAAGAGGAGTGGGGAGGAGGAGGAAATGGGGGGAGGGAGAAGGGACAGGAGGAAGGTAGGTGGAGTTGTAGATTAGTGGTACAGAGTTTGTGTGTCTGCAGGGGCCTAGGCTCAGTCTTTGATACAGCAAAACAAGCAAACCTAAAGCTGATGTAAAGGTCCAGCTGGAATAAAGACATTCTAGAGTCATTCTGGCCTTCTCTTCGGCTGTCAGATGGACAACGCACCCTAAGGAACTGAAATTTCCCCAGGAACCACATGCTGGGAGAAGGTCAGACTGAAACCTGGTACCAATCAGAGAAGAATTGTGTCCTGGAGATTTCATTCAGTTCTCACAACTGTCTGACCACCTAGCAGGAGAGCCTGGAGCCTGGATGATGAGCCGACCACGCCTTGAGCTGAACTGCTCAGTTGTGCATAGTGCTTCCCTCTGTTTAGAACTAAGCCTTAGTCAGGGCCCTGAAGTCAGACAGGGGTTCTTTTTTCTGTTTTTCCTAACTTGGCCACATAGATCTCCTTTTTCTGCTTTTCACATTAAATTATGTCTTTAATTGGCCTATTGAGAATAGGGGCTGAATCTAGCTTGTTCGGACTGACAGGGCCTCCCTCCCCTCTGACCCCAGGAACTCCTGTGACACTAATTCCCTCCTAATGCTTTGCTCCCTTGAACAGACTTCTGACCCCTTGGTTTTGCACTGTTCCTCCCTCTGATCTTTTTGGAACAAGCCTTTCCTCCCCAGTTGTTGTCAGCACCAGGATCAGCCTTGATGCAGTTTGCTCACCATCCCTGAGGTTTCTCCTTCCTGTGGGAGTGACTCAAAACCTAGTTACCATCCCTGCAGCTGTCCTGCCCTACTGACCACAGGGAAGCTCTGGGCTCTGGGTGGCTGTGGGTATAAAGCAGGCCTTCTGTTTGGACGATTGGGGCTTCAGCCCAGGATGGTCAGCAGCGCTCTCCTCTGGCTCACAATGTGGTGTTTGTAACCATCATGCTTGGCTTCCAGTGACAAGCTGTGGCCTTTCCTGTAACAACACAGAAAGCCTTGGCTGTGCTATGAGCTGAGCATGTGTTGTGGTTCTCTTGGGTTAGGCCCAGGTTTCAGCACAGGAAAAACTGCAGCATTGCTGTTAGATCCCATGGACTTTCTCGTGTTTAACCCAGTGTTGGAGGGGGAGCAAGGGGATGGTGCTGGGCATGTTTCTCTATATCTCAAGCAAAAGCAAAGTGGGGCTTGTCCTTGCTGGGTCACTGGTAGGCTCCTGAACACCCAACTATGGAGTGATTGTGATTGGTGTGCGTGTGTGTGTGTGTGTGTGTGTGCGCTCACATACATGCCCGAACATGTGGAGTGGGTAGGCATTGGGCCGTTCTTGCTTGAAAAACTCCCCAGAATGAACTTCTAACAATCCTGTTTCTCCCTATCCTAAAGTTAAAACAAGAAAAAGTGGTGGCTCATAGGGTACTGGCAAGGACATTTTTTTCTTTCTATAACTGTATTCAGTCTTGAAACGGCGTAAGTTTGCAATGTGAAAGTCTCTAGCTTCCTTGGCGGATGGTTGACTATGTGATCTAAGAAGCTAGTGGTAAGCTAGAGGGACAAGGGGTGGGGGGGAGAAGAAATCTGTCCGCTGCAACCTAGACCAACCAGCCTGACTTCATCTTCTTTCCTCTCTCCCTCCCTCCTTGTAACTCAGTCAACTTTCAGAGGACCTTGATCTGAAGGGACTTCTGAGTATGTGCTAACCCACCACAACCCCGTGACAAGGGCCATGAGTGTATCGACTCACTTGTCAAGTAGCAGTCTTTGGGGTACCAGTTACGAGCGCTAACAGTTGGCTCTCAGAACAACCCATAGTCTTGCCTCCCAAGGACCTTTAGCTCCATCTAGGGAATGAAGAATTCTGCAAGTTATTGATCTCTTTTAACAGAAACCACCGTTGGGGTGTCAGGGCCTTAAGTTTAATTCCTGTTATGTAAGAATGTCCTTCGGTGGTTTCTAGGGATCATCCACAGTTTCCTAATAAAGGGGTCTAATTAATAAGTAGGTGTTTATGTGATTCATCCCGATTTCTACAAAATTTGATGTCTTTTTTCCCCTGACTTAGTACCAATTTATATTTAGTGAGTTGTACAATTTAGAATCAGAAGTGAATAAGAATGTATTGAGGACAGAGTCAGACGTGGGGCAGAAACAGGGAAGTGACTTTAGAGAAAAGCACAGACTTTGGACTAATTATTTTCTGTATTTTCCGTGTTATTAGAGAGACTGTCCCCCCCATGTCTAGCCAATTCCTCAAGAGTGCAAAGGACTCCTCTTTGAGATGCCAAAGCACTCCAGAGCCAACGGCTCCTACAATGGCTGCACTCCAGCCAATGTTCTTACACTGAATCAATAGAGCTGGGTGGGAACCAGGGACTAATGCCATATCCATAACTTAGGATGCTGTTTTACTACCCAGTCCTTGACTACTGATTAATGGCTCCTTCCCTACATGGTCTGCCCTGTGTGTCTGCCCTGCCTCGCCTCCTTGTTTCTTTGTGTAGAACCTCAATTGTTTCTCCAATGTTTGCTATTTGATTGTACTTGAAGCAAATTCCTAGTGCATTGTAACACACCCAGAGGAAATGAAGCTGCTACAGTTAGTGCTAGCAGACTGTTAAGAGTCCCCTGGGATGCTGTTGGTCTGGGCTTTGGAGTTCATTGGCCTGCAGTGATCTACTGGACAGCTAGACTCTAGAAGCCCAGGGCTGAGGTTCCCAGAGCAGGCTACTGGGTTGGTCGGTGTCTGTATCACCTGCACACAGTTGAAGATGCAAATTCTTGGTTCCCACTCCAGACTTTAACTTAGGGATTTGAAGTAGGGAGCTAAAAAAATTGCTTCCCAAGTGCAAAATGCTTAAGCTTGATGTGATTAGAAGAGTGGGTCCAGCAACAGCCAGGCTTGTAGCCATGGTGAGGGATGTGGCCTTGTTTTAAGTGTGAAGGAAGTTATAGGAAGATTTTGAACAGGCTCTGGCTGCTGCATACTATGTGGGGAGGAGCTGACTCACCAAAGGGCTGTCTCCTGCAGCCCTAGAGGGGACAGTTGGTTCTGGAGCATGGGAGTGAGGGCAGTCACAAGAGAAGGAACAGGCCCATCTGCCATCAGCAGCTTGGAACATGATGCAGTTACTGTAGGCAACTCTGAGCCCCCAGTGTGGACAGCACATGTCTTCAATCTGCCGTAACTCTCTGATCATATTCACAGGGCCACGGTATTTCTGCAAGGTGGGCTGGATATAGTGATACAGGTCTGGAGCTCTGAGGCTCTTCCCTGTGCAAGTCTCCACTGACTGTCCACAATACATCCCTGACACTTGGTGTGACTGAGACAGATCTACGGCTCCTGGAGGACTCAGATAGGTTAGCAATTTTGAGTGATAAAAAGTGCTCATTTGAGGCTTTTTAGAATAAGAACACTGGCTATTCCTGCAGAGGACCTGGGTTCAATTCCCAGCACCCACAAGATAGCTCACAACCATTTATAACTCCAATTCCAGGGGACCCAAAGCTGTCTCCTGGTCTCCACATACGGTATACAGACCCAGGCAAATACTCATACTCATAAAATACATTAAATAACAACAAACCCAAGAGAGCTCCAGTACTCACACCACTTCAATGGAAGTTTTTAGGGTGAAGCACCAGAAATCTGCAGTTTACAAGTTCCCTATAGCAACCCACACAACGCAAGTCTGCAGTCCCAGCTGCTCAAGAGGCTGAGGCAGGAAGATTGCTCAAACCATAAGCTGAAGGACACGTTGGGAAACAGAGTCCCCATCTCTAAGGCAGTAGGTAGCTCAAAGCTTCGTACAATCCCCAGTTTATAGAAAATTAAGGACCAGAGGACCATGCCAAACAACACATAGGATATAACTGGCAAATTCAACAACCGGGAAAATTCCAAATCAGTATTGGTTTTTTTTTTTCTTGTTTTTTTTTTTTTTTGAGACAGAGTTTCTCTGTGTAGCCCTGGCTGTCCTGGAACTCACTCTGTAGACCAGGCTGGCCTCGAACTCAGAAATCCACCTGTCTCTGCCTCCTGAGTGCTGGGATTAAAGGCGTGCGCCACCACTGCCCGGCCAATATTGGTTTTCAACAAGTGAATTGCAGGAACTGTGGAGGACCCACCTATGCATTAAGCCATGACAACCACATGTAATTCAGTGTGCCTTATTTAACTTATAACTCATTTAGCTATAAAATTAGATCTGACAGCGTAGGGTAGTAACAAGGTATTAATTATGAGGCCTAGCATGTGACTTACACCTATAACCCCAACACTTAGAAGTTTGAGTCTTACCTGCTACACAGTAAGTGCCATGCCAGACTGGGTACAGAGTGAGATCCCGTCTCAAAACCCAGAAAGCCTGGGGCTCTATCAGATGCCTTGACAGTGTAACTTACGTTCTTTTTCTTTCTTCTGTCCTTTTTCCTCCTTTTCAATAGTAACAGCAGCAGCAACAACCACAGCCACAGCCACAGGCCCTGATCTATAATCTATGCACTCAAGTGTGGATGGACTTCAGGGCTGTAATTTGACTTAGCATTTTTTTCCAGTCCAGTTGTTTAAATCCTCTGCACATGTTAGGTGAGCACTTTACTACTGAGCTGACTCCCGCCCTGAGTTTTGTTTCTACTTTTGAAGATGATTTATTAAACCAAATCTCTGTACTTATCAATCTGTACGTTCTGTTTGATATTTGGTGTGGTGAAACTTTTCACAGGACACTGGTTAAGACAGCTAGATGGAGTATCCCTGAATATCAGTACTTTCCTTCAATGTAAGCAGTGAGAAAACAAGCTCACCACTTACCAGCTGCCCACTACAGCCTAGACAGTGGAGTTAGACTTTCCACCACTACCCACTGCTTTGAGGAGGACCTGAGAGCTCAGGAATCTTCACCTTTTGAGTCACTTTCCTCAAGTTGCCTGAGTTGGTCTTGAACCCTTGGATTCAAGTGCTCCTCCTCCTTCAGTAATTAGGACCATAGTACACTGCTGTGCTCAGCCATTTCACTGAGTGTTTGCTTAAGACAGTCTTGCATACTCTAGGCTGGCCCTGAACTCGATCCTCATGATTCCTCCTCCCAAGTGCTGGGATTACAGCACTTTTATTACCCTAAACCTAAAACCACACATGCTGTTTTAAGCATGTTTAAAGCAGGATGGAACTTCAGTTCTAGGTGGGTCCTCATCTAACTGTCTAAGAGACAGAACAAGATAGTCTTCTGCTCCAAGTCACATGGTTGATGGGTGGCAGTCCCAAACACAGATCTTGAGCTCCTATCATGCAGTGCAGACCTGCTCTCTGCCTAACAAGCTGCCTCTCAGCAGTGTGTTACAGCATCACTCACATGACCCTAGCTGTTCCAGACAAGCCTGGCAGGTGTTCAGGGCTGCCCTTCCAGTTAGCCCTCCTCACATTATGGAACTAGAGGAAAACTGACCCCAAAGTAGAGAAAATGTTACAGATTTCTTTAAGAGCAACAGGAGGAAAAATAAACCCAACGAATGACTGTCGATTCTAGGCAGTTTAAGTTATTTAGATTACCACAATGCTTTAGTGACAGGCAGGAAGTAATCGATGTTAAATAAATGTGAAGCATGGTTTTCTAGCTATTCTTCCCACAGCAAGAAAAAAAATCTGTGTTTTTGATTTCTAAAAGCCAAATTTAATAAATTAATAACTGCATGCCAGGTAAAAATATAAATTTACAGTTGAAAACCAATAATTTAACAGAAAATGCTATGTGGTGCATTTTTATTGATAGCTTACTGAAGTAACATATCTGAAAACACATCTTGCTTTTGCTGAAGACACAGCACTATGTCAGAGAAGGAGGAAGAAGCTGGAGAGGAGCTGTTGTGGAGTTGGCATTTGGTACAGGGATGGTGATGCAACAGCCAGGGCGCTGCTTATATGTGTGTGTGCGTGTGTGTGCAAGCATCAGAAACCAATGGCATGGACCCCAAAAGCAAAGTCATGACAGTTTACTCTGGAAAGCATGCTGGGTGACAACCACAGACAACCCAGGACAAAGAGGTGGTGCAGGCACAAGTCTGTGATTCCTTGACATGGGGTTTCCTCACCAAGAAGGGGCAATCATGCAGTAGCCTGAGTTTCTCTTAACATGATAAACACCCAGGATTACCAGGACCAGAAAGCGTGTGTTCACTGTTTTACAAGGACGGCTGAGCGGTGCTATAGAAATGATAGGAAGTTCCTTCATTTTAATCTGGGTATTTGGCCAAACCTCTAACCAAGAAACAATTCAGCTAATGAAGCTAATTAAATTACTAGAAAACATTCCTTCATCTGTAAACCATTTCTTTTCTCCTCAAATCAAAACTCTAAAATAAAATGTCTTCATTTTTGATAAGCAGCTCCACCACCAGTCTCTGATAGCGTATGTCGTTCAGGGCAGCCATGGGGTCTAGCTCTGGTGATCTCATGAGGGTTGGACCAAACACGATCCCAAGGTTCTCTGCACTCATCAGATTCTCCTTCTCGTGAAGGGTCACTCTGAAAAAAAACAAGCAAAACACAGATGAGTCAGTGATACAGGATGCTCTTCAGCAGGTCTGAGCACCCAAATGAAACCAGAGCCACAGTCAAGGTCTATGTCCACTTAGCTCTCCCAAATTATTATTCCATGCTTCTTAGAAACTTCAAGGGATGCGACTTCCTTTGAAATAAGTCATACTGATAAATAATTTAAAGTCCTGGTGATTGCTGGGGCTCACATCTGGACTATGTGGGTTCAGATGTTTATGGATTCCCCTGGCCAGACACATTTCTAAAAAGGAGGAGGAGACAGAGGTCTGCCTTCCCTTTCCCTTGTCTCTGTGGCTCCCTTAGGCAAAGTGAACTGAGTGTTTAGGAGAGCATCTGCGCAGGCAGGGAAGAGTGGCTAACAGTTCAGAAAGGTCAGGGTCTGTGTCTCTTCCTTTTACCCTACAGCAACAGCACAGACAGAGAGCTACTAGTTTTATTATAAAAAGTTAATCAACACCAAATATGAAGCAAACTTTAATTTACAAGTGGCATCAGTTGTGAACATACTCAAAAGAAGTTTGAACATGATGCCTTTAAAATGGGAAAGAGCTAGGTGTGGTGGCTCACACCTCTAACTCCAGAGGCAGGCAGGTTTCTGAGAGTTAGGGTTACATGGCAAGACAAACAGGAGTAGGATGTGGAAGAGGAAGAAAGAAGGAAAAAAGGAAGGAAAGAAGGATGAGGAAGGAAGAAACAAAGAGGAAGGAAGGAAAGATGGAAGGAATAGGTATTCAAGAGTGACTGAAACGTCACGTGCCTTTGGATACTTTTGGGCATGTAGAATTTTTGTTTCTAGTTGATTTTAGTGTTTGAAGCCCTAAATCCACTGACATCACATAACTGAAATTTTTGAGCATCACCAATCCCATCACAGCTTCAAACTGACCACATTCCTCCCTACTCCATCACTATTTATGCACTCTCCATGTTGGCAGCAGTAGTTAAAACATCCAAACTGCTTACGCCAAGCTTGGGTGCTTACTTGGAGCAATAAGCAAAGAAGAGTGAGTTGCCCTACAAGCCGCCAGCAGCAGCCCTTTCCCTGTCCACAGAATGTTCGCTGATGTGTGCAGAGCACTAGCACACTTGCAAGCAGTGCACAGATGTCAGGACGAGGCTAGCCCGCGGCACTGCAGTGCACAGTGTTTTTAGCATCCTTTTCAACTAGCACAGTGTCTCAAAAGACAATGTTGCTGTGCACCTACACACTCACGCAATAGAACGTGACCTCTCTTTGACCTTTTGCCTAATTTTACTCTTGAAATTTGGTTGTAAAACAGCATAAGATATAAGCTGCAACTTGCCTCTTGAGATGTGCCATGAGGTACCGGAGCGTCTCGCAGTGGGCGGGCGGCAGCGATCTCAGTGCTTCATGAAGGGTCTCCAATTGCTCATCAGGGTCCATAATCTCTACAACATCAAGGAGAGATGTGAGTGCTCATGGAACACTCTTCTGTGACGCTTTTATAAAGCTAGTGAAAATTATTTCTTATAGCCAAAAACAGCTGTCCAAGGCCATCTTAGGTTCAGTGTGGGAATACAGTTTAATGGGCTTTTTTTCTCTTGAGGGTCTTAGGGTTTGGCACCTGAGAAAAGAGGACACACTAGATATTGGGGATGCAGCTCTAACAAATCCAGATTTATGTAGAGACATGAACAAAGCCTTATACACTCTAAGGAATTCATCTGAGAATGGCATACATATCGCTCAGGATATTCAGAAATCCTTTTGTAGTGTACAAGACAAGGTAGCCCACTGCCCTTGTGATTCCTGGTAAAGTTTTACTGATAATTTTTTTAATGACATTGTTTTTCTTTGCAGTGTAATAGGCAGACCCCACACCTCATACATGCTAGGCAAGCATTCAACCACTGAGCAATATGCCAGCTCTTTATCTTTCTAAATCAAGAAACGTATCATCTAACATTTGCTTGTTGTATTTATTATACTTCGTGTTATATAACAAAATGAAGTCTCCCTTCAAAGCCTGAGCATTCTCCATTTCTCAGAATATGTTCTAAAGAACACACTGCATGTAACTCTAAGCGTGCTGTGCCATGGGGGATCTTGGGATAAGGGGACTCTTCCAAAGAGTCCATTAGAAGGGAAGATCTCCGTCCGGACATCTGAGAGCTGCACTGAGGCCCACACACCAGCCACTTTCTGTAAGAACTCTGCTCAATCTGTCAATCACACCACTAACACCAGGAGTTGATGCTGTTGAAATTCTTTTTTTTTTTTTTCTGGTTTTTTTTGAGACAGGGTTTCTCTGTGTAGTCCTGACTGTCCTGGAACTCACTTTGTAGACCAGGCTGGCCTCGAACTCAGAAATCCGCCTGTCTCTGCCTCCCAAGTGCTGGGATTAAAGGCGTGCGCCCCCACTGCCCAGCTGCTGTTGAAATTCTTGAAGAGCCCTACAGTACACTCACACTCTGGTTACAGGAGTGCCTTACATGCTGGGTCTCAGGCCAAGCACAAGAGGACCTCACATTGTTGAGTGCTAATCAACATGGCAGCCTTGAAATGCTGGGAAGACTCCATCTGCCCTATATCCAATGTTTAAGACATAAGACTGAAACTCTGGTCCCTAACAAATAAACAGCTCAGCTCAATTACAATGTATACTGGGTCCAGTAAAAGACAGTGTTGAACAAAGGTTGGGCTTAAGCATGGCCGAGCAGATCCAATGATTGTCAGAATATATATGATCAGTGACTGAAGCCTTTTAGTTCAAAAGAACCTTTGACTACTCTACAGCTTTGGTCCAAGGCTTCCTCAATTCTCTGTTCATTTCTTTACAATAAAGAATATGGGTTTTTTTTTTTTTGCCTTTTGCCATCCGGATAATTCATGAACTCCAAACCTTGGGGACTTTAAAGGGCATATCTATTCATAACACAGCTATTTTCTCAAGACACTGAAATGTAGTAATTTGATTTCTAGAATCAGAGAAGGAAATTCTGTTTACTATAGAAAACTAACTCTTAGCATAGGGCCAATTAATTTGAAGCTACATGAGTTTGGAAATTAAAAGCAGGTTTTTCCTTTTAACTTCTACAATTAATCTTGGCCAGGAGAAGCTTGAGACAGCATTGGTGTGCTAGCTTAGGAGAGTTATTTCCTCCCAGAGGGGCTGACAGCAAACACTGAGGCCAGCCTCAGGCTACAGTGCACAAGAATGAGGCAGGTGCTGTGAGACAGCCCTAAGGTGCTAGGCTGGGTGCCTGGATTTCAAATCAGGGTCAGGAAAAACCTCAACGAGGGAAAGGTCCTGAGTAAAGCCGCCTCAGAGACCCGAAGGAATGAGATGTGAGGGAAGGTGGTCCCCACTGAGCTGTGTGCAGAGCACGCCTGTTTGTGCAGAGCAGGCCTGTGTGCAGAGCAGGCCTGAGTGCAGAGCATGCCTGTAAGCGTGAGGGGAGTGGAGCAGATGCGGCTGGCTGCAGAGCTCTTCTCAAGTCAGCTGTGTTAAATCTCAAGACCACAGCGAGAACAGTAAGGTTATGAAGTTATGTAACCTTATGCTCAGTTAAACATGTGTGAGTACAGTGGCACACCATGGAGGCCACTTCTACCCCATGGGTACTGGAGGTCAGACTCAGGTTGTCAGCCTCAGTGGCAAGTGTCTTTTACTCCCTGACCCTCTCACTGGCCCCAGGGCTCAATTTCTATAGTTGCCTTCCCTCTACCTGCCATGCAGCGCACAAAGGTCTACCGTAGGTCAAGAATAACGGCAGGAAGACCATCCCAGTAAGACAAAATCCAGGGGATATAGCAGACATTTTGCAGATGGCTGCAGTGTGAAAGTATTTTATTCAGAGTCTATTCTGAAGATTTCCTGGTGGGGATTGTATGTGAAAGGGGAGAATAGGGAACGATTAAGGTTGGGGTGCAGACAACTGGGAGTGGTGAAGGAGGTCTGGAGCTAGCTCCTTCTGGGAGTGGTGGAGGAGGTCTGGAGCTAGCTCCATCTGGGAGTGG
>JADRCH010000029.1:3397808-3408936 GCA_019843965.1 Rhynchomys soricoides | reverse complement strand
TAGCTAGCTCCATCTGGGAGTGGTGGAGGAGGTCTGGAGATAGCTCTATCTGGGATTTTCAGATGTACAAATGAACACGCTGACCTGGATGACCCCACTGTTGCAAAAATTTCCAACTGGTTCTAGTTGGGAGCATGCTAAAATGCACTGTCTATTTGATATCACACTGACCAAATTCTCCCTGGACAGCAGCCCCTCTTCTCTCCCAGACACTTAAGTATTGATGACCAAACTTTCTAGAGACATATGGTTTTAAAAACAGAGGCAAAATGATAGAAATAGACAATCTTTTCTTAAAAAAAACAAAAACAATGCCAATACTTAGAAACTGTTAAAATTTTTCTTCTTTAAAGGGTAAGATATGAATTACAGCTATGAGTTTTGAAACAGAAATAAAATTTTGCAAACAAGCCATTTTCTTCTTAACTAGAATTAAAAAAGAAACAAACCCCAAAATCAGAAAACAAACAAACAAACAAAACAAAAACAAAACCAAAAACCCCCCCAAAACCAAAAGAAACCTAAAGCCCTAAAAAACCCAAACACTTCTCTGGCTGAAGAGTAGTGAGGCCTGAGCTCAGCTCCCAATTCTTCCCAATTCTGAAAACAAAGCCAAACAAAACAAGCTGAGTCCCAGAAGCGTAACTAACTGATGGGCAGTGCTTGTCTGTGAACTCTGAAGGTCTGTGCGCAGAAACTAAGAACAGGGGCATCTGGGTTAGACAGAGTAAGTGTGTGCGGATACACGGACCGTGGTGAGAGCTTCGGGGGATGGACTTAAAACCCACACTGATGATTCTTAGCAGGAGCAGTGGTTACTAAGAAGAGGTAGCTCGTTGGGTGTTGGATTCCCGCCTCGTGTACTTACTGGCAGACTCTATAAACTTGGGGTAGGCATCATACGTGATGAGAGGGATCGGCAGGTCCCTGAAGTACAGTTTAAGTGCGCCGGTGATAATGTTGATGTCCTCATACACGTTCACAGAAATATCTGCCTTTTCACCGTCTTTTAAAAGAAACAAAAGTAAACATTGATTCACAGCCTGTATCATTTTAACACGATTTGTGCATGATTACATTTTAAAGATAGGCAATACTTCAGGTTTTTTTTTTAATTAATTAAAATGTATTTTATTTTAACCGTACAGAAGTTTGTGGAGTTTGCGACTGGACAAGTGTATGCGTGAGTGCACCTGAAACCCTAGCTGTGATGTTTTTGTGAGTTAAGTGATTTTTATTTAAGAAACAAAAAATAAACAACAAACAAAACCCCTCATATTTCCATTATTAACAACCACCCTTTCAGTTTCTAAGATCAAATTCAGCATGAAGCATGGTAAGCACCCATGACCCACTTCTGTAAAACCTTTCAGACTTTTCTCTCTTCACGCCACTTGGTTTCCCTTGCTCAGCTCTGCGTGCGCACGCATGCAGATTGGGGTGGAAAGGGCTTTACAGTTCATAATTACCTGAGATTCCTCAGGGGAAGAATGCAGTGTTGCTTTCTTTCTGTTTTATAGAAGCATGATTTGTAAAAGAGAGCACAGGCCTGGCCTGCGAACCCAGTTCGATTCCCAGAAGCCACGCGGTGGAAGGCGAGAGCCCCGCTCCTTCAAGCTGTCCTCTGACCTCCGTACATGTACCACCCCCATCAATAAATGTGAAACAACAATGACGATGATCAATGTCCCTTGTCTCATTCACACCTAGGCTTCATAGAGGTAACATCTGGATCTTGCCTGACCAGGCCTCTGGGGAGGGAGGCAGCGAGAAGTGGAAAGCAGAACAGAACGCCCGCACGCACGGCAGCACACCTCTGGAGAATGGGCGAGAGCCCGAGTGTTCAAGTGAGAAGAGAGGCACTACAGAATGAAGACCAGCAAGAGAGCTATGGGCACTCACATTCGGAAGCAGGCTGTCTTCACAGAGTCCAGCACTGCCTCTATTCAGATCCGTTATAAAATCTGAATCTGATCTACTCAAGATTTAATCAGCATCATTTCCTGGCTAGATATGTGTATGTCTGCACACCCATGTATGTGCACAGATGAACAGACTTTAGGAATGAAAAAGGAACAACTTGTTAAGCTATAAAAGACACACAAAAAAGAAATCATCAATGCACAGTGACAAAAGTCAGTCTAAAATGCTTTTGTGACATATGATTCCAAATGGAAAGGCAAAAAGTTCATTGTTGCTAAGTATTTGGGGGAAGTAAGGACAAACAGGCAGAGTGTGAGGACTTTTATGCTAGTGAAACTATTCTGTATGATATTGTGATGCTGACAGGAGATAGCCCAGTGTAAATGCTGAGTTTTAGCTCATAATGTATCAATGTTAGGCTATCAATGATAACAAAAAAATGATACTAATTTAAGATGCTAAAACAGGCAGGATGGGGCATGCCTAGATCACAGTGTGCCTGAGGTAGGCGCATGAAGGTCAAGAGTTCTAGGCCAGCCTGGGCTAACATAATGAAACCATCTCAAAATCAAGTTAGTAACAGGGAACTTGGGAGTGGATGCCAGAGGAAGGGATTACACAGGAAATCACAGCACTTTCAGCTAAATTGTTCTGAAACTCTAAAACTATTTCATAAAAGCCCTTAAAAAAATCCAGCCTCTTTGAAAATGCAGGATATTTCAGCCTTTCTAAGCTCCCGGTCGATTGTGAGTCTGCCCCTAAGTGCCCCTTTCACCTAGAGTAAAGCCATGAACAAGACAGGACAGAGTGCTTTCTGGAAACAAAAGGCAATGTCCCCTGAGGAGACACTAGAAAGCATGTAGGTTCCCTGGCCTAAGGACCTGAAGAAGGGGACCAAAGGCAGGTATCATCACCACTGAAGTCCAAGAAGAAGCAGTGAGGGGGTTTTTTGTTTTCCTTCCCCTCTTCTGCCACAGGGTTCCAACACCTATTAATCATTTTCTATGAAGACTCCAGATTCAAGTATCCCTCTGCTCCAATGTGTATAAACAGTCCACTGCCCAGCACACACAGGCCGGCTACTTCGCCAGTCTTTAGCCTGGGAAATAAAGTCACCATTCTTAGAGCTCTACTGTATGTGGGGCAGGTAGGGTTCAGACTGGGCACATCTTAGTTTCCACAACTCAGTGGCAGCACCAGCAGCGTCCACTCTGCTAGTATTTCCTCCCCTCTCTGGGCTGCAGCCCTTGCTGTCAGGCTTTGCTGCTCACCCCATACAGTGGCTCTGTGTTGATCCTTAGGTTAGCACGAGCATGCACATTTCTCCTTGGGAAGCGTCCTAGCCAGTGTCTGCCCCTTGCTCTACCGGCTGGACTGTTTCCCACTTACTAATACTTTCCCTCACGGAATGTATGAAAATGCAGCAAGTAACCCTGTGCACTTCCTAACGTCCTACACGGATGCAAGGACCAAGAGCACAGCTAACTACCCATTATAGTAAAGAACTCAGTGCCTGGAGTATGGCAGCAGCTTAATGTAAATTGTCAGGGACTAATCAGCACAAGGAGATTCTAGAAAGCTAGGAGCCTACTCTTGGGTTTACTATAGACATCACTATTAAGACAGTTCAGCCGGGCAGTGGTGGCGCACGCCTTTAATCCCAGCGCTCGGGAGGCAGAGGCAGGTGGATTTCTGAGTTCGAGGCCAGCCTGGTCTACAGAATGAGTTCCAGGACAGTCAGGGCTACACAGAGAAACCCTGTCTTGAAAAACGAAAAACAAAAAACAAACAAACAAAAAAAGATAGTTCTTTTAAAACCTGCTTTAAAATTTGCTTGATAGAATTTTCACATGATACAACTATATCATTTAAAGTATATAATTCAATGTTTTTCATGTACTTACAAAGGTGTATAAATACTACCATAGTCTGATTTTAGAACCTTCTTATGTCCCCCAAAGTCCCTGTACCTGTTAGTACCACTCCCTGGCTCTGGCCTTCGCAAAGGATGACATGCATCCCTTCCATCAGTCTGCATGGTTTGTCTGTTACATGTATGGATCATTCAACATGTGCTCCTTTACCTAGTCTTTACCTAGTTTAGTGTAATAGCATATGTTGGTATTCTGTTCCTTTTTTTTTACTGCTGAATATATCTGTTGTATTAAAACATGAATTCAAAAATTTCCCTTTATTTGTTTTGTATGTACATATGTATGTATGTGTGTGTGTGCGTGCGCACATGCACACGCGTGTATCATGGAATTCATGTGGAAGTCAGAGGACAACTTGTTGGAGTTGGTTCTCTCCTTCCAGTCAGGTTCTCAGGACTCTAGTTAGGGTCTCTATTGCTGTGATGAAACACCATGACCAAAAGCAACTTTGGGAAGAGAGGGTTTATTTGGCCTCCAGATTACAGTCTATCATTAGGGGAAGCCAAGACAGAAAAGAAGTCAGGGCAGGAACCTGGAGGCAGGCACTGAAGCAGAGGCCATGGAGGAGTGCTGCTTACTGGCTTGCTCTCCACAGTTTGCTCAGCTTGTTTTCTAACACACCCCAGATTACTAGTCCAGGCATGGCATTCCCCTACCCTGGGTGGGACCCACCTATGTTAGTGAATCAAGAAAAAGCACTACAGACTTGTCTAGAGGCAATCCGATGGAGGCTGCTTCTCAGTTGAGGTTCGTATCTCTAGATCACTCTAGCTTGATAAAACCACATCAGACATAACAGCAAGTGCTTTTGCTCACTAAGCCATCTTCTTTCTTTCTCTTTGTTTTTAAAGATTTATTTATGTATTTTATGTATATGAGTACACTATAGCTGTCTTCAAATAATCTATAAGAGAGCATCAGATCGCATTACAGATGGCTGTGAGCCACCATGTGGTTGCTGGGAATTGAACTCAGGACCTCTGGAAGAGCAGTCAGTGCTCTTAACCACTGAGCCATCTCTCCAGCCCCAACAAACAAACAAACAAACAAACAAAAGCCCCTGAATGTATGTACATATGTACATACTTAACATATGTATGTTAGTATACTTCAGACAGGGTCTCTCTATATAACCTTAGCTGTCTTGGAACTCACTATGTAGACCAGGTTGTCCTGGAACTCACGGATCTGCCTGCCCTTGCCTCCTGAGTGTTAGTATTAAAGAGCTGCCATGCTTGGCTCTAAACCTGAATTTTAATAAGAATGCACACATACAACTGTCTTTGTCTCACTTTAAATTGTAATATAAACATTCTAGAATGTGAGCTCCAGGTCCTGGCTTTACATGCAGAGCCACAGCTTACAGGCACAGTTTGTAATACCTTTCTTCCAGCTTTCTTTCCTCTTCAGCCTTGGCTCACTGACCACGTGCCCCTGGCTCTTGTGATGAGGCTCCACCCACGACCTCTCAGTGTACCCCCATATACTATTTGTGGTCCCACCTGAAGAAGACTGCAGCCAAGTTGTAATGGCACCTGCTGACCTTTAGAGTAGGTAGTGCTCCAGCTGCTGACTGTCTCCTAGATTTGAGGGGAGACTCCCCCAATCCTGCCTTTACCTTGACTCTGGGACGAAAGGGTCCATGGCAGCATTCTGTGGACCCTATCTGCCTCTTTCTTCAATTTCCTTGTTTGAAAGCTAAGCTTCCTGGATCACTCTTGATTACTTCATGTTACTTCCTTGGCTATCTATATGATACCCAGCTTTGAACATTCAGAGATTTGAGCAGCATTTGTGTGTGGGGCTGATTTAAATGATTTGCACCATGGGTTCTCATGTTATTACTCTATATAATTCCTACAAATGATTGCAGGATGTGTCTGGAAGGTTCTGAGTGGCCCCCAAAGGCCTACCAAGTGGAGCCAAAGAAACCACTGGGAACCTTGAAATCTGTTAGCAGTGCTACAAAACAGATGTCTTGATGTTTAATGACAGAAAGTGTGTTGCACTTAGTTGCTTTCTGTGGTTGATGTGATTTTCAGTTTCTTTGTCAGTTTTTACTTATTTTTGAGAATCGTGATTGCAGGCTGGGAGTGGACATGCTCAGTTGCTGCCTTTCAGATAAAGGAAATTCCTCTTACCATTACTTTGGCATGGATTCAGGATGTTCCTTGATGTGTATTTGTATACAACATATCATTACTTTATCATCTTTGTTCCATAAAACATTTAAGTGGCCTACATTCCCCGTTGCAGGTTGGTAATATTTATTTTTGTCTTCTGCCTTTGTGGCTTATGAGAAAATTGCCAACGGAGAGTATGCTAGAACTAGGGATGCATACATTTTTGGCTAGGGACGGGCCTTCTGGTAGAACCCTTGCCTAGCATAGAAGGCCCTGGGTTCAACCCCAACATCCCCTACTCCTACACACACACTGCACTGTAAAGCCAAAGAGGCTTTTAAAATCCTAACTTAGCCAGGTGGTGGTGGTGCACGCCTTTAAGCCCAGCTCTTGGGAGGCGGGTGGATTTCTGAGTTCGAGACCAGCCTGATCTACACAGTGAGTTCCAGGACAGCCAGGGTTACATAAAGAAATCCTATCTTGGGGGGGAAATCACTAACTCTGTATTTAAAGAATAGCTTTTCTTTGGTGCTACCTTATTCTGGTACAAAGGAGATACAAACAAGGTGGTCATGCAACAAATCAACATTACCTCCCCCGCCTCCGCCCCCCGCAGGTTCTCTGTGTAAGCCCTGGCTATACTGGAACTCACTCTGTAGACCAGATTGGCCTTGAACTGAGAAATCCATCTGCCTTTACCTTCCCAGTGCTGAGTATAAAGGCATGCAACTCCACACCCAGCACAAATCAAAACTTAAACGTTATTTTTAAAGTTCCATTAGGCTGGGCAGGGTGGCACATGCCTTCAATACTAGGGAAGCAGAGGCAGGAGAATGTCAAGTTTGAGGCCATTCAGGGCTACAAGCAAGAACGTATCTCACCTCCTGCAAGCTACAACACAAGACAAATGACCAGCAAGCTTCCCACAGTGGGCAGGGCATATGCCACAGCTTCAGCTCTTCTAAGCTTCCTGTACATGAGCTAGACCATGACCACTGGTCATACAGAACCTCACGGGAGGGCTGAGTGGCTAACTCAGGCTGGGCCATGAGGAATGATTACATTGCCCATTTTTTTCTGTTGGTTTTGGCAAATTTAATTGATCTCTGCTTTTGATGAACTTGGACCAACCTTAGATATTCAGATGCTGGCGATATCCATAAGCTTTGTGTTTCTTTCTCACCAGGAAATCTGAACCTTCAAGGTAGCTGATGCAAAGACAAGAAACTATAGGTTGAATTTTGTTGTTTGGTTTGTTTGGTTTAGTTTTTAGACAGGCTGGCCTCAAATTCACTATGTACCAATCAGCCTTGAACACCTGACTCTCTGGCTTCCACCTCTCAAGTGTTGGGGTCGGAGGTGTGTGCCACCATGTCTATCACAACCTTTTGCAGAATATAATAATCATCAGTCATTTAGAAAATTAATCTAGGAGTAGCATAAGAAACTGTGACTTTCCGACAGAGTATGACCGTCTAAGTTAACGGCCACGCTGAAAAACATACCTCTATCAAAAGCCATCTTGACGTCTTCAATTAGGTCACTAAACCCTGACACTCGGTACAGCCCTTCAGAATTAAGACCTGAAAGTAAAGGAGGAAAACATGGAACTAGTTTTCTGTTAACTCATGCCTTTCCTTCACAGTTCAACGTCTCTCCATACTTCTAGCTGGACAAATAATGTGTTTGAAAAAAATAATAAAACACACGACTAGAAAATGAATCTGACCCACTGTCACCTGGATATTTTTAATTTGACCATCAGGTTGCCTAATTAGACCAAGTAACGATAAATCTTAAGGGAAATCATTCATCACCCAATTCCATCATAAAGTCTTTTACATAACAGAAAGCCTGCATCAGCAGGCCTGTGGCTGTTTTCCCAAGTGGGTAAGAATAATTAGGGTGAGCTCAGGTTTCTGCTCTTGACGTTTTAATAGGGCATTTCTGCCTTTGCTTCCTGGCATGAGAAGAACTTAAAACCTGAAAGGTGAATCTATCTCTGCACAGAGATCTTTGCAGACTGCAGACATCATCTATGAATGTATCTTAAATATGACTTTCCATAACCGGTTAAATGTTCCTTGAAATCAAGCTGCTTGCTCATTAATACCCTGCAGATGTGAGAGCACATGTCTCCTGACTCCATCCTCCCACAGCACTGAAGACAACAGCAACACTAAGGACAAGGCATGCACCTAGGGAGCCGGAGTGAAGGCGTTGGCAGCCTGCACCGAAATGCCTCACCTCTGGACTCAATCTCCCGGATGCACATGTCTACCACCATTGGCCGCTTGGTGATGTGAGCTTTCACGAGCGTTGTCAGGTCACAGCTGTATACCTTCTTCACGTGCTTCAGGTCTGGCTTACAGTCATTGGGGACCATCTTGGAACATTGCTTGTGAACATTCAACCCACAATCTGTGGAGAGAATGAAGGAAGAAGTCATGATTATTTTCAGCCTGGCATTCTGGAGTGTTTCCCTCAGCAGAAGTGTAGCTCCTCCAAGCAGAGGAGCAGCAGCCTCTCTCCTCTCGGAAAAGTTTGATTTGAACTAGGCCAGGATTTTCTTTCTTTTTGAGGCAGGGTCTCACTATGTAGCCCTGGCTGACTGGGAACTCTCTACATAGACCAGGTTGGCCTCTAGATATCTGCCAGCCTCTGCCTCCTGAATGCTGGGATTAAAGGTATGTGCCATCACACCCAAAGAGGCCAGGATTCTGGCTAATGCTTCATTATTTAAGTTCCTAAATGACCCCAGAAGAAGCAAAACCAAAACCAAATGATGTATTCCTCACACGAAGCCTCTTCCAGATGCTGGTGTCTTGAACTTTTTATCTCAGGACTATAGTATCTAACTCTTGTTCTCTGTAAAAGGATCTTTGTGGCATAAAACAGACCAGTCAGATTGCTCAAAATCATTTACATCTGCTGTAAGTTGTAATTCTATCTCAACTCACTTGATAAAAAGTGGAATTGGACAACAAAATAAAAATATTCAAGATCTTCTTAAAATAAACCTGTTCCAGCTAGGTGGTGCATGCTTTTTTTAATCCCAGCACTTAGGAGACAGAGACAGAGGCAGTCAGATTTCTGAGTTTGAGGCCAGCCTGGTCAACAAAGTAAGTTCTAGGACAGCCACAGCTTCACAGAGAAACCCTGTCTCAAACAAAACAAAACAAAACAAAACAAAACAAGACCCAAACCAAACAAAAACCCTAACCAAATCTATTCCTATTTATATCTATTCACAAACCCCTTTTATATGTAAGAGTGCATTGAATTTCTTGAGTAGTCTAAATAGCCTATGATCAATAGCTAACATTTATGGAGGACTTACTATTATTGCCAAGCACCATTCCAAGTGCCTTGTGTTTATTATTCCTTTAAAGTCACACAGCTCTATCAAATAGCCACTGCTTCTTCTGTTTTCTATTTATATCTGAACAAGCCAAGGTAAAGAATTTATCCAAGGTACACAGTGGAGCTAGAACCCTAGCCTTCAGTGATTCTGGAACCCTGAGGTCTCCAAGTTGGATTGCCTCCACTGGGGTTACTCCTCCTTTGCAGGGCTATAACAGCTCAGGCACCAGAACCCAAGCACTTCCCAGTTAATATCTGAGACACCCTTTCAACAACATGAGAACCACAAAGTTTTATAATGGATGAAAAAGAGCAAATGTGTTCTGCTAAATTAGACTCAAGTGATAAACTATACTGAGAAAAATAATTCAACTAAAATAAATGTCATCTATGTTTTGAAAGTTTCTAAGTTTTAAGTTAAAACTCTTATCAGGATCTCTTACTAGTTTAAATAAAGTACAAGCAGTTCATGTCCAGAGTCCCAGACTGCCTTGGCTCTTGGGCAGTTTCATTTTGCTGACGTCACAGCATGGAGAGGTGCTGGTTCTAGGAGCTACTGAGCTGAGGAATCAGGTGCTGGTGATGCTGCTGACACCATCACTAGAACTTTTGATAAAATGTGTCCTGCAAACTAATAATGAGTGTCACAGCACAGACAAGAAGAGCCAGCACACAAACAGAACTGCTTTGTCATTAAATGGACACTGGCAACTTGAAAGAGCACCCAGCTGGGGGCGCCTGAAAGGAATTGCATGTGGACCCAGAGCCAGGGTGTCCTAGAAGGAGCTGGGTCTTTGTACATGTAAGCCTAAGTGAACAACATCCCAGAGAGGGCAAAACCACAGAGTCATGTCCAAATACTGACATGACTAAGGGCAGAAATCCTTCCTGACCAAAGTCCCCAATCTACCACCTGAAGAAACAAGGCAACACTGCTCCATATCGAGGCCCAAATGATTGTGTGGCTAAAAGCAAAGTCCCTCTTGGCATCTTAACATGAGATTTCTAATCTGACAATAAAGCAAGCCAGCAGCCAAACACACATCGAAAAAAGACCTCTTTCCTGCAAACACTTAAATGTTGTGGAGGACATGTAAAACTCGTTCTAGAATCTATGGGCTATCCACCTGGAGTCAGGTACTGCACTTTTTCTGTTTAGTTCTTCTTGTAGTGTTGGGCAAGCCTTGGTGTCTGTCACCGTGTGTAAAGAGCTCCAGGTAGTACTGGGTGCCTGCCAGCATTACAGGCCTTGTCAAGGCATTGCTGCAAGGTGTGTTGCATGGCTTTGTCACCACTAGCTGAAGGTCGGAGGCTAAGTGGAACTCAAGGTCCTAAGATGGGTCTGAGTAACTGGGGTTGCAGACTTCATGTCTACATTGTTCTTCACACGTCATTTACAGAAAAGCACCTTTAGGTAATTAATGCATAACTCCTCTCTGAATTCACCATATCTGAGTGTTAGTACATTTGCCTTCCAGCTATCTTGCCAGCATCTCGCTCTACCCTGAGACAGCAGATACTCCCCTCTCCCTGTCCTGTGGCTGAGGGCTGTCCTTTTCTTTTATGTTTAATTCTGTTGGGGCCCAATCCCTTGAACATGTCACTGTTAGGCAGGGGCGTTCACTCCTTAAGTGTCAGCCCTTTCAGTTGACTTTAAATGTTTTTTTTTTTTTTTTCCTCTCCCATGTGCTTGAACTGTGTAACTTCTGTGCTCTGTCCTCACCTCCCTGACTCCTCTGTCACCTCTGTCCTGGTCAGCCTGTCCTCACCTCCCTGACTCCTCCG
>JADRCH010000029.1:3387130-3397798 GCA_019843965.1 Rhynchomys soricoides | reverse complement strand
CCGTCACCTCTGTCCTGGTCAGCCTGTCCTCACCTCCCTGACTCCTCTGTCACCTCTGTCCTAGTCAGCCCGTCCTCTGAGGTATCAGTTTCCAGTTGCCAAGGTTGCCTTCAGTTCTTTCTACAGCAGTATTTCTTCTCTGACATTTCCCATGTTTTTAAGATTTTTTGTTGAAGTGTTTTATGACAGCTACTCTTCTTGTCCGATACCCACAACATCTCAAGTTTTGAATTTAGGCTTCCCTGGTTCCTGGTGGGATAAATGATTCTGAACTGTATCTTGGCTACTCTGAATGTTGTAAGTACAGTATCCATTTCAGTAGGTTCCACTTTAAACTTACAATGCTGAACCTGGCTCACTTTTAAAAATAAAATTAAAATGTTCACCTAAAACTAAGTGTTTTACTTCGTGTGTGTGTGTGTCTGTGTGTGTGTGTTTCTACCACCTGCATGCAGGTAGAGATCAAAATAAGGTACTAGATCCCATGGATCTGGAGTCACAGGCTACTATGAGCCACTCCATGTGAATCCTGGGATCTGAACTACTGTCCTCTGAAAGAGCAAGAAGTTACTTAACTGCTGAGCCATCTCTCCAGTCCCAGCATTTCCTAGATTTCAAAGTTTTCTCTTGGTTAATACAAATATCTTGTCATGACTGATTTTTGTGTATGTGTGTGTGATGGTTGGTGTTATACTTATTGATGAAATAAAAGCCAGCTGGAGAACTCTAATTTTAAAGTGTATTAAGTGTCTGAAATTTGACCATTAGTACAAGTGTGTCTGTGTCTTGCTCTTCAGGGGTGTGACACAAGTTACACATGGACTTTGGAAGAGCAGCTTGGAACAAGTCATCACTGCACAGATGAAGAAAATGAGTCATTAGTGTGATCAAGATATTGAGCGTGTGAAGAGCAGAGTCGTGACGGACTGCAGACTGACTAGCCTGTGCTCGGCCCACCCACCTGCTCCTTCCTGCCCACAACACACTGTATGTGCTGAGTACTTTTTCAGCACTGAAGATGAACTGCGTACTTTCAATCTTTTGTTCAATGTGTATTGTACCAGTATATATTTTTTAGTTTAAAAAATGTTGCTATATTTCACCAGTACCAGTCTTGCAATTATCTGTGCTTGATCTTGTAGGACTTTTAAAAGGCAGTGATAAAACTTAGACATTACATCCTTGTTTTTTCATAACCATCCCCATATATAATCTCAAAATGAAAACCCAAACATAAACCTGATGCATCCACATATCAAAACATATACATGGCACTAACAAACAGTCTTACATTAATTTATTCTTTGGAAGTTTGGAGTCATCTCCTATTTTATATAGTCAGTCAAAACTGCATCAAGCAATAACTGAACTCAGACTTAAAACTTAAAGGAAATATTTACTAAACAAATATCCTTTATCCCATTTAACAAATAAAAGTATGGGAATAATTTCAGAGACTACATTTCCAACAGGATTCAAGAGGAAATACTTTGGGAGACGCCAGGGTAAAGGTAATAGAATTAAAATACAGCACGAGAGACTGCAGAGCTGGCTAACTGGTTAATGGCACTGGCGGCCTTTTCAGAGGACTGATTCCCGTGGCCCACATAGTGACTTACAGCCATCTGTAACTCCAGTCCCAGAGAATCTGACCCTCTTTTAGTCTCTTCAGCACCAGGCATGGAAGTGATGCATAGATATACATGGAGGTAAAACACCATACACACAAAAAAATTTAGCATCATTTTACATTCTTGAGTTCACAATGCAATGCAGCATCCCCAAGCATGCTCTGCAAGCCATACACTGAAAAAGAAGTCAGCATATGAACAGCATACCACATTTTAGTCTGCCATTAAGACTATTTTGTATTGATTTATATATTTATTTATTTATGCCATATACAGTTCTGTTTTTCCAGAAGATGTTGAACTATAAGTGAGTGAGAAGTCCATAGATTATATCGCTTGGTTTTATAGGCTAATTTTATGTTATTATTAAACTATATTTCACCCTCCTATTTCTCATGATAAGAAATATATAACAAAGACAGAATAAGAGAATTATAAAATCCACCTTACAATTTATTCTGCATTTTCTTAATGAAACAGTTATGTAACTTAGACTACTGACTTTAGGCTATCTGGTTATGTATGCACTGACTTCTCTGTTCATACATATGCTGCACTGCTAGAAAGCACAGAGACCCATGCTCTGAAGTAAATAATCAATATTCATTTACAGTCTAAGGATAGATTAAAGGGTAACAGAATTGTGGTAATGTATATTTTGGAAGAAAAAAATTCACTGCTTTATAAATATTCATATTTAAAATAACTACAAAGTATTTCTTCTTTCTGTGGCCCTAAAGATTGAACCAGGGCTTCATATAGGCTAGTCAAGTGCCCACCACGGACCTACATCTGCAGCCAATAATTTTATTGTGAATATACCTCTCTGGTATTTCTCAACATGAAGGATTTTCAGTTTTAGTTCCGTATATGTGTGCTTATGTATGGGAAGAAAGTGCATGCTCCTTCAGGTGCTTGCAGAGGTCAGAGGCATTGGCTGTCATGGAGCTGAAGCTCTAGGCAGTTGTGAGCCCAGGATGTGAGTGCCAGGAACTGAACTAGGGTACTCCGCAAGAGCAGTACGTGCTCCTAACTGCTGAGCCATCTGTTCCCCTAACATCTCACATTCTAATAGATACCACAAGTCATTATTTTCATAAGAAAATTAAAAGAAATAGCTTATACCTTGGAATATTTATGAAAATATTACTTTTAACCAAAAGAGACCACATAAAACTTTTAAAAGGGATTGTTCAGATTCTCACTGACTTATAAGGAAAAATCACCACTGTTAGGTACTAATAAAAATAGAATTTCTTCTTTTTTTCTTCCAACTAAAAGTTCAATATTTATGTATTTAAAATAACTTCTATTATTAGGAGAAAGCCTTCTACCTCCTATTAGAGGGCAGCAATGACAATGACAATAATAACAATAATAACAATAATAACAATAATAACAATAATAACAATAATAACAATAATAACAATAATAACAATAATGGTGATGACAGTGAAAATATCAAAGGAGCTTCATCATTTATCCTCAGTTGAAATGCCTGCTTTAAAACAAGCATCAGCCTGCATTAAGCATTATCTGTTAGAATATTCTGGTAAGGCTAAAATAAATACACTTTAGAAATTCTGGTAGAATAATTAATTTCTTTCTCTTTCCTGGAATAAACTTTCCTAGGAGAGGGATTTTGATAAACTTCAGTGATTACATAATAACAGGAAAACGTAGAAACTTACATTTCATCTCACAGAGATCCGTCTGCCTCTGCCATCCGAATGCTGTGGGGACTAGAGGCGTGAGCTACTCCCACCCAGCTTATTGGCAGGCTCTTGCTACACAGTCCAGACTGTTCTGACCTTATCTCACATGCTATACAGGTATATAGATCACATCTGCAAAGTTCCCAGGAATGAGAGAACCGTTACTCCGCCTAGCACAGCGAGTCTGTGCTCTCCAGGGTTCGGTCTTTGAATTCTGTTTTAGATAAAGTAGTGGCTCAAAGGCTAGATGAGCCCAGAGGCACATCAGATCTAAAAGCTTGACTGTCAATACACATATAATTGGTTATCTAAACAGAACTAACTAAGCCTGCCCTTTTTTTCTTTTCTTTTTAAAGACAGGGTCTCACTATGTAGCTTTGGCTGACCTGGAACCCACTGTGTAGACCAGGTTAGTCTTAAACTCAGTAGGTCTCTACCTCCTGAATGCTAGGAGGCTACATCTATTACAGCAGATCCTATTTACTTTTTAAAAAAAGTAGAAGAAAAAAATGATGATTTTTTT
The DNA here is from genome assembly GCA_019843965.1 of Rhynchomys soricoides. Taxonomy (NCBI): domain Eukaryota; kingdom Metazoa; phylum Chordata; class Mammalia; order Rodentia; family Muridae; genus Rhynchomys; species Rhynchomys soricoides. The sequence goes on along the minus strand of JADRCH010000029.1, from coordinate 3,393,929 downwards.
TTTCTGAAGATCATCATGATAGGTTTGTGTTTTGTTTCTTTGCTTAGTTTTTGAGACAGGGTCTCCTATAGTCTAGGCCTGACTTGAACTCGCTATGTAGCTGAGAACGATCCAAACTCCTAATCTTGTTTCTCTCCTAAGTGCTGGAATACTACAACCCTGCACACATTATACCCAGTTTTTAAGAAAAGTAAGTGTGCTGGGGAGTGAACCTCGTGTGGCAAGCAGTACTGAGTCCCATGCCAACCCCCCATTGAAAACAAAGGTTAACATGTGCTTATGTTGTATAATGTATTAATGGACAGAATGAGCCCCCTTTCCCCCGTAAGAGATGGAGGCTATGAAGGTGGGTGCTGAGGGGTAATGGTAGATTGTTTTAGTTCTACTTGTTTATTATGTTATCACTAAAACAGCTGTTCCAAGACATTTTTTTCAAATATGATTTGGGACTATAGCATATTACCATATATTCAGACACAGCGGGTCTTTTTTTGCTGGCGGCTGTCAGGATTCTCATGTACATGGTCTTTACTCTTTCAAAACATAAATGGTACACAACATTATTTTATAGAAAACCTTTTGTTAGTGACTGTCAAATGCTAAGAAACTCTTGGTGTCAGCTGGTCTTACAAAAGACAAATGAGGTTGACTAAGACTGTCACTCTTTGAGCAGGTGACCCTGCTGTGGAGGGAGTATACCATCTGCCTTTGAACAGTGTAGATCAGTGGTTCTCAACCTGTGGGTCACGACCCCTTTGGGGGTTAACCAATACTTTCAAAGGGCTGACATATCAAATATCCTGCATTTCAGGTATTTACAGTATGATTCATAACAGTAACAAAATTACAGTTATGAAGTAGCAATGAAAATAATTTTATGGTTGGGTGTCACCACAGCATGAAGAGCTATATTAAAGGGTTACCGCATTAGGAAGGCTGAAAGCTACTGGTGTCGATGGTCTTCCTATCATACTTGTTATCATGCTTTCCAGCTCTTGCTACTGCCCTTCAGTTCAGAGACATGAGCGCAGCCATCCAAGGAGGCTTCCGTGTGGACTTGGGCACCTGATGCAGAGCTGAGATGCTCCAGGGAGGAGCCCTCGGCACACGAGTTCCCTGTGCCATTTTTATCCTTCTCCCCAGGGCAGGGAGCATCCTGATGGGCCTGGCCTGTGTCACCTGCCTAGAAACTGCTGTTCAGAGAACAGTTGGAAAGAGAAGACGACTTGGACTGTTCACACACAATGCATACTGTGCTCTGCTCCTCAAAGAAAATGCAAATTAGTAACACACACAAAAATGTCTGCATATAATGCACAACAAAAATATTCACTTTGATAACAGGGTAAGAGAAATGAGAGCAATACAGTGTTAAGTCTGGTTATTATCATTTTGAAATAATTTACTCTTAGTATACTTCAGAAAATAAAAAAGACAGAGTCATGCATCTCAGGCTGATCTTGCACTCACAAATGAGCTATCTTGAACTTAGGCTTCTGCTATCACCTCCACAGTACTGGGACTGCATGTGTATGACACCATGCCTCGTTTGTGAGGTCCTAGGGACTGAGCCCAGCTTTGAGCATGTTAAGAACTACTCTATCAACTGAATCACACCCCCAGCCTGTTAGCATATACTGAGTAAAAGCTTTATGTTAAAAGATGGGAAAGACACTTAAGTTTTAAAAATTAAACAGCCCAACTTTAATGACTGTTTAGAGCAAATACTACATATTTAAATTTTAAATAATATTTTTAAGGCCATGCTAATAGGTAGTCTGGGTAGTATTGAGAATAGTGGTTCCATACCAATAAATTTCACATGACGCGAATTATTATTTCATTTCAGAAAATATAACAATTCCTGCAGTGTGCATGTGGATACAGACATATTGGTGGGACAGAGAAATTCCATTTATTCAGGGACTTAGGATTCTAATGTGGGGAAACAAATTTAAGTTGTCTTTAAAAAGTGCTTTCATACGTTAAGAATTTTCTTTTCCTTTTTTGGGTTTCTCTGTGTAGCCCTGGCTGATCTGGAACTTAGAGATCCACCTGCCTCTGCCTCCTGAGTGCTGAGATTAAGCCAAGAGCCAGTATGCTCAGCTCAAGAATTTCTCTATTGCTGTTTTGTTTTTTTTTTAAATAGTTTATTTTTAATTTTATGTGCATTGGTATTTTGCTTGCATGTGTGTGAGGCTGTTGGATCCCCTGGAGCCAGTGTTAAATGATATGTAGGTGCTGGGAGTAAAACCCAGGTCCCCTGGAAGAACAGTCATTGCTCTTAACCCCGGAGTCATCTCTCCAGCCCTCCAAATTTCTTTTTTTTAAAATTTAAATGTAGGTTTTTTTCTTTTATGTGTATGAGTGTTTTGCCTATATATGTACCACATGTGTGCCTGGTGCACACAGAATTCAGAAGAAGGCACTGGGTTCCCCTGGAGCTGGAGCTTCAGATGGTTGTGAGCCACCATATGAGTGCTGGGAATTTAATCTAGGTCCTCTGCAAGAACAAGTGTTGTTAACCTCTGAGCCATCTCTTTAGCCCACCACATTGAGTGTTTCTTAATGGGTACCAGTGTCTAAATGTAAGCCTAAAACACCAACATCATTTCACAGAAAAGATTTCTTACATTCAATATTGTTATGTGTCACAAAGAAAATATTAATGACTAAGTGCTTTTTCAGAATTTGGTAATCATCTTTGAACATAAATTTGAGACTTTTTTCTTTTTTTACAGCTTTGACTTTGATTAAAAAAAAAAAAAAAACCTAGTAAGGACAATTTCCGTTTAACAAGTCAGCTCTAAAATTCAGTTTCCAAGGCAACATATGTCCTTGCACACTGCTTAAAAAAAATTCTATAGATGTAGTTAAAGCAACAGCAAGGCCAAATGTTGAACAGAACCGCCTTGCTTTCATCTCCTCCTTTGAGCTTCTGAAACAAGCTAGCCTCTTCTCTCTGGGGACTTAAACCCACCCTTACTGCTCTGCCTACCCAGTGAGAAGGCAAAGGGCAGATGACAAGCCAGTCTTCAGCATGGTGGCTTACAGAATGGGGAGGGGGGAGGCTCTTACCTGCACATTTCACTCCCTGAGCAATGAGGCCCCACATGAAGTTGGCACAGTATTCACACCAGTGTGGCCCTCGGAACGTGTGCACCTGAAGAAGAATGGGCAAAGTGGAGAAAGAGGAGAGAGACATCTGTCAGGAGGCTGTTGTGTACCAATCAAAGCAGCATTACCCAAGCCACACTGAGCTCAAGATGCAGGACGCTACATTTAGAAAGACTAACTGAGTGAAACTGACAAATGACAGTTTTTTCAGAGCTTCATTTCTTCTTTTAGAAGTGATGACACATCAAATTGATAGACTACAATTTCCTTCTGGAAACAATGTCTACCATGGAATTTTCCAATGAGTCTCCTCAGGCACAAGTAGCCTCTTCTGCACGCTGGGCAAACACTGGCATGTCTGAGTGTGTGAAAGCTTGAAGGGTAAAAAGCAGGGTTGACAATGTCTTAAATCTAAGAATTTCGTCAGATGATCCAGCTTCTGTGGCAACAGTGGGTCACAAATCTTAAAGTGACACTGGTTGCAACTGAATCATAAAAAAGAGCCAATTTCTTCAAAACATTTGATATTTACTATGTTAACAAACAACTGCACTTCATACCTACTAAAGCTACAGTTAATGAGAAACTGAAGGCTGGCATTTCAAGCCTGTGATGTCACATTCGCTCTCACAGACTTTTATGCATAGGAAAAGTAAAAGATTCTAGTCTAATGTGGTGAAAAATATTACCAGAACAGAGAAGCTATGAATCTGAACCCTACACATTAAATAACAGAATTAGAAAAACATCTTGCCTGGTATAGTGGCACGTGCTTTTTTTAATCCTAGCACTAAAGAGGCAGAAGCAGGTGGCTCTCTATGATTTTCAGGTCAGCCAGGGCTACATAGTGAACCAATATCTTAAAAACATATATACACACACACACACACATATACATACACACTCATATATATCTAAAAATAAAAATATATATTTGAAAGTCATTTATATAAATACATATTTATATTTATATATATAAAATAAATATTTAAATTTTGGGCAAATTAAGGTTGAAAATGCACTAAAGAGAGGATATAGGAAGTCAGTTAATTTACTGCCAATTAGACTTAATTAAGGTAATTTTCTCCTGCAGGAAACAGAAAATATGGCAAAAATCACCAAAAATGATGATTTCAATGTGTGAATCTACCGTAACAGTTCTGTAAAGAGTAAGATGTAGCTAAAAATGTTATTTTTCATAACTGTGATATTAATATATTGAATGGGTCTCAGAAATAAGCTAATGACTCTAGGATATGAATATGTATTTGTGTATATTTTACACAGATGCATTATTTCTTCAAGGCCAAAATGTCACAAGTATAACATATTTCATTCAGAAAAACTATGCTGAGTGAATCATGAAAACACCACTGATTATAAAACTCAAATTCAAAGATGTTGAAATATCAAATAAAATATCCCTAATTATTTAATGAAATATAGTATTTGAGAATTCAAACTGCTAGATAGAACTAGTAAAAACATCCCTATGCGGCTGCAGTGGGTAACCCACAGTTCATTCTAAATAGGTGTGTTTGTGATTTAACAAGCAAGCTTGAGGACCAGGTCTCATGTTAATTTTGAAAAGGAAGCCATAAGTCCTCTTATATCTTTTATGAAAAAGGTCAGGAATGTAGCACACACACTTGCCTCTGAACTACTAATAATGTTCAGAGTCCATAAATTGAAAGCATTTCATGGACTTGCTAGAACAAGACCCAAGACCAGCAGACTCCCTCCAATGCTCCTGTGCTTGTCCGTGTTCCTCAGAGTGAATAAAACTGGATGAACCTCACTTCACTCTGATGGGAATGTGAAGGAGACCACAGGCCTGGGCTCTTGCAGATATATATATATGATGTATAAGAAATCACTATAGCATTCTAAAGGTACTTTGGAGAAAGTCTTTGGGATGTGAACTGGCCTACAGGTTGCCAGGCCTCATGATATGTTTTACTTACTAAATATCTAGGTGAATAAAAATGGAATGAGAATATGGAATAAGTCCCAAGAAGGCCTTTGTACCTATCATTTACCTCGTGGTGGAGATGAAGCACCTGAAGTTACATCACACAACACATAGTAGATGATTTATTACTTAAACATAAGAGCACTGACTACCAACGTTAACACAGTCCCTTCCTGCCTCATGAGAGTAGTGGTGAATGTGACACTTTAAAAGATATAGGGCACCTGTTCATATGACACATGCTGAACAAAGTGTTTTAACTGTTCAGCCCCATGTCCTCTAATCAAAGGTTGCATGTGTATGTCAGAAAGCAGCTGTTAAGGAATCATTCATTACTCATACACTTCAGGCTGGTTTCTTATAAAGGCATTCTGAACCAATTTGTCCAATTTGTTGTTTAGAAGTAGCCTGCACAGCCCCAAGCAAACTGTCTTAGAAGCATCAGCCCTAGCTTAACTTCTGCCTATACAGTGCAGTTAACCAGATTCCCTGTGGACATTTCACATTTAAAATTCACACGCCTTGTATTTCCTTCATTCTGCGATCACAGTCATTCCATAACAATGGACTGTGCCTCTTCTATTTTGTTCCTCCAGAGGTCATCAAAACAAATAATGAGTTCATTCACTAATGGAGTACTGTATTTATCAATGAACATTTACTGATGACAGACACAAAGAAGGATGTAGGATTGGGGAAGCCATGGTAGATTTACTTAATCTGGAAAGCAGTGTGGGTGCCCACGAGAGTGACTATAGAGTTTAAGGCTAGAAAGAGAGACACTGCTCAGGCTTAAAATACAGCCCTGAGTAAATTCTGAGCAGAGGTGATAAAGTCTTATGGGATCAATGTGTGTGTGTGTGTGTGTGTGTGACAGACCACGAAGGCCTTTTAAGAAGAATACGGTCAAGGGGACAAGTCTAGAAAATCCGAACTGGGCAGGCTATTTTGGTAGCCATCAGGATGGGTGAAGTGGGCATGCATTTGGGCAGCACAAATGAGAGGGAGGAACTGGAAGTGATGGAGGTGGGAAGGAGACAGGCTAACTACTAAAGTTTAAGACCTGGCATGTGGGATACAAAAGCAGAGAGAGCCGGTCAGTTTGGAAGGGAAAGGGTGGCAGGGAGAGAGAGGTCACTGATAGACCATGGTCCTTACGGGAAATGGAGATAGAATCAGGAGCCAGTTACCTTTGAATGAGTTAGCTGGATAGGAGGAACCCTTCCTTTTCTCACACCTTGGGTCTCATGTAGCACAGGCTGATAATGATTGGGTCTCATGTAGCACAGGCTGATAATGATTGGGTCTCATGTAGCACAGGCTGATAATGATTGGGTCTCATGTAGCACTGGCTGATAATGATTGTTGCCAAGACTGACTGAACTCTAACCCTTCCACTTCCATTACCCAAATTCTGATTATAGGCAAGTGCTACCTGGTTTAAGAATAGCCTTTAGTGAGGCATGGTAGCGCATGCCTTCTGTCCCAGCACTAGGGAGAAAGATCTCTGAGTTCGAGGCCAGCCTGGTTTATAAAGTGAGTTCCAGGACAGCCAGAACCACACAGAGAAACCTTGTCTTGAAAAACAAACAAACAACTATGAACAGTCTTTAATGTTCTACAGCACAGTAGAGCAATTATAGCTAACAACAATTAGCTGTATACTTTAAAATAGCTAGTAGATAGAATTTTGAATGTTATCAACACAAG
>JADRCH010000029.1:3344258-3386730 GCA_019843965.1 Rhynchomys soricoides | reverse complement strand
GGTTGTATTTTAAAATGAAGCTAACTATAATGAAAAGGTCAAGTGTCACTGCTTAGGAGGATAAGAAGCTCTTTGTTCTGTCCTTATCCCTGCTCACTTTCTTAGTTCCTGATTCTTAGTTGTGGTCTTGATTAGTTGTTTTTGTTACTGGTTGTTTGTTTTGTCAATTCTATACAAACGTAGACATAACAGGGAAGAGGGCACCTTAACTGAAAAAAATAAAAAATGCCTCCATAAGACTGGCAGGTAGGACCTTTTCTTGGTTAGGGAGTGATGTTGGAGAGTCCAGCTCAGTGTTACAGTGCCACCCTAGGCAAGCAGTCCTGTGTTATATAAGAAAGGGGGCTAAGCACATTATGGTGAGTAAGCCAGTAGTGTTCCTCCATGGCCTCTGCTTCAGTTCCAGCCTGGCTTGCTTTGATGATGAACTGTAAGCTGAAATAAATCCTTTCTTCTCCAAATTTTTTTTTTTGATTGTACTGTGTTTATCACAGCAATCAAAACCCTAACTAAGACTGTTGTGGACTAGGAAATCTAACAGCAAGATTTTGTTAGTGGTGGATATAAACAAGGACAAATGTTCTATCTCCTTGAAGGCCATAAATTTTTTTTAAAAAAGTTTTATGTGGCCAGGCAGTGGTCCCAGCACTTGGGAGGCAGAGGCAGGCAGATTTCTGGGTTCAAGGCCAGCCTGGTCTACAGAGCTCCAGGACAGCCAGGGCTATACAGAGAAACCCTGTCTCGAAAAAACAAAAAAAACAAAAAGAAAAGTTTTATGCGTATGAGGGTGTCAGATCCCTTGGAACAGGAGTTTCAGATAGTTTCGACTCACCAAGTGGGTACTGGGAATCAAACCCAGTTCCCCAGGAAGTGCTCTTAACAGCTAAACCATCTCTCCAGCCTGCCCTAAAGGCCTAAAGGCCTTCTGAGCATACAAAACTTTTCTTTCTGAGTTTTGGACAGTTAAGTGGGATGAAGTGATCTTCCGATGATAAGAGGCTCCAGTAGCACCTTACCCTCTGCTTGCTGTCTGGCCTTAAGCACACACACTGGCTTTGTAAGAGAGGGACAGAGAGGGCTGATGTTAACAACTGTATCAGTTTACCAGAAACAATGCTTTTGGAGATTCTTTTGGTAAGACAATTCAAAGGAGCAGTCCCTGGCCGAGCAACATTAGTTAGAAAAGCCACATGGTAGGAGGGCACAGGACGATTTTCCCTAGGCTGCTCTAAAGCTGTTGGTCCACACTGACCAGTCAAAGTAAAAGAATACGCCCAAATGGCATGATCAGCTAGTTTTAAAGCCCTTTCCTCTTTTGCACCTGGAAAAAAAAAAGACAGCATTATTATCATGGCATGTACAATTACTTTTTATCTTTGAACAACTCCTTTTATGTTAATTATTCTGTTTAAACAGTAAGATGCATCTAATTAGTGAACTCCCATACAGCCTCATCATTGAAGGCGACAGCCAAAGCCTGGCTGAAAAGGGTACAGAGGGTGTGAGGTGGGAGGTGGGAGGTGTGGCAAGAGGCAAAGGCCAGTGTCACAGTCTCCCAGGCAGGCACCTTGGAAGACAGTGAGGTCATCCTCAGTGGGGCGTGCTGTAATGAGCACACCTGCTGCCTGCTTCTCACCATGGTCACAGGATTTACAACTCCACTTTAAATACCAGTAACAGAAACAGCCAAGACGAAGGCCACCCCACCAGAAGATAAAGAACGCTGAAGCAGCATCCTTATCCTTCTCAGCCAAACACACTCTCTTTAGAAACAGGAATGAAGGCAAATGGCCTTGTAAACCACTGGAAGCGACAAGAACATTAGGGCAGTGAGGTTTTCTGGCGAAGGTGGCAATGACATTTCAGCTGCAGCTTCCTCATTTGGGTGGCTCTGATGACTCAGTCCTCCAGCATGGTGCTGGGCAACAAAAGAAGGGAACAGATGAAGACAACCAAATGGAAGGAACACAGAAGTGCAGGCAGCCAGACAGGAAATGCCATTTCTTCCACACTCTTCAGCTTTATGGTTTAGTGAGCACCTTGTTATTGCTGTTAAAACATCTTACTATATAGTGCAGGCTGGCTTCGAATTCATGACCTTCCTATGTTGTGCAACTGTGATCCTGCACCATCAAGTTGAGATAGATTGTCTTCAAGTTACCAATGCTAGTCTCACCCAGATAATTTAAAATTTTTTGATTAGTTGATATGAAATTTACAATCTTAGTCTGAATTTGATCACTTCTGCTAAAGTATATCTATGCACACACACGCACACATAGATAGTAAGGTGTAGGGAGATGCATATCACATTAGCTACAAACATTAGCGGTAAATACATGAATTTGCACACAGCCTCCTGCAAACAAAGATGGGATTATAAGTAAAATAGAGCCTTTAGCATCATCACAACATCTTCTTGCCTGTTATTTATTTAGTTAAGTCAAAACTGACCTCCAACACTGGAGAAAAATATACAGTCAGGTTTGGGTTGAGTTAAGCCACCGACACTGTCATTATGCTGGCCATTTTGTTTGAACAGACTGACAATGCTGTGATTTCAGTTGGAAATAGAGAAGAAATGTACAGGACTCCTGAAGCAGTTTCAAGCAACAGTTGGGGGAAGTAAGTGCCTGGAGTAGGACAAGCCAGTGGGAGCAGTAGACTGAAGCCAGGCAGGCCTGGGACAGTTGGAGAGGGCTTGGGTGTTGATGGTCAGTCTCCACAGCTGGCTGCTGAACACATAATCACAGGGGAGGAATGCCAGGGTCTGCGCCAGGTGTGTACTGCACAGCTCAGCAATGCCAACAGAAAATCATTTCGATCAGTGTGAGAAAGGAAAGAAGACTGGTGACTTCACATTTCAGGAATGGGAAACTGTTCAGAATTGAGGGAAGCGCCATAAAAGTCCCTGTAGACTGAAAGTGGCCATAACAAAGTAAACAATGTCCTGAACTATAAGAAATAAGCCGGAGGGAGAGCTGATACAGCATGGCCAGTGCTGTAGAGTTTACTGGGGTTCACTGGCTAGTCAGCCTGGCCTCATAGTGAGTCCCAGGCCAAGAGAGAGACAAAATGAAAACAAGGTAGATAGCACCTGAGGAATGACTCCCGAGGTTGACTTTTAGCCTCCACACGTATATGCACACACCTCTACACACACACACATACAGGCAACTACACACATATATATACACATATACACGTGCAACTACACATTCACACAATTACCATACATTACCATAACCAGTACAGGGTATTATTGACAAGGTAGATAAGGTAGATTTCCTTACGGATTCCTTTATAATTTACCCATTTCCCCAACGAATACTATTTCTGTGGGAGAAAATAGCTCTAAAACTACAGCCGAGTGAAGGTGGTTGGAATCATACACGGCTACATTAACACTAGCACAAACACATCTGGTGCTGAAGGAATGGCACTTTACACAGTGCCATCGATGTGAAACCTGGCTATCAGTCAGCTGGCCAGCCAGCTAGTCATTCCATATGTCTATCCTCTAATCATGAGAGACATGTTGTTGTTATACGTAGCTCAGGCTTACCTGAAACTTACTTGGTAGCCCAGGCTGGCCTTGAACTCATAATTTTCCTGCCTTTCTCCCCAGTATTAGGATCATAGGTGCTGCCATCCTTAGCTTTTTGTCCATTTTTCATCATACTACCAGATATAAATTCTGTAATAAAAAGTAAAACAACAGGCAGGCATGATGGCCCACACTTTAATCCCAACATTCTGGAGGCAGAGGCAACTCTGCGTTTAAGGCTAACAAGGTCTACAGAGCAACTTCCAGGGGAGCCAAGGCTACACAGAGAGATCTATCCTAAAACCATAATAATGATTAAAAACAACAACAACAACAACCAACCCACTCTTCATGTCACAGTTTAAAGAGCATCCTTTAAACTGGAGTATCCTTCTCTGGATAGCTTTCCCTCTTAACTGACCGTTTTCAAGGCTGAAGGATGTCAAATGCTATGGATAGCAAGGCAGCTCAGCAGTACAGCAAACTCTGACAACCTGGATCTGAACCCTGTGACCCTCATGTGGAAGGAGAGAACTGTCTGCTCATTATGGCACTCAAATGCCTCCTACCCTTAGCACACACACACACACACACACACACACACACACACACACACACACATTTACCACAACCAATACAGGTTCTTAAACATTTTAGAAATCCAATGTATGGAGCTGCAGAGATGGCTCAGAGGTTAAGAGCAGTAGTTGCTCTTCCTGAGGACCAAGGTTCAATTCCCAGCACCCATATCACAGCTCAGAACTTTCTGTAACTCCATCTCTAGGGGATCTGACATACATGCAGGCAAAACACCAATGCACATAAAATAAAAACAAGTAAATCATACAAACATTAAAAGAATCCAATGTAATATTATAAAACAATATTCTACTTTGAGAATTAGACTCATTACTTGGATAAATGAGCTTGTGTTGGGCTGAAGAGATGGCTCAGCAATTAAGAGCACTGGCTGCTCTTCCAGAGGCCCTAGGTTCAATTACCAGCAACCACATGGTGGCTCACAACCATGTATAACTGGATCTGATGCCCTCTTCAGGCATATAGGTATACATGCAAATAGAGCATTAATACAATTAGTACAATAAATTAATATAAAAAAAGAGTATTCAAAAAATGAGCTTGTATTAAAATATCAGTGGTAAAATTAAACACAGTATCTAATATTTTAAAAAATCTTTTAGTTACAATAGAAAGAAAAGGAAAAAACAAAAATAAAGGAGAACCACAACCAATAAAAATGCAGAATTGTAGAGCCCAGTCCTAAAAGATAGATCTAGGTCCTCCACCTAAGGCTTAGGAATCCTGCAGAAGAGGAGGCGGAATGACTGCAAGGAACAGAGAGTTAGCTGTGAGATTGTGTCACCTAGAGATGTCAGAGAAGACATCCATGGAATCTTACTAAGTGGCTGGACAACACCAACAGACACACCAGCAGCTGTGGCCAGGGGTGGGGGAGCCAGGAGACCTCAGCCCTACATAAAGAACTACAGCAACTAAGAAATGACAAGTGGGGGAAACAGTCTTCCTGAGGGAAGAGTACACATACCACTTGATGATCCAATACCAAATGGTCAGCCCTGAAAACACTTAAAAGTCACACTATACAGAGGGAGGAGATTGCATTTAGGAACACACACACACACACACACACACACACACACACCCTGACATATATATGTAGCATACATATATATACACAAAAAGACAACAACAATTAAAAAGAGGTCATTGTCGTGTAAGTGGTGGCACACACCTTTAATTCCCATACTTGGGAGACAGAAGCAGGTGGATCTCTGAGTCTACAGATCAAGTTCCAGGACAGCAAGGGCTGTTACACAGAGAAACCCTGTCTCAAAAAAACAAACAAATGAATGAATGAGGTCATAAATTAGAAAGAGGGCAGGGGGATGGTTTACAAGGGAAGGTTTGGAGGGAGGAAAGGGAAGCAGGAAATCACGGAACTGCATTATGATCTCAAAGTCTATTTTAAAGTTGCCTTATTTTTAATTATGTGTGCATGTGTGTGTGTGCACCTGAGTGCTAGTGCCCCTTCCGGCCAGATGTATGAATTCTCCTGGAGTTGGGGTTAACTTGCTGTTGTGGGTGCTTGGAACAGAATTTGGGTCCTCTGTAAAAGCAGTATGTATTCTTAACTGCTGAGCCCTCTCTCTAGCCCTCAGATTTAATTCATTGAGATGGAGACTCACTATGTAGATCAGCTGGCCTTGAACTCACAGAGATCCACTCACTTCTGCCTCATGAGTGCTAAAATTAAAAGTGTGTGCGCCACCATGCTTGGCCAATTTTGTTTTTTGTTTTTAACTGAATATTTACTTTAAGGGTATATCCTCCCGTTGTTACTAAGTAGAATGTTTTATAAGTACCAATTAGATCAAATTGACTGATCAAAGCTCCCATGCTCCTACTTTTGGTCTGTTCTATCACTGACAGTATTATTGAAACTTCTAACTACGATGTGGACTTTCTATTTCATTTGCAGCTCAGCTGTGTGTATTTGGATCTGTTATTAGGCATATATACATTTTATAATATTACATCCTCTTAATGAATTTTATCTTTATTTCCAATGATATTCCTTGTCTTATAAACTAGTACATTAACATGTTTGGCTTAGCTCTGGGCCAATTAGCATTCTATTCTCCTGACAGGATCGACTGTGCAGAGACAGATATGGACATATCATCAGGCAAATGTGTGCCAGGCCTTGAGTCTGGCAAAATAATGTCTCTGAAATAGGCGAGACTCTGGCAAGATAAAGAACTGGAGCCTCAGGCACCATCCTGTTACCAAAATGAGCCTAAAAATAGCCCAAAGTTGCAAGATGGTCCTAGTTTCATTTTAATCAGGATGGTGCAGATTTTTAATGCTGGACTTCTAATTATGTGACACATTGCCAGTCTGGGTTAGGCTTCCTGACTCTTACAAGGAAAAATCTCACAAATATTCTATCAAATGGTCAATATTATCCAATAGTTCCATGTAATTAAAAATGAAAACCAAACCAAACCACTGAGCACCCACAGTGAGCAGCAAAGTAAACCTGCATGCCTCCAGGGAAGGATGCCTCTGTAAACTGGACTGAGCCAGGAGCAGAATTTTGAGGCTGGGTCACATGTCAGGGGTGGAGCTTCAGAGGTACTTTCAAACCAGAGAAGGAGCACACAGGAAGGAACAGAAAGACTGCTGACAGAATGGCACAAAGCGCGTGCTAACACTGTGTCTGACGGGCTAGCATCAGGGTATATTAGAAATGCCTGGCACTGACTAGCAGAGCCACCAAGCAGCTTGAATTGTATTTATCATTGGTGTGTATGCATGTACACACGGCTGGGGCACACATGCCACAGCATGCACATGGAGGTCAGAAGTCAAGTTTTATGAGTTGGTTCTCTTCTTCTACCTTGGATTCTAAGGATCAGACATAGCCCGACAGCCTTGCAAAGCAAGCACTTTTACCAGCTGAGTTACCTTGCCTGCACACCTTCAAATAACTCCAAAAATGGGCAGGTCCAGGTAGAGAGAGAGAGAGACAGAGAGAGAGAGAAAGAGAGAGAGAGAGAGAGAGAGAGAGAGAGAGAGAGTGTGTCACTGCTCAGGAGCTCAAGTGCAGCCTGAAAAGAAAGCATGGTAAGCCTCATCTCAAAAAAGGAAAAGACTGGGAGGCTCGAACAAACATGTATTAACGGAAGATTTAAAAATGATTAACATGAAAAGATCTTGAACTATAATTAATCTCAAGGAAAATGCAAATCAAAATTAAAATGGGGTGCCACCTCATGGTGATTAGAATGCCTAATCCCCAAACGGAAACTGTTGGAGAGAGTGTGGAGAAGCTGCAATCCTGACGATGCTAGTGGGAATGTGAAATGCTTCAGCTGTTAATGAAAACCACCCGGCTGTTCTTTTAAGAGATTAATGCAGGTTATCCCAGAAGTCTGACGTCAGGATCTCAAAGAGATGGCTTCACCCTCTGTTAATAGCAGCATTAACTAACATTTAAAGTATTTCTTAACAGCCAACTTATGGGAAAAAAACCCTAAATATTCATGGATGGATGAGTAAGGAAAATGGGTAAATATTCAAAGAAATGGTCTTACTTTGGCTTTCTATTGCTATGATTAAAACACTGACCAAAAGCACCTTTTTGGGGGGGGGGGGGGCGGGAGTTTGTTCTGGCACATAGATATGCTGGGTTACAGTCTACTGAAGGCTAAGATGGACACTCCAGCAAGGCAGGAAGCTGGGGCAGGGACTGAAGCAGACATGGGGGGCTGTTGCTTACTGCTCTCATCACTGCTGCTCCACTTGTTGTTTCCATACCAACAAGGCCAGCTGCACAGGGAAGCACTGACCAATGTGAGCTGGACAATATCACATCAATAATTAACCAAATATATGTCCCACAGACCTGTCCATAGGCAATTCCTCAAATGAGATTCCTTCTTCTCAGATATGTCTAGGTTTGTGTCAAGTTGACAGTAACCAATCAGCACAGGAATATTAATTTAGCTTTTAGAAATAAATTTTACCACATTTTAAATATAGACGAAACTTCAGGACACTGTGCTAAGTGAAATAGGCCAGTCCACCAGGACAAGCTTCAGATCCACTTACATGCAGAATCTCAGATAATCCAACTCATAGAAACAGAGACTGTATTCCAGGGATTGGGAGGCCAGAAAAGTGATAAAGTTGCAGCTCATCTATTATACTGATTGTGTCTAGTTAACAGTTCTGTTAACTAGTCAACTATGCCTAGTTTATGACACTGCCAGATAGTCAATGGTGCCCAGTTAATAGTGCACTTAAATATTTAACAAGGTAGATAGATCTCATGTTCTTCTCACAACAAGCAAACAAAATCCCAACCTCAAAAATCAAAACTGTCCCGAATTTTAAAGGACTCTCTAATATTTCTAGTTGTGCTCTGCATGCTTGTTTCTGGCTGTCACATCACTGCAAGCAAAACGTGATGCTCTATGACCATTTCACATCACCTTCACACAATGAATGTTGAATTCTGGGGAACAGGGCATTAGTAAAGTCTTTTAACACCATGTTTATGCATAAAACATCGTGTTCTCATTATATTGGCATTTGCGTCCCAAGGACCATGTGACCATTATTACTCTACCCTTTACATATCTGGCAGCGAGGTGCACATGTCAGGGCTGCTCCTGAACACTTGGGGATGAGGAATGAGGAAATGAAGACAGGCCAGGGAAGCTGAAGCACTCTCCTTTCAGGTCAGAGGAATAATGTGGCCAGCATGCTGAGACTCTCCATGTGCTTCTCTTGTTAACAGTGACTTATCATGGACACACAGGAGTAGAATCTTCTCTAGGTCACATGGATATGGGAGGGACTTCTACAAACAAGAGGCTGTTTCTAAGACATGCCTGTCCCAATAAGATCATTTTAGGAATAGTATTCTAGTAAATGTGAGTGGAAAAAACCTTGTTACGTAGCTTCACAAAAGGTGACTGGTGCCAGAAAGGTGGTGCCAATAAGGAAAGAGAAGTGAACTTGGGGAGTAAGGCCAGATGGCTTAGGACTACTGGAGAGACTCAGGTTCAGTGACCAGCTCCCACACCAGACGGCTCACAACTGGAGGGATCTGATGACCTCTTCTGGTCCCTGTGGGTTCACGTGGTGCATATACATACAAGGAAGCACTCAATAAACACATGAAATAAAAATGGACAAATCTTTAAAAGGTAATGGTTTGTGAGAATATCAACATGATTGCTTCTGAGTAAGGCAGAACAACTCCTGCCCCATGAAGTGGCTGTGGTGTATAATGTGACCCTTGTGAATCACCAGGACCCTTGTGAAGTGCTTCTTTTTGGGTTATAAATAACAGGCACAAACTTTCTGATAATCACAATCATCTAGACTTGCACATGGAATATCAGAATGAGGCCATCAGTCAACATTTAAACCATCAGCAAGGAGGAGTGAGATGAGAGGGCTGCAGTGCTGGGGGCAGCAGAGGCAAGGGCAGAGAAGTGCTGCAAACCTTCCAGAAGGCAGGGAGGCAGAGAGGCAGAGGGAGAGGCAGAGAGGCAGGGAGGCAGAGGCAGAGACAGGGAGGCAGGGAGGCAGAGGGAGAGGCAGGAAGGCAGGGAGGCAGGGAGGCAGAGGGAGAGGCAGGGAGGCAGGGTGGCAGAGGCAGGGAGGCAGAGGGGAGGCAGGGAAGATGTGTTCATTATTTTTGTTTCTCACAGGATCTGAGAAGCACTAAGCCAGGTAGCAACAGAAAGGAAGTTCTTACAGGGACCGTATAGGTGATTTTTTTCCAACCTCCTAGTTTCTGCTCATCAGTCCCTTTCTTGACTGCAGAGGCAGAGAGAACCCCATTATGTACTGATCTTGGCTATTTTTGTCTTCTTTGGCCCACATTCAAAGTGAAGAGAGAAGGAATGTGCTTAATATAAAATAGACACTGCAGTTCCTTTTAACCTCTTGCTTGCAGAAAAACTATTCCTTTAAAGTCTCCTGTTGGACACTCCATGTTCATACCATAAAGGATAGTACATTACTGCAAAGCTTAATCCTTAGTCACCAGGGAAATGCAAATCAAAACAACCCTGATATTCCACCTCACACCAGTCAGAATGGCTAAGATCAAAAGCTCAGGTGACAGCAGATGTTGGTGAGGATGTGGAGAAAGAGGAACACTCCTCCATTGCTGGTGGGAATGCAAGCTGGTACAACCTCTCTGGAAATCAGTTTGGCGGACCCTCAGAAAAATGAACATAATACTACCTGAGGACCCAGCTATTCCACTCCTGGGCATATACCCAGAAGATGCTCCAATATGTAACAAGGACACATGCTCCACTATGTTCATAGCAGCCATATTTATAATAGCCAGAAGCTGGAAACAACCCAGATGTCCCTCAACAGAGGAATGGACACAGAAAATGTGGTCATTTACACAATGGAATACTACTCAGTTATTAAAAACAATGACTTCATGAAATTCACAGACAAATGGATAGAACTTGAAAATATCATCCTGAGTGAGGTAACACAGTCACAAAAGAATGAACATGGTATGTACTCACTGTTAAGTGGTTATTAGCCCAAAAGTTCAAAATACCCAAGAGTCACTTCGCAGCAACCATTGGGCTGAGTGTGAAGTCCCAGATGGAGGACTTGGAGAAGGGACTGAAGAAGCTGAGAGAGTTTGCATCCCCAGGGAGGCAGCAACAGTGGCAACTGGCCTGACCCCTTGATACTCCTGGAGACCGATCCACCAACCAAAGAATACACATGGAGGGACCCATGGTGCTGGCCACATATGAGGCAGAGGAGGGTCTTGTTAGCCATCAGGGGGAGGAGAGGCCCTTGGTCCTGAGGGTATTAGATCCCCCAGTAGAGGAGAATGCCAAGGAGGGAAGACGAGAGTGGGTAGGTGGGTGAGTGGGCGAATACCCCCATAGTGTCAGGGGGAGGGGGGAGGAAATGGGGAGGTTCCAAAGGGGAGATCTGGAAAAGGGGAAACATTTGAAATGTAAATAAAGTATGAAAAAAAAAAGCTATTTTACGATAACCCCATTAATGAAGCTAAGGCAGAAGAATCTGTACTTTGAGGCCAACCTAGACTACATATAAGTTCAAGGCTAGCCTTGAACTTATATGTAATATTATAAATATACTATATATTTATAATATTAATATTTATATATTTATAATTATATATTATATAATATTTAATATATATTATATATTATATATTATATAATATATTATTATAATAATATATTATATAATTATAATAATATATTATATTATATATATTATATTATATATTATAATATAATATATTTATAATATATAAATAACTATATTTAGATATAGTTAGACTCTATCTAAAATTAAAAACAAAAACAAAAACAAAAACAAAAACAAAACAGTGCAAAAACCATGATGTTATCAGAGTTTTCATTTCATTTTTTAAAAGTATTCAAGTTTGATTAATATAAAAGAACACGGGTCTTAAGAATGTATTTTCAGAATGTATTTTGTATTGAGATTTTCTGTTGTCATCAGAGTTGGTTTCAAAATAACAGGCCCACTACGTCACACTGTATACTAACTCAATCAGTCATTCGGTCAACACCTCTTACACATGTACCAGCTGCCAGCACTTTCCCACATATGGCAAAAAAGGGGAAAGATTAAATGAGGGAGAAAGTGGGAAGACGTTCAGTGGGCTCAGCACAGGAAGCGGGGAGGCACAGTCACTGGACATAAAATTTCAGTGCAACGAAAGAAAAACAAAACAAAACTCCTCTCAATATGTATCAAATGAAAGAGCAGAGGGCCCGGCACTGTGTGTCCCAGGAGGGAGAGGAAAGACCCTTCAGCAAGAGCGTGGCCACTGCTGCCCTTCTGGTCGCCAAGCGGCAGGACACCCCTGCTGGCCAGGTGCTTACTACTTCTACATTTCCGAGGTCCTGGTCACTAACCTTATTATGGAAGCCCCCTGTTATGGTACTATTTGAATTCTGTCACCAATTCGAAGTTTGGAAACCACTGCCTGTATCTTCTCTTGGAAACAGAGGATTACTTTGTACGCTGTGGTACATAAAATACTCAAGTGCTCTTATGTAAACCCCACTCTGCCCGGGAGCCAAATGGGAGCCCCAGTATCATCCAAGACTCTCCACCACACTGTGATCTATGCTAGGAGGAAGGTCAAGATTCAATCACTCCTTTATATAAATGAATTAATTGATTTAAATCCAGAAAAAACTCAGAGATAATAGTCATAATAAAAGTAGTGGCCACCATAAGCCTACATAGACCAGGAACTTAAGTTTTCTGCCATAGAAAGACAGTTTTAGAGAGATTAAGCATCCGGCCAATTAGGCAATAGCTCATGTCTCAAGCAAACACCTGAGGGCAAAGGCTGAGTCTCCTGTCCTTCCCAGAGCCTCAGAAGCAGGACGTAATCAATGACTGTGGAGGGTGGGGGAGCTGGCTGCTTCTGTTTTGCTTTTGATATACTTTATTTTTGTTTTCTTTACATGTGGTAGTAGGACAGAGTAATTCTCTCTTCATTTAGTGTGTGTTTCTAGGTGCACAGGTACTATGGCACACAGGTGGTTCTCTACTTCCACCATGTAGATTCCAGAGATAAAATCCTCAGCCAGGAGCTAAGGAAGTACTTTTACCTACAGAGCCATCTCATCAGCTCAGAATAGAGTAACTCTTAAAAGAATTTGATTAGTTAGAAATACATTCAATTTCCTGTTAATTAAGGTTTATATACATATAGAAACATCATATGGTACCTAATATATATGTACAAATTTACATGTCCATTATAAATAAAAACTAAAAATTATGGGGCACTATGTGATGCTATCATATGGGTATACATGTCTAATACTCAAATCATGATATACATGTCTCTTGCACGTTTGCTTCATTTTACTTTTTGGTAAAAACATATAGAATCCCTTCCTCTAACTCTTTTGGAATTATGCTCAAATTTATATTGACATCTTACCAAGCTTTTACAGATTGTGATATATTTATTGCTAAAGTGATAAACTCCCTAAGATACAGTAGCCTTTTTATGATGTAAGAACAAGAGAGGGGAGGGAGGGGAAGAGAACGAGAGAGGGAGAGGAGGGGGTCAGGAGGAGAGGAAAAGGTTACATAACAGCAGAATCCATTTTATAATTTTTCTCCTACAAATCCCCAGTCACAGGATCGAGCTGCTCCGAATGGCTTCCTCCTTGGTGAGTGCTTTCACCAAAGATAACGGGTGCTCTTGCATTCACCCCAAAATAAGATCTGACAGCTGTGCACACCGCTGAGCAGCATTACGTAACAAGCAGCTCAAGAGGTTGCAGAGAGAAGCACACTGAAAGGAGGCTTTGGTGAGGGGCCCGAGGTCACTCCGAAAACACTCCACTGAGAGAAAGCTGCCGGCAGATCACATGACTGGCAATCATGGAAACAGTTCAGTTTTCCCACAGTAGAGCTGACTGCACATGTGTACCAGAGGCAGTGCCCTTCTATGCCAGCATCTGTATGGAGTTGAGCTGCTGCTAGGGCTTCAATTCTTTCAGGGATATTCTCTGAAATCAAGTAGGACCCCTTCTTTTCTCTTTTCTTTTCTCGTTTCTTTCTTTTTTTTGAAAACATTTTTGAAAATGTTATTCCACGCACATTTTAAAAATAACAGGGTTATTTTTATTTTTAATAGGAGGAGTCAAATTCTGAGACTTTTGACCTTATTAGTGATTCTAAACACTGTAGAATGCTTCACTGTCCCACAGAAAACCCTTCTTGATGGGAACAGTGTTAAAGAACAGGCCTCAACTGGGTTTTATCTGCTAGCTCCAGAGAAGGAAGAAGTCTCCCATGTTTTATGTGAATAAAACAGTAAAAAAAACCAAAAACAAGTATGCTGAGGCTAGGGTAGAGCTCACTGGCACAGTGTTTGCCTGGCAGGAGCAAGGTTCTAGGTTCAGTCTCCAGTTCTGGAGCTGGCAAGGGTCGTAACGAATCACACAGTGAATACTTTCTTGATGCGCAGGATTTACTTCTTATAAAGCTATGTGAAAAAACCCTAAATCTGCAGGAAAGGGGAAAGTATATGCTTGTTCATGCAAATTCAACAGACCCGTTTACTTCCAATCAATACTGGTAAGGAGCATTTACAGAACCTGATTTAGTGCTACAGGGATCATCTTATAGGCCTGCTTTGCCTATGAGATGCACCTCTTTGAAGATACTTTGGAAGTCCCAGAATTTCTAGAATATGAGGATGATTCTTTCCTTCAAATTTAATAGACATTTTGTGAGCCATTTTCCTGGTAAAAGTCCTGTAAGACCAGGCTATAAATCACCAAAACTCAGCAGCCTGCAGGCATTTGTTTGTTTGGTTGGTTGGTTTTGGTTTATATGTGGCTAAGACTGGATGTACATATTTCCATTTTCTATCTATTTTTGATTTGTTGAACTGCCTCAATTCCATTTTAAAGAAAAAATATTGGTTGAAAAGTAAGGTTCACATCACCAACCACCAAATGGTATGAAGACTACAATCTATTCCTGACTATAGAAGTCACAGAGTACACTGAGGCATGTTTGTTTGTTTGTTGTTTTGTTTTTTAGCACGAGTAAAATAAATGCTGGTTTTAAAAGTCAGAATGGATCATAAATCTGGGATGAAGTCCCTTAGTAGAGAGCCTGGTGCATTCTATATGCTGAATAAATGTTAAATAAACTAACAGATAAAAACCCAACATTTCCAGATCTAACACCTTTCTTGCAATCAAATATTCCCATTCTAACATCAGCATTAATGATACTCTGTGTAAACTGAATATTCTTGAGTCTTAGACAACTTTTAACTATCAGGAAGTTACTATAGAAATGCTGGCTCATCTGCCTGCTGAGTGCAATTGGGTCTCCTTACACATGACTTCAAGTTGCATATCCCCTGATTTAGCATGTAAAGGGCACAACTCCAAGGCCTTATACCATGCAGTAAGTACAGGCAAGATCTAGATACATCTCAGGCCAACATACATATAAATCATCTCCATAAAGGAAGATTCAGGTACACTTTATAAAACATCTTACAGCAGGAATTAAAAACAATATATGCAAGGTGAAAGCCACCACGGAGAGACGCAGGGAAGCTGCCAGTCACAGCCTCTATGGTCCCAGGGCAGCAATTCTCTTTTTATTGTGGTCAATTTATTAACGGAAGGAGGAGAGAAGACAAAAACTATGGGAAATGTACACCATCTGCTCACTCCAGATGAAACTGCACATGCCTGCTACAGCAGAGCCTCTGACTAGAATTGGACAGAGAAGACCTAATCTCTTCCTGAAATCACCAACAAAGGTAGATACACTGCAAAACAGATACATGCATGGCCAAAATCATGATTAGAGACCTTTATAACATCAGTCAAGACTTAGCAGTGAGTACACAGAGAACATCATCACAGCACCTGAGAAAATGGGGCTGGATTTCTATGAGCTCTACTCAGTTCTTCCTTAAATAAAATCAGTATTTAAACACGTCCTTTCCTTGATAGCAAGAACATTTCAGTCAAATCTCTTAATTTCTCCAAGGCATCCAAAGATGAACCTGTAACATTGCACATTCTAAGCACTGAGTGTTCCTTATGAAAAAAGCCAGAAACAAATTCACTTACCTTGAAATTGTGAACCTTTTCATATTTTGGAATTTGTTCATTTTCTTTCAGAGTTGCTCTTCTAACAAGTGATGTCAACTGCGAATAAGCAAAGAGTTTCAGAGGTTGCCAGATTGTCACAGACGACTTTTGAGAACCCAGTTTCATTCCCAAGGCTGCTATCAATAAATCTTGCTGACGGCCCTCTTGTTTTGATTTGTGAACTGGAGCTCTATTAGTTTTCCTCCCCGACCAAGACTCTTTGGATGGCATTTTGATATTCAAAGGAATAGAAAAAACAAAAAACCCTGTATCAGCTTGCGACTGCTGGTGAACTCTACTCAGCTACCACATGAGCATTCTGCAGCCAGCTCAGAGCCCTAACCTAGAGAGCCGTGGCCACGCCACGCACCAGAGCACAGGGAGGTGCAGGAGGGTGATGAAGCACTTCTTCACAAGGCCAATTAACACACAAATTCTCTCTTCCTTTTTTAACAGGGCTCTATATTTAAGCTTCTGAAAACTTAAGAGTCTGGAGAGGAAATCAGTCTGTGCTAACATACAAAACACACGGCATCTCTCTCTGGGAGTCCTTTTTTAAAAAGCCTGACAATTGTGACAAATGACACATTGCTGAAAGCTTTCTTCTCTGCTCAGCACGTCAATGTCCATTCTGAATGAGAGATGCCTACATACAGCCTGCAGTCAGTCGCCAGCAACAGACACCCGGCGAACTCACTTGAAGGAGGAGGCGAGGAGGGAGGGATTTGCAGGGGGATGCATGACTAGACTGGCCACAGTAAGAGACGAGACAACCAATGAAAACCCAGTAACAGTATTTAAGTACTGTGTTCCTCAGCTCGCTCTTCCCCCCCCTCCTCTCATGAAAGATTTTTCTTGCTGGCTCAAGGAAAGAAAAAATTAACTATAGAAAGGTAAAGAGCAATGAATGAGTCACGGATTAAAGGCACATACGGATTAAATTAACACATACCACGAGGGTTTTATTTAAGAGCAAAAGCAAACAAACAAACAAAAAAAGATTGCCAGGTAGACTCTGAAGGGCCACCCATGTCTGTGTGTGTCATGTGCATCCTGAGCTGCCCCACTGAGGAGAGTCCAGACTTCTTATTTGTGCATTGTGGTGAGGCTGCTTACCTAAACTCCAGTTTTATTAAAGATGAACAAAAAGGGCTACATATTTTGATGAAGAAGAAAAGGAATTTAAGTGTTGCATTTTCATCCAGAATAGAAAGCTTGCATGTGGCATGTTTGATATCCTCTAGTGGGCTGCTTTGTCTACAATGCGTGTATTTGGTTGTAGATCTACACTTAATGCACCAATATGCTATGTTTCCTAGTCTCAATACTTTTTTGTTCAGAGTTTGAGGCTAGAGGAAGGGAGCCAAAAATAATCCCTCAGATGCACAAGCCCTAGATGCAGTGTAGCAGTGCTTACCAGACCCTGGTATGTTTGTCTTTAGCTGTAGAAAAAGGGCTGCTGGCTCAAAGACTCAAACCCAGTTCTACTCAAGAGCAACAACTACAGTTCCCTAAGGGGCTTCCCCCCACCTCAACCCCCACCCTGAGACAGGATCTCACATGTAGCCCTGGCTGTCCTGGAACTCACTATGTAGATGCAGCTGACCTCAAATTTACTGAGATCCGCCTGCCTCTGCCTCTGCCAGGGCGCGTGCCATTATCCCAGCTTCAGCTTTTCCCATTCGGTTTTCTCACCATCTCCCATCTGTTTCCTTGTCCTTGCTTTATAATTAATCTGATGATTCGAATGTGACACTGTCTTCAAGGAATCAAAATTCTGGATTTAAATGAATCAGGGGTTGGAGGCTGTAGGTTAGCAGCAGAATCATGTGTTTAGAGTGCACAAGGACCTGGGTTTGAGCTTTACACCAAAACCAAACCAAAGCAGAAATCCAGTCAACTGACACACATCTCAGATTTTATAAAATATAGGAGTTATTCCAATGAAAACTCCAATTTAATTAAGATATGATCCTTAAATTATATTAAGATATTGGAAGTACTGAGTGCTGTGTGTGTGTGTGTGTGTGTGTGTACCTGTAAAGGCCAGAGATCAATGACTGTCTCAGTTGATAAGGTGTAGCACTTTCTTGTTCTGAGATAGCGTTGCTCACTGAAGATGAGGCTCACTGATTTGGCCAGTCTTATTGGCCAGTGACCTTAATGAGTAACAGGGCTCTGCCTATCCCTGCTCCTTTGCCTAGACACACTATGTCACAGCCAGCTTTTATGTGGGTGTTGGGATTTGAACTCAGGTCCTCAGGTTTGCACAGAAAATACTTTACCTCCTGAGCCATCTCTCCAATTCCATGAACTGATTTGAAAACATGTCCAATTATCATTTTCTTTAGTCTATACATAGTTACAGAGCGCTTTTATTCTTTTTTTTTTTTTTTTCTGTACTGGAAACTGCATCCAGGGCCTCAGGTGTGCTAGTCAAGCACCCTCCCACCACACTATATTCCCAGATCCTTTGTGTTTTTAAATTAAGCAAATAAAAGATAGACATTAACATTACTCTATGCACATTTCATTTTCACAAATCTAGCTTCAGATGATTGATAGGAGATTATAAAATGATACTACTGAGAGGAGACACATTGGACAAAGTTTTCTTGCCTAACATAAGTGATTCTTCAGCTCAAGCCTAGTGTGTCATGTGATGACTGGAAACATAGTGTCAATCAACTCCTTGGACATGTTCAGTTGAAAGTCATGTTAACCCAGTCTTTTGGAGGCATCAGATTTTTAAAAAAGAGCCCAAATTTGTTTTCAACAATGTATAAAACAAAGTTCCTAACTTAAAGAAAACAATTAAGGGAGTAACCCAAGTGGTTGGTATGTTTGTTTTCTTGAACATCTTAGTCAAGTTCCTATTATGTTCTTATCAGCCCTTGTGCTATACTTAAAACAATTAAAATTCAACTATGCACAAAAATACCCATAGTAAACTTTCCTAGAAAGATACATGGTCAGGTAAAGTGAACATTTTTTCTAGAAATAAAGTTCATTATAAACTCCGCAGAGTTTTACTGTTTTTGTTAGTTTTTCTACTAATCAAGACATGCTGGGTTAAATCACAGCTTGGGCAGTGACTAGGCCTTGAAGAAGACAGAAAACAACACTGTAGGATGACAAAAGTCTCAGTTACACCAAGTAACTGTCAAGTGCTTGGTCAGTAGTATGCCTGCAATGTGAGAACTGTACTTCTGAGTTGTTTTTGGACAGCAACTTTAAGTATCAAAGGTGCAAACTCTGAACCACTATAAATGTTCTAATGTTCTAGATAAATGTCTGTCGTTGTGCTTGCATGTTATCTGGCTACTTTTGCCTTGTTAAGTAATATTTAATGGACTGTTAATTATGCCTACACACTGTCAGTTAGTTCTTATGTACCAGGCTCTCTGCTGATTACATGTACAGTCTCATGAACCCACAGACAAATGTTGTAAGGCATATGTGTATTATCCTCATTTTGTACTTCCAAGAACCAACATCCACAGAGGCGCAATCCCCAGTGGTGTATAGACAGCTAAGAGGGAGCAGAGCTGAGACCCTAGATAGTATGGCATGTCCACACTGTTGAGAAAATAAAATGGACTATGAGGCTGGTGGTGGGGGGCATTTTTCTACTCATTGGTTCAACTGCTTATTTACCTTCCATTTCGAAGGTTAGTAACAGACCACAAGAAAGAGCAGCAATAAGAACATTGAAGCAAAGGAAAAGTAACTGATGTTTCCTCAAGTTTAACTTGCAGTCGGTGGAGTGGGAGACCCAGACCTCAGGGTTCAACCCAAATACAACTTCCTCCAGGAAGCCTTGAAAAACGTAAATGGTTAGGTGTGACTGCTCATCTGTAAACCTAGGAGTCCTTTGCTTGTTTATTAATTTTAAGATATCACATTCACCCCATGAACTGTAATAACAACCTGCCTGGCAAGATCGGCCCGTGGTTTCAGCAACAGCATGAATGTGGATTTAAGGCCATTCCACAGGAGGAAACACATGCTTGGTACTATAAATCTGACCAAGTACCTACGGCTGGGGAGTTCACAGGCCGCAGGGGTGAGTCTACTACTATTTTCTGCTAAATGGCCTTAGTATCAAACTGCTCTCTAAATTCATTTCTCTCTCCTTGTAGATCAATGCAGCTCTCAGAACTCGTCAGAGAGGTGTCTTGGGGCAGTGGAGGGTGGTTAACATAGGAACTCAGAACTGGTCAAAGTGCAGAGAACAAGTGTGGAACACTCAGGCACAAATGTGACATGTGTACCCTGTTAATTTCGTACGTTATAAATCTGCGGTGTTTCTATGTAGCCCCACTACGTTGTACAGCATGACTTTACCACAGGCTTGGGTCTCACTGTACATGTGAACTCTTTACCATGCAAGCAGCCATACATTGCAATGCCAAAAAGTACTATCTGAAACACCTTGGCTCAGATTTGAGACAACTGCATGCTGGGAATCAGTATTTATACTGTATGGCAAAGTTTTCTGTTCTTATAGAAACTTAATGGTTTAATTAACCAAACGACTTCCTATAGTCACCCCCCTGCCCCCCAAACTCCAGCTCTCGTCATATCTTTTCAAAGTGTATTTAATGTCAGGGATGCCAGCCGAGGAAGCAAGGTTGGAAGGAGGATGGAAAACAGGGAGAGAAGAGGGACAGAATTCAGCAAGGAATGAATACCACTTGCAATACTGCTTAGTGCTTCCTATGGCTGTCACAACCACCCGAGAAGTGCAAAACAATGTCAGTAACTTTGTGTGATGAAGAAACTAGTGACTTGCTCAAAGTTATACAGCAGAAGTCAAAAGTCTGGATCTGAATCCCTGTCTTTAATAGCCAAGGCTCCTTCTGTTACCTTACCCTATGAAAAGGTAGTGGCTCTGATATTCTGACTCCATAACATAAAACACAAAGAAGTGGCTTCAGTGGGAGTCCAAACCGGTAGTAGTGCACATGGCCTATATTAGATTATTCTTGGTGGAAGCACTGGCAGTAGTTAGGTTTTACTTAAAGCAAGAGTCTTTGGGTTGTCTTCAGAACTTACTCTGCTCATCCTTGACACCAACTGGTATTTCTGTGGGTTTATCTAAACAACTGCAATTACACTGCCAAAGGGATGGGAAGTGGGCAAACTCCCAAGCCTGCATTTTTCTCGGTTTCCATGCTCCATAGTACAGAGAAGAGGACAGAGCCATATGAGCGCTGTGAACCTTGCAAAGCACAATTCACTGCTGTAAAATGCAAAGGTCCTAGCAAGCTCGCCACCCTGTTATTTATTTGTCCTATATGCACACGAGACCCATGAAGAGCCCACCTCTCAGTCTCACCCAGTGGATTAGAACCAGAAACTTACTGCTGGGCCACATAAAAATGCTAACTTTAACTCCATTGCTAATTGGCTGTAGAATGTCTGGGTTAAGTTAGTAATTTATTTTAGTCTTCGTTTTCTTACATGTAAAACTGATTTAAAGTATGCAACAATATATCAAGAATTAAATGAGATGATATGTGAGAAGAATTTAGCATATTTTGAGCTTAGCAAGTAACCAATAAGTGGGAAGTTTGCCTTCTTTCCTTGTATTCAAGGACCTCTATTGTTGAGATTAGGGCTAGTAGACTATGTGACTATGGAACGAATTAAAAACCCAAGACCACTGTCTTATACTATGTAAACTTTGGGACACACTGTAAATCGGTCCTTAACCTATGGACACAGGGGTCACATATCAGATATCCTGCATTTTAGATATTTAAAATACGATTCATAACAGTGTCAAAATTATAGTTACGAAGTAACAATGAAGTAATGTTATGGCTGGGGTCACCCCAGCATGGGGAACTGTAATAAAGGGTCGCAGCGTTAGGAAGGCTGTGAACCATTGCTATATTCAATAGCATCCCCTGATTTTAAACTAACCCTGAGGTTGCAATTTTAAATTATAAAAATCCCTAGGCTCAAACAGTAACCTCATCAAGGTTACTGCTTACAGTAAAAAGAGTCAACAAATTATTCACACTGTCCTAGTTCACTTCCTGCTGCAGTGACAAATCCCTTGACCAAAAGCAACTTGGGGAGAAAAGGGTTTGTTTGATTTATACAGCCTTTCCTGATCACAGTCCATCACTCAGGAAAACCAAAGCAGGAATTCAAGCAGCAGGAACTTGGAGGCAGGAATGGATGCAGAGATCATGGAGGGATGCTACTTATTGGCTTGTTCTCCATGGCTTGCTCAGTTCACTTTTTTATCAACTCAGACCATCTGCTTGGGGGGCATCACTGCCCACAATGGTCTGGACACTCTTATATCAATCATTAATCACGAAAACGCACCTCAGACTTGCCTAAAGGCCACTGTGATGGAAGCATTTTTCAGTTAAGGTTCTCTTTTGCAGTAAGACTCTAGCTTGTGTCAAGGTGACAAGTCAAAACCAAAAACAAACACAAAACAACCACCACACACATCAAATGCAAATGACTGATTATATTTCTTTTTCTACAAGTATCTGATTTTTTTGTTTTGTTTTGTTTTTTGTTTTTAAATAGGACTGAAGCTTAACCAATGGAATAAAATAGATTTCCAACTACTAATGTCAGAACTCATTTGTGGTAAGGGTGCTCTCTAGAAATACCTTTTCCTAGGGGACTTCACACAACACAAGGAGCCCTTCTTTCACTATACCATCCTGACCACATATATCACAGGCCCAAAACACATGCTAAATTAGAATTATATCCCCAGAGCACCTCACATCAGCGTCCCATCTGCCATGCCCTGTGGCTCGGGGATGTGGTGAAACCGAATTAACATTTGAGTGATTAAGAATTAAAGTTTCTGGTTCAAGTATAGTGAAACCTTGCAATTTTGATGGAATGTAAACACTGAAGAAAGTTATAACACTAAGATTTGTAGATCTAAACACATCCCACTCCAATATCCAGATAATTCTTACCTTCATCCCCTGAATTATAATTGTAGTCTTATTTTTCTCTCCAAGACTGCCAAAAGCACCAGGTAGTGGTGGCGCATGCCTTTAATCCCAGCACTTGGGAGGCAGAGACAGGCGGATTTCTGAGTTCGAGGCCAGCCTGATCTACAGAGTGAGTTCCAGGACAGCCAGGGCTACACAGAGAAACCCTGTCTCGAAGAAAAAAAAAAAAAAAAAAAAGACTGCCAAGAGAAGAAGTTATCCCAAGGTACTAACCAACAACATGTACTAGTTAAATGTTTTACATGTCATTTAGGTATAAAAGCAGTACGCCATGTGTGTTAACTGTCATTTATAGATGACAAAACAAGTTCAGAGATTAAGTATCTTGTTGAAGGCCACACTGCTTTAAGATGTGCAAACAGGGCTTGAGCCTAGGTCTCCAGGATTACAAATTCTGCCTTTTCTTCCTGACTACCTTGTCTCTCATACTATCTATTTTTAACATGCTCTCTTGAAAGGTTAGCACAAATCCTAGATCATTTGTCTTAAGCATATTATATCACTAGGCACTTAGTACTGATATATGTAGATTGTGGTATCTATCAGATTCAATGTCTGACCAAAATTTCCAATTGAACTTTAAGTCAAACATTACAGACTTCTAGTTCAGGATTTGTAAATTCCTTAAGACATTTTCAAAAAAGTATTTATGTTTCATAGGAAACTTGCGTCCTTCTGGGTTTTTTAATGTTTCAGTCACTATGAGAGTCAGATCATAACTAGACTTCTAGTTTAGGATTTGTAATTTCCTTAATACATTTTCAAATTAATAAGTATGTTTCATAGGAAACTTGTGTTCTCTGGGTTTCTAAATGTTTCAGACACCATGAGAGTCAGATCATAACTTCTAGCTTAGTCTTCATCACACAGCCTCTCTAGCAGGAGCCTAACATGGAGACGTCACATAGTATCTAAGTAGGTAAATTTAACCAAGTCTCATGTTTATAATGTTGGGTCAGTCAAGAAGCATGTTGAGTTATGGTGTGGGGTAGTGGTGATGCCAGTGTAGGGTGTTGGTCTACACTGACACCCACAGAAGGGTCCTTAGGGACACAGTTCACAGACGTGATCGCTGTCCCCTATACCACCTGCCATAAACTACTATGCTGCAGATTTTACATCAAGATAATGATGTTTAAGAAATTAAACTAGCTTCCTTTTGGGAACTTTCTGAAAACAAACAAACAAACAAACAAACCATCAACTTTTATATCACATTTATCTTAGGATAGTCCTTTTCAGTTCAAAAGATCCTAATGAAATTACAGAAAACTTAAGCAACCCATAATTTAGATGCTCTCCTTCATGCCAGAGCCAGTCATTAGATTCTTTGTATGTATGCTGTCTCACGGAAATCAACGCTTAACAGGGTTGGAGGCATCTGGACGAGGCCAGCAAAGGATCAGTATACTAAAAAAAGAAGGGAGCTAAGAGATGACTCAGCAGTTAAAGAGTGCTAGCTGTTCTTCCAGAGGCCCCAGGATAAATTCCCATGACATCTCACAACTGTCTGTAACTCCATTCCAGGGAGCCAACACCCTCATGAGACATAATATAGGCAAAACACCAATGTCCATAAAATAAAAATTAAAAAACATTTTAAAAAAAGAAAGACAGAAAGACAGAAACTCAGCCTGAAATGACAGAACTGTGTGAGGCAGAAGACAAGTGGCATTTACCTTTGGGTTTATGAATGATGTCAGAAGCCTGCGTCCATGCAGGAGTTGCTGGAAAATCTCTTCTGCCCCAAGCCTGACTTTATGTTTCATATCAAGAAGAAACCTGTGAGGCAGTAATCCCTTTCTAGTCTTCTTTCATAATAATTTCAATTACTGTATTCTGCTAATCTACTGACCCACAAAAACTATCCCAGCTCAGCTGTTATACTACCCCACAGCAGGGTTCTTTCCCAGAACCTAAGACTGTTGGTTACATAGGCTAGTTCACTCTGTTCTCACACTCTTGCTTTTCAGAAGGGAAATCCATTGATATTAAGGCATTTGCTTAGAAGCGGAAAATCCAAGCAGCCATGATGGAAATCCAGGTCTCGTGATTTCATACCTGTCTCTCTCCTCTCTGCTGTGCTTCACTGAGACCCAGGGACATGACTGAAACTGAACTGTAAGTGAGGCTCAAGGTAACAAAGAGAACCATTAGCAAAAATAGTCACAGCTGAAAATAACCATCTCCAACTAAGTTCTGAGCCTGACAACTGGTTTACAACCTATAGAGTAATATGGCCAGTGTGTCAGTCAGCTGTCTGCTACTGTGACAAAACATCTAAGAATCAACTGAAAAGGAAGAAAGGGTTATTTCTTTGGCTTCCTGAGGCATCACTCACAGTTAGTCTTTTGCTTTGCGCTTGTGGCAGAAGAGAAAGTCAGTCCGCCTCATGGCAGCCATCAAGGGGACAGAGGTCCTGGCATCTCCATCAAGGACCTACGCCTCCAGACCTAGCTTCTGTTAGCCTCCTCTCCTAGAGGATCCACTGCTTCCCTACACGGTTACAACGTGGGGCTCTGGGGGACATTCAAGTGCAAACTAAAGCAGATAGCCTTGGCAATATAATTCCTGGCACTTTAAAGCCCCTCCCCCCTTAAAATGAAAGAAAAGCAAACCATGATTTTGTCAATGGTGTACACAGTGACATGTGGACTGTACTTAGTCACATGTAGTCCTTGTTAGCATTAGAGTTTTAGAGAAGTGTTAGGAAGCAGAATATATTTTTTTGTTGTCTTGTTTTGTTTTTACAGGTGTTTTTTTTTTTCTGTCTCTTGAATGAAAACAAGACTATTTTCCAAAATGATAAATTAAAAAGGTTATCAACTAAGAAGCTACTTTTAGGAATGTGTAAACTTTCCATTAACCCCCGCCAAACAGACACCATAATGTATAGAACAGCAAGCCACTGGATAAATATCTAAGTCTGAACAGAAATTCTAGACTGACTAATGTAGAAATTATATAAATTAAAATGCATTTTTATTTCTAAAAAGAATATAACATGAAATAAAGACTTTGGATAACCTGAGAAATTATATTGTCTGTACTCCATAAATTTATTCATGTGAATGAAGTGTCCAGCATGTGCAGCTGAAATACTGAGCACTAGTGAATTAAATTCAATTAACAAGTATTTCAGTGAGTACTGTCTGCTGTGGTTTCACCACTAAAATTGGTGAATACCAGAGAACAAGGGCACACGCTATCTTCACAAGGGCCAGATACTAAAGTGATATATACATAGTTCATGAATTAATTACAACTGAAGTACATACTAGTAGATAATAGATATTTTCATCCTATTTTAGTTCCCCAACCCCACTTTCTATGAAAGGCTGAATCCATCCACTAATCTGTTTATACCCCCACTTCCAAGCTACCACATCCCCTCCTGGGACTTCTGGGACAGGTCACGTCTTTCCATCCCTGCATTCCTTCCGTGATGGATGTGCCTTTAAACACTCTCAAAGTGCAAACACATGGTATAGTCCTTACAGCAGAAGAAAATGTAGAAAGGAGGCTGCAGCTTATTTACCCTCCTCCTAAGTCTGCTTAGTCACTTTCCATGAAGAGTTAAACTATGTTTTAAGTAAGAAAAGCAGTGCTATCTATAATTACGCATGGCTCTTGAGTCAGATGTGTAAATGAGTCTCAGATCAACTTCACAGTGAGCTAGAATCTTAGGGAAGGACTAATACAACAGTGAGTCTCTAAGAGGGACTGACTATAAGTCTGTTCTTTCCCGTCGAGCTGGAATGAGGAGGAGGACCTCCCCAGGACAGATCTTAGGAGGCTGAGACGAGACATGTGGCATGTACAGCACCCTGCATACACAAGCACTGGAAACTCTGAGACAAGCTGGGAGTGATGCGGACAGTGTTGACACTGCCGGTGCTGCTCCATCACTGTACCACACAGCTTAGGACAAGGAAGTAAAATAATGCCACAATGCACACCTGCTCCAGCCTCCTGTCTGTATACTGTTGAGTCATATTTAATATGAAGAAAGTGTCTGAAATGTACTTTTTGTTTTTCTGCTATTAGTAAAATCCAGTGGCGGCCAGGGATACAAGAAATAATGGCTTTGAAACACTGCTTCCTCATTTGACAGTCAATATGGCTGCAAACAATGAACTGGAAACATGTTGGGGAGAAAATCTGTGATGACAGACGTATCTTAGCAACAGTGCTGACCAAAGGAGACAGGGAACTGGGAATATCTGTACCAGGCAGCGAGCGTGAGCCACCTGAGCAAGAAGATGGGCGGCAGTCCTGAATGGCGGGTCTCCACTTCTAAAGACTGTTTACAGGACCCAAACGATTAGTTTTGGAATAACAGTGAGGAATAACATTAGGTTCTAGGAAAATTCCTTCATGAGTAAAAACTGTGAGGATGAGTGTTAAGACAAGATTAGAAGGAAAAGAACGTGGGCACTTCCTATCCTTAGCAAGCACACTTCCAAGTTTGATTGCTTTTCCTTCTCTGAACCCAATCCAGCAACTTATTCTGAGATGAGACTATTTATCATTTTCAAAAGCCAGGAAGACACAGAAACAAGGAAAGGGCTAGCTAAAGAATTTAAGTGAATGCACTTATTGCATTTTTTCACTCAAAATACCAAACTGCATTATCAGTTGAATGTTACAAATATTGATAAAGTTTACATCATATCTAAAATTACAATGTTAATATCAGAATTAACTTCACCAGATAAGCTCATCATATAGCAGAAAGCTTTCAAAATCTCATGAGAATCAAAATGTCTACCAAACAACGAGCTGAAAACACTCAGGAGAGAAAATTTGTAATAACAGGGATATCTTAGCAATGCAGGTATTCTCATTTTTTAAGAGCCAGTTGTTTGAGACCCTGAGCACAGGGTTTAATGCATTACATTATACCAAACATACTGTTTCTGAAGAATACCACCGAGCAATGAGCCTGATGTCTGTCAGTACTCGCCAGCTCTGCAGAGTGAGACGGCACTTAGCCTTGCTTCTGAACGCACAACATATGCACTTTGCACTGTGCATGTAGCCTAGCTACACACAACAAGAAATGCTGCTTGAAATAACTCTGAATCAGACAAAAGACTACGGTACCCCGATATCCCAATGTTTCTGCTCTTACAGAAATGTAATGGTTTATCTGTCATACCCCAGCATCTAAGAAGCAAATTAGTATGCCCTTGGGTTATATTATATTAGAGTGCTTGATTTTAAAAGGTGCTGTTTGAGTTGCTGATGAGTCCTATGAAAATAAATCATGAAATCAAGATTGGTATTGGTATGGTACTGGGCAGCATTATCAACAATTTCTGAAATGACCCTAAACACAAGCATTTCTACATTCTGGACTGTGGATTTGTGGGAGGCAGCATTCTCAACACTATCAAAAGCAAAATGTGAACTAGCTGTGGAAATGCTAAAGCATCTAACTACTTTTACATCAAGCATTTAACCAAGATTTATTTATTTATTCATTTTATTATTAAGCAAACTTGCTTTAGTCTATAAGAGGTGGTAAAATTACATGTATACCTAAAAATTATTTTTAAATTAATTTTTCTATAATTAATCAAAAATGTTTGACTTATAGGTTATTAATATATGGTATATACCTACGATTATGTAAAAAAAGATTTTGGGTGAAACGTGGTCATATTAGAAAAGTTTAAGAAGTTCTGATCTGGAAAATAAATGAAGCAAGCCTTTCACTTGGGGAAAACAAGTCAATAACAAATTGCAAGCTTTCAAGCAACTCAATTTTGGAAAGTTTGTGTCTATTATCCCGAGTATGAGAGATTCTTGCTTCTTCTTCTTTTTTTTTTTAAATTTATTTTTCATACTTTATTTACATTTCAAATGTTTCCCCTTTTCCAGATCTCCCCTTTGGAACCTCCCCATTTCCTCCCCCCTCCCCCTGACACTATGGGGGTATTCTCCCACCCACTCTCGTCTTCCCTCCTTGGCATTCCCCTATACTGGGAGATCTAACACCCTCAGGCTCAAGGGCCTCTCCTCCCCCTGATGGCTAACAAGACCCTCCTCTGCCACATATGTGGGCAGCACCATGGGTCCCTCCACGTGTATTCTTTGGTTGGTGGATCGGTCTCCAGGAGTATCAAGGGGTCAGGCCAGTTGCCACTGTTGCTGCCTCCCTGGGGATGCAAACTCCCTCAGCTCCTTTAGTCCCTTCTCCAAGTCCTCCATCTGGGACCTCACACTCAGCCCAATGGTTGCTGTGAAGTGACTCTTGGGTATTTCGAACTTTTGGGCTAATAACCACTTAACAGTGAGTACATACCATGTTCATTCTTTTGTGACTGTGTTACCTCACTCAGGATGATATTTTCAAGTTCTATCCATTTGTCTGTGAATTTCATGAAGTCATTGTTTTCAATAGCTGAGTAGTATTCCATTGTGTAAATGACCACATTTTCTGTATCCATTCCTCTGTTGAGGGATATCTGGGTTGTTTCCAGCTTCTGGCTATTATAAATATGGCTGCTATGAACATAGTGGAGCATGTGTCCTTGTTACATATTGGAGCATCTTCTGGGTATATACTCAGGAGTGGAATAGCTGGGTCCTCAGGTAGTATTATGTTCATTTTTCTGAGGGTCCGCCAAATTGATTTCCAGAGAGGTTGTACCAGCTTGCATTCCCACCAGCAATGGAGGAGTGTTCCTCTTTCTCCACATCCTCGCCAACATCTGCTGTCACCTGAGCTTTTGATCTTAGCCATTCTGACTGGTGTGAGGTGAAATCTCAGGGTTGTTTTGATTTGCATTTCCCTGATAACTAAGGATGTTGAACATTTCTTTAGGTGCTTCTCGGCCATTCGAGTTTCCTCAGTTGAGAATTCTCTGTTTAGCTCTCTTCCCCACTTTTCAATAGGGTTATTTGGATCTCTGGAGTCTAGTTTCTTGAGTTCTTTGTATACATTGGATATTAGCCTTCTATTGGATGTAGGATTTGTAAAGATCTTTTCCCAATCTGTAGTTTGCCGTTTTGTCCTATTTACAGTGTCCTTTGCCTTACAGAAGCTTTGTAATTTTATGAGGTCCCATTTGTCGATTCTTGATCTTAGAGCACAAGTCATTGGTGTTCTCTGTTCAGGAACTTTTCCCCTGTGCCCATGTGTTCGAGACTTTTCCCCACTTTCTCTTCTATTAGATTCAGTGTATCTGGTTTTATGTGAAGGTCCTTGATCCACTTGGACTTGAGCTTTGTACAGGGAGATAGGAATGGATCAATTCGCAATCTTCTCCATGTAGACTGCCAGTTGAACCAGCACCATTTGTTGAAGATGCTGTCTTTTTTCTACTGTATGGTTTTAGCTCCTTTGTCAAAGATCAAGTGACCATTAGTGTGTGGGTGCATTTCTGGGTCTTCAATTCTATTCCATTGATCTACCTGCCTGTCACTGTACCAATACCATGCAGTTTTTATCACTACTGCTCTGTAGTACAGCTTGATTCTTGCTTTTTAACAACACTTTTCTGAAGAGATGAATGATGATATCAACAGATGTGCTTTTTGATACTATATAAAAGTGTCAACACTTGTAAGAACTACAGAACTTTGCGAGGCAATCAGCATCTTCCCAATGACTAATACATGTTGCAGAATTAAGCAGAGTGGGCAGATCCACTCAGAGCTCAAAACACACTGAGAGGTTCCAGTATAACTAAGTAAGACACTGACAGGATTTCAGATTCCATTTGTAAACATATTTATTATGGGCATTGTATCAAAGAAAATCATCCATGATTATCTGAAAAACCTACTAAAACACCTATTCAACTGCATACAGGCCAGATTTTCTTATACTCCAATCAAAACAATGTGTCATTACAGAATGAATGCAGAACTATTTCTGAGAACCTCTTTCCCCTTATTGTTATGGTAGAGTCTAGAGAGATTTACAAAAAGGCAAAGCAACAGCATTCTTTTTGATTGGCTATGTTTTGCAGCAGAGAATTACACTGTAGCCCAATTGGCCTGGAATTCACTATGTGGCACTAGATGGCCTCAAACTCAGTGGAATTCTCTTGCCTCAGCCTCTGGGCAGGTGTGCATTACCATAATTAACTTCATAATGACATTTTCTAAAGGTTTTTGTTTGAGCAAATATTGTTATCATAATAATATTATCATGTTGCCAAATAATTTTATTTTTTCCCTGAATTATTTTTAAAACCAGTTTTAATTTCAAGCATAGTATTAATAAAAAGCACCCATATAAGCAAAGTCCCTTGTTTTCAATAATTTTAAAATATAATATAGATCTGAGTCCAAGAAATAAGAGAACCACAGACTTAGCATTCACTGTGCACCAAAACTACACTATGTGCACACAGAGAGGTAAACACATTCACACAGACGATGGTTCCACCTATGTCTACTGTGACATTTCTGAAGGCAACTCTACATTATCTCTGCCTTATAAAATGCCAATCCTTCTGTTACAGGCTACCCTATTTCCAACAAATAGGATGGAGAGGGCTACAGTACTCAAGATGTGTTCAAGATGGAGAGGGCCTCTTGGTCCTGCTCCTTCTGCTCTACACTATAACAAACTTCTACAGTAGCTGGCTACAGTGTTCAGAAAACCGACTTGAAGAGCATTCCAATTGCCTTGGAAATTCTTGTTTATATAGAAGGTGACAGCCACCTGGTCTTCTGGCAGTTTCAAAGAGTAAGTGAGCACCAACCTTGAAAATGAAATGCTTGTTAGCACTTTGAAGACTGAAATGTTGGAAATCTGAGATTGTCTACCTGAATTTAAGACAAATGTCAAAAACATGAAGGTAGGACTTAAATATAGTAACTGTGTTTTATATTATTAATGTTAATAATATGTTTTTAGTTATCAATAGATTTCATAAGTATAAATCATTATTACATAGTTCAATTATTAAACATCATAAGAAATTTATCCCTCTCATTCTAAGTACAGTACTGTTTGAAATTCACACATTGAATTATTGTAAATTTTGTATATTTATTACTTTTTATATCTTTTACTAGATATTTAATTTGGTTTTCCTGGGAAACAAGACTTAGAATTTGTATATTTCACCCCTCTCCTTCCTGAACTTGGATTTTTCTGTGATACATAAACAAGTGACAAGTAGAGAATAAAGCTACTTTTTAGGAGAGGATATTATTTTTTAAATATAAAATTTGATACAAATTTTTAGAGGAATAGATTTTCTTATTGTAGACAATGGAGTCTTTACTCCTTGGACAGTAGAGATTACTGTAAAAGCTGAGGTAAGAGCTGTGATTCTGTAGTGGCATGCTCAGTAGAGGAAGGCCTATCTGATCATTCTCTGGCAGTCTAACTTCTCCTTTATGAGTAATTCAATAACTTAAAAGACAGGGACCCATTTAAATATTAGCAGAGTCTGGTGTTCTAGCTCCATAATGGCACCAAGGAAGATTTGCTCGAATGGTCTGGCTATCCTTTTGAGTTCATTCTCAAAATGAAGACCGTGTTATTTAGGTAAGCTTCGAATTCCTTAATAACTGACCATGAATCTACCATACTGTCAGTATAAAACCCATCCATAAAAGAGAGTCATGAAGACTGCAGGAGAAAATCCAAAGGTTTCCTACCTATAGAGGCTCTGCTTTTATTGTCAGAGTTAGTATGTTTAAAATGTATACTAGGGAGCTAGAAAATACCTACAATTTCCTGAGGCCAAAGGAAACCATGTGGCAACTGCAAAAACAGACCATCATGGGCACAAAAGCAAGTTGATACTAAATCTACACATCTCCATCCTGTTCTATCCTTTAGAATAGGAAGTTTCAGAAGTCAAGGATCCTAAACCAAAAAAACCCAAAAAAACAAAAAAAAAAAAACTAAACCTCTTAAGGGTTAACAGAATTTCTATGTAAAAATCATGGTATCTACTGCTATGAAGCTGGGTCCTTCATTTTATGACTGAGACACAGAAAGGCTAGTGACATGCTTAAAGCAAGATCATGGAAGTTACAGACTAGGATTCAGACTTTTTCTTCCAAAGAATGCTCCATTTGAGCCAGCCAACCAACCTACCAGTCACCCGGGTTGTTTTGTACATGGAGTAGGATACATCGATGTCCAAGCTTTCTCTGAAGGGATCTACATGAGAATTAAGGTGGAACTTTGTGGAAAACAAATCTCAAAAAGTATGGAATTAAGAGAGTAAGGTCCAGGGTGTGAGTGTGTGTGTATGTGTGTGTGTGTGCGCGCACGCTTGAGCTTGTGCTATTATTTGGTTACAGTTTGGTATTTTTTCTTTTTGTTTTATTTTATTTTGGGGGGTTGTTATATTGGGCTTCTGCTTCATTTTTTTAAGAACTTAAAGTCGTGTGGGTAGGAAGGGGGGGAGATCTGGAAAGACTTGGAGGAGAAGAATATAATAAAAGTATATTTAAATTTAAAATTTGTTTTAAATAATCAAAACATAATTAAAAAGAAAAATGTCAAAAAGAAGAACAAAGTGTTAGAAAAAAACCTTTGGACCAAATATTGTCTATCATTTTGAAGCTATGACAAGATGAAAATCCAGAGCTACATAATTTCTTTCTTTCTTTTTTATTTTTTGGTTTTTTTTTTTTCAAGACGGGGTATCTCTGTGTAGCCCTGGCTATCCTGGAACTTACTCTGTAGACCAGGCTAGCCTCGAACTCAGAAATCCGCCTGCCTCTGCCTCCTGAGTGCTGGGCATAATTTCCTTCTTTTCCTCCTTTCCCCTTTCCCAGTTCTGGGGCTTTGTGAATGCTAAACAACTGCTTTACTGAGCTAATTTTCTAGCCCTTCTTTTGCTTTTTAACATAGGGTTTCCATAAGTTGTCCAGGTTGACTTTGAACTTCTAAGTCCTCCAGACTCAACCTTGCCAGTAGCTAGAATTACAGGCTGTGTCATGATGCCCATCAGAACTTATTTTATGAATCATAATCCCAGATGAAATAATAAACAGCCAAGGTTATTTAAGTATCCTAAGAAAAACAACATATTTAGCTAGAAGTTTAGAATAAGTGATGAGATGGTGAACATGACATTGCAGATATCTATTTAAAATATCACAATGAAACCCATACTTGTTCATATATTATCTTTTTAACAGTATTTATTTTGTGTGTGTACAATATGCATGGCATGGCATGCAGGTGGAAGTCAGAGGACAACGTGCAGGAGTTGGTTCTTTCCCTTCATACAGGTCATGGGGATTGATCTAAGATTGTCTTGGTAGCAAGTGCCTTTACCTGCTAAGCCACCACCAACAGTTACAGTTCTCCAAACCTTGTGAAACAACATCTCCAGAATGTGACCATAGACTATTTAAGGTTAAAGGTCACAAGAGTCCCTAAATCCTGCTTGCCAGAAGGCAGTTCTAGATCATGGGAGAATCTACTCTACAAGATACACTGCACAAAAGACTTAACCAATTCTTAAGAAACTATAACAAGCAGCTAGGTGTGTAGCTCAGATGTGACAGTGCTTGCCTAGCATACATAAGGCTATTGGTTCAAGCCCCAGGAGCATCTAAACTGGGCAAGGTGGACAGGGATATAAGCATTTTGAATACATTCATTGACCCCTTGTGCCTTCTCCACCCCTTCCTCTTTCCAAGTAGTCCTTTTATTTTACGGGCTTTTACTGTTTCATTGTGGCTTTGGCCGGGTGAGGGTAAACCAATGAATACAATAATGGTGTTCTGCACCCAAAATGCTATTAGCCCTAAAGGTGCAGGGTTGGTTTCTGTTTCCAAACTTTAAATGGAGATTTTTGTCAGTAATAAATTTCCTCACCAAAACCTAAAAACTGTGAAATGCCAATAATGGGTGAATTTTCAATAGCTACTTTCCAACCTTCT
The DNA here is from genome assembly GCA_019843965.1 of Rhynchomys soricoides. Taxonomy (NCBI): domain Eukaryota; kingdom Metazoa; phylum Chordata; class Mammalia; order Rodentia; family Muridae; genus Rhynchomys; species Rhynchomys soricoides. The sequence goes on along the minus strand of JADRCH010000029.1, from coordinate 3,352,039 downwards.
AGTCAGTAACCACAAAGTTATTTTATTTGTTCAATTGCCCTAGATACAGAAATCTTCCTCAAACTACAGGTGGGTTAGAAATGGCAATTTGGTATCCTTTCTGCCTAGTTCATCTGAACTGAGGAACTGATGGGTTTATTTTTTACCTTCCTCTTTTGATCTGGTTTCCCCAGTGACTTTCAATTATTTTCCATTCTGTGGATCATAAGATGGAAGAACAGATGAAAGTCACATAAATAATTTCCTGGACTCCACTGAAGATTTCTTCAATCATTATGACATAAGTGTCTTAGTCAGGGTTTCTATTCCTGCACAAACATCACAACTAAGATGCAAGTTGGGGAGGAAAGGGTTTATTGAGTTTACATTTCGAATTGCTGTTCATCATGAAAGGAAATCAGGACTAGAACTCAAGCAGGTCAGGAAGCAGGAGCTGATGCAGAGGCCATGGAGGGATGTAACTTACTGGCTTGCTTCTCCTGGCTTGCTCAGCCTGCTTTCTTATAGAACCCAAGACTACCAGCCCACAGACGGTACCACTCACAAGGGGCCCTCCCCCTTGATCACTAATTGAGAAAATGCCTTACTGCTGGATCCCATGGAGGCATTTTCTCAACTGAAGTTCCTTTCTCTGTGATAACTCCAGCTTGTGTCAAGTTCACACACAAAACTAGCCAGTACAATAGGGGGTTGTTCAGTATGATTTACATGGACCCGAAATATGACTGACAGCTGTGCACTTAGTCATGACCCGTTGGAGAACACCCTAGCAGTCACCATTCTTACACCAAAAGGATAATTCGCTGGATCTTGGATGTTCTCTTTAAGATAGGAATGGCCCTCCCCACCTACAGGAACATTCCAAGGACCCAGAGCAGACAGTATGGAGTTTAGCTAAATAACTATGCTTTCTTTCTGTCTCCTGACTGGTTTCTACTAGGACCTTGAATTTGGATAAATTAAAAAGCTTATTTGTTCAGTCTTTTGATTGGTCAATAACTGCTTATATTAAATTCAAGGTGTTGAATCAGAAAGGAAACAATACTGAGAGGCTAAACCCTCGAAACTGGGATGAAATGATATAGTTTTGTATTTATTTCTGATCCATGATTTTTTAAAAATCAGTTTTTGTTTTTTTTAAATTTTCTGTGATTTGCTGGCTATCGTAGCACAGACTCAAGCTGGAGTTAAACTAACTTAAACATGTATTAAACTAATAATATTTTATAGATAATATAGGTGGCTTGCCTCTTACTCCCCAAATGTTTATGTTAAACAGCTAGAAATACTGTTTTGTGAGTCAGAACTCTGTATATATTTTCTCCCTCCAGTCTACTGTTTTTCTGCAAAGAGGAGAAATAAACAAATGCTGAATTAAATGCAGTTCATTTTGAAAGATGAGGGTTAGTTCATGGAGGTTTAAAAGAAATGGAATGACAACCTTGCCTTGTTTACTTTGTTTAAATTCAAGGAGACATCTAGATAACCAGAAGGGGGACATCCAGATAACCAGAAGGGGTTGTTTCTATAGATGGTTCGGGAAGACTGTTTAGAGACAGAAGATGAAGAGATCAGTGGCCAAAGAAGAAAAGCACTGAATTAAGGGGACTAAAGAAAACAGAGAGGAACTTGAGAACGCTTAAATGGAGTCAACAGAAGCAGAGGTTTGTTCATTGTCTCAACAGGCCTGGTAGCACAAAGCTTTGAGTCGTATACACAGAGAAAGGAGAGTCAGAGTGTGACTCATGCCAAACAGCAAATTTACAAGAGATAACACACTTTATGTTACAGTTACTAGAAAGTTATTAGGTAAAGACACAGCTTTCTTTTCTGAGGGTAATAAAATGGAAGGACAGATGAGACTCAAATTAATTTCCCAGGCACCAGCTGAGATACATAAAAGTATGTTGGTTTGAATAAAAATGACCCCATAAGTCCATAAGGAATGGCAGTCTAAGGAGGTGTGGCCTTGTTGGAGAGGGGGTTGCCTTGCTGTCTCTGGACCTAGATGGAGAACTCTTGCTTCCCTTTTCCAGCACCAAGTCTACTTGCAGGCCACCATGCTTCCTTCCATGGACAAAACCAGACTGAACCTCTGAACCATAAGGCAGCCCTGATTAAACATTTTCCTTCATAAGAGTTATCACGGTCATGATCACAGCAATAAAATTCTAAGATAGAAGTTGCTACCAGGACTGGCGTATTGCTCTGATGGGCCTGACCATGCTTTTCTTTGGAGCAATGTGAACTTTGGATTAGAAAGAACAAGACCTTCAGTGGGACTTAAACATGGAAGTAGGAGCTGTGGTGCTGAAGGTGACATGAAATGCGGAGGCCTGGCTTAAGAGGTTTCAGAGAAGCAGAAAATTAGGATGTGGCTTAGAGATTGTTACTGTGGTGTTTTGGTGAAGAATGTGGCTGCTTTCTGTTCTTGTCAAAAAAAAAAAAAAAAAATCTGCCTAAGGCTAAATTGAAGAGTTTTGGATTAATTGCATTGGCAGAGTGAATGTCAAAACAACCTAGTATTGACTGTTGTGTAGTTACTGATGTTCACTTATGAAAATCTATAGTGAAAGGAAGCAAGGTGAACAAGTAAAAATATAAAATATACAATTTGAGGAGAAAGGGACACCAGGAAGTGGAATGGAGATAAATCCTGTGTTCAAGGAGCTGAACGGAGGAAAGAAAAGCCTGAACTGAAATAAAGAGAGCGGTGGACCTCAGGGCAAGACCCCACCCACCTAAGCTTCCCAGTGAAAAGACACTAAACAAAAGCTCAGAGCCAGATGTGGTGATGCCTGCTTTAACACCCCACACCCCACCCCCAGAGGCAGAGGTAGGCAGATCTCTGAGTTCAAGGCCAGTCTAGTCTACAGAGAGAGTTCCAGGACAGCTAAGCTTAGGCAATGAAGGAACTCAGGGAAAACAGAAAGCTAATGAAGATGTATTTGAACAAGGGGGCCATGTTCTAGCCTCAACAAGCAACAGAATTTGGCCTTTGGCCATGTGGTTCTGGCTTTAGATTCAAGGATAGAAGAAAAAGGTTAGAGAATCTCCCTCCTCAACAAAGGAGAGCTGTTGAGTCCAAGCTTGTGTCAGGGGTGTCCCTGCATGGAGGCCTAGAAAGGCCATTTCAAGAAGCTGTGAAGATGAAGCCTGGATTGCCTTCGAGCCCCCAGAGCCATGAGATACTAAGCTGCTAAAAGGGTGTGGAACCAGCCCAAGAAAGAGGTTAGTTGTAGTTCGAAAAGCTGAAAGGGGTTGGAGACCTGAAGAGTGCTTTGACATCAGACATGGACATGCACTTTTTGGAGTGTGCCCAGCTGGTGTTTGGTCCTGCTGTGGTCCAGTATTTTCTCACTGTGCTCCCTTTCCTCCCTTCGGAATGGTAATGTGTATCCAGTGCCATTATATGTTGGAAGTATGTGATATGCTTTTTCTTTTAAAGATGTATTTATTTTATTTATCTGAGTTCACTGTAGCTATCTTCAGACACACCAGAAGAGGGCATCAGATCTCATTACAGATGGCTGTGAGCCACCATGTAGTTGCTGGGAGTTGAACTCAGGACCTCTGGAAAAGAAGCCAGTGCTCTTAAACGCTGAGCCATCTCTCCAGACCTCGATATGCTTTTTGATTTGATTATATAGGGGATTACATTATATCGGGGATTCTGAGACCGCGTGAGTCTCAGAAGAGACTTTGAACTTTGGACACTTAAGGGTGCTGACACTGTGATAGACTATGGGGATTCGTGAAGTAGGACCAGATGCACTTTGCACTATGATGTGGCTATAAGACTATGGGGACCAGGGAGTAGGACGTGGTTTAAATTAAAATGGCTCCCACAGATCCACAGGGAGCGGCACTAGTAGGGTGCGGCCTTGTTGGAGGTATGGCCTTGTTGAAAGAAGTGTGCTTCAGTTACTTCTCTCAGCTTGGTCTTCAGTACCACGTCTGTCTGAATGCTGTGCTTCCCACCATGGACAATAATGGACTAAACTTCTGAAACTGTAAGCCACCCCAATTAAATGTGTCAGTTGCTGCAGTCATGGTGTCTCTTCACAGCAATAAAACCCTAAGACAAGAAGTATTATCATACTACTTATTAAGAGAAAAGCTCTACTTTCTGGATGAAGCAATTAGGAGACTTTTGATGTTTTTGTGAACAGAAAGGACAGTTAAAACAGAAATAATTTCTCAGAGAAATCCGAAGCTGTGTTTGTACAGGCTGGGGGTTATATAGTACCTAGGCATCTGGCTCTGGCTGATCTGACCAAGAGAGCAATAATACTCTATGTAGCTAGTGTTTTACATTTTCAAGGAAGACCACATTAGAAATTCTCATAGAAATATATACTAGGGGCCAGAGAGATGGTTCTATGGTTAAGGGTACTCATTGTTCTTACAAAGGACCCAGGTTTGATTCCCAGCACCCACAGAGCAGTTTATAACTGTCTGTTATTCAGTTCCAAGAGACTATGAACTCCACAGGCATCAAGCATGTATATAATGCTCAGACATATATGAGAGCACAATATGCATACACATAAAATAAAATTAATAAATCTAAAACACCGAGTTTCATACTGATCAGTGCAATAGCATCTAGTAACATCTATAAGCTATCATCAGATTGGGATGAACTTACATTTAGGAAAGGTTAAAGGCTTGTTCAAGATCACTTAACTGATATACAACGACCACACAGGATCCTGGAAAACAAAACAAAACAACTGTGCTATCTTAAGCAGTGTATCTTACAGAGTATAAACCACTATTAGAAGTTCTGTGCAGAAGTTGTAGCTTTCTTAGAAATCATGAGCTCGGTAATGAGCGACCCTACCACACTGGAGAGTTCTTTGAAAGAGTGCTCACCCATCAGACTGAGCTGATCCTGGAAAAAAGCTACAATGGAAATCTGGACATGTAAAATTTCGGAGTCTGAGGTGGCTGGCTGAGGGCAGGGCTAAGAAGAGGAGGAAGATGGAATCAGCATGGTGCTGTACAGCTGCAGTCCTGCACTGAGGAAGAAAAGGAAGAGGACAGGAGAGTGAGGCCAGCTGGGCCACATAAAAACATTCTTCGTATTTTGGTTGTTTGGTTTGGTTTGGTTTTGCCTGCATGTATGCCTGTGTACCACGTGTGTACTGGCTGGTTTTGACACAAACTAGAGTCACCAAAGAGGAAGGAGCCTCTGTTGAGGAAATAATTCCTTGAGTTCCAGCTGTAAGGCATTTTCTCAACGGGGGAGGGCCCAGCCCACTGTGGGTGGTGTCATCCCTGGACTGGTGGTCCTGAGTTCTATAAGAAAGCAGGCTGAGCAAGCCAATAAGCAGCACACCTCCATGGCCTCTGCATCAGCTCCTGCCGGCAGGGTTCTGCACTGTTTGAATTCCCGTCCTGACTTCCTTCAATAATGAACAACAATATAAAAGTATAAGCCAATTAAACCCTTTGTCCCCCAACTTGCTTTTTGGTCATGGTGTCTCATCACAGCAATAGAAACATTGTGCATTCAGTATCCACGGAAGCTGAAAGAGAACACTGGGATCCATTGGGACTGGAGTTACAAATGTGTGTAAGCTATCATGTGAGTGCTGGGAATAAAACCCAGGACCTCTGGAAGAGTAGTCACTGCTCTTAACCATTAAGCCATATCTCCAGCTCCATGCAAGGTAAAGAAAAGGAGTAACTTAAACAGATATGAGAAAAAAGAATGACTGGGTATGGGCTGAAGAATATGGAGGGAGGGAGGGAAAGAGAGAGAGAGGGAAAGAAAGAGAGAGAGAGAGAGAGAGAGAGACTTCTGAAGCTTGTTTCCTGCTATTCTCCTAGTGTCAATAATATATTATTTAAGATTAAGTTTATAAACAGCCAGTCTGTTGATTGATTTTTAAATTGAGACTATATAGATATAGATACCTTTTAAGCAAAGTAAAAAAAAAAAAAAAAGCCCAATTAGCATACCAGATCGCCTTCACCCCTCCGGCTGTCCCAAGGAACAAAGAACTGGATGTTTACAGAGGTATCCAAAGGTTCTGGTAGTAAAGGATAACTTTTAGCAGTGTATCAATTATATTTTGATATCAAATGTATGTAGCTTGGCAAGAAGTCTTTCAAAATTAAAATTTCCATGTACAAGAAATTCCTTAAAATCAAACTAATGGCAACATGTAAGGTGCTGCATTTATTCTAAACTTGCTTAGGGAAAGGAATACATACATGCATAGATATGTGTGTGCACATACAGCTGTGTGTGGAGAGAAAGAGGCAATGCTTGTGAGGAGGGTACAGCTTAGCTTACTGGAGTTCCATTGCACCATGTATCTCCACACCCATGCCATTTCATGTGAGAGGGCTGGCGTGCAGGTAACTAATCCAAAGCTAAGGACATTCTGCCTAGATTATGTCTTGGCTCACAGTGTTGTTTCTGAAATGCAAATTATATGGTTTGTTTATCAGTTTATATTATTAATGTTTATAAAAAATATTTTCTAGAGCATGTTTTCCAAAAGACTTAAAATTAATAAATTAGTAATTTAATTAGTATGAAATTATCATAAAAACTACTGAATGAATCTATTGCTCTATGTTCTGTACAGACACACTTATATTTACTACTTGGAACAAGAATCTATTCAAATTCAGTTCCAAGAAAAATAGAGGTTACTAATAAACTGGCCCCTATCCAGTCTGGATGACTAAATCAAGCTACTGTAGAAGAGAAGGGAGTCTGGCTTCCTCACACACTGCAGCTTCACCATTATATGCATTACAGTGCTTTAACTTTCTTGTTTACAATTATTTTTCCAAGCTCAGGAAATGCCTTGAGTAGTAAATGAGAAAAATATCATAGCTATCACTTGGAAGAAAAACTGTGACCATTACAATAGACTACCAGGTTTCCTAGGAACAAGAGTTGCCTTGGATTCACTTCCTGTGGCAACAACATCCATGGCCATGAAAATACATAGCAAACCCTGTGCAACAATCAATTCAGTGGAGCATTAAAATGCTCATGGCCATGAAACCATACAGCAAACACAGAGGGAACTGTTTACAGAAGCTCGGGGCAGAACTGACACCTAAGGACTATGACAATCACACCTGTGGGGTTCTTACCCTTCAATTCTAAAACAGAGCAATAGCCATACCTACGTTTACCAAGGGAAACTGCATGAAGCATTACTTTCCAAATCTATTCTTAGGAACAGCAGAAAACTCAAGTAGTTGGAGCACTATCTGGGAGCTGCAATCACATCAGGTCATCACTGAAAACCAACTAAAAAGAAACCAGTTTTAAAAGTCTGATTTTTGTTTAATTTATTTGAGCACTGAACCTTTGTATGTGTTTTTTTCTGGAATTCTGTGCAAATCAACTTTTACAGAGAACCTCTTCTCTCAAGTACAGAGAAGTTAACTGACAGCTGCAGAGTTGTGCAATTAGTTGGTAGAGCGCTAACAACTCTCATCTGTCAAGAGACTCCAGGACACTTTTTAGTACTGTGTTCTCTCTTCCTCATACCACATAATTGAATAGTCAAGCCCTTGTGTTGAATATGAAAGATGTCCTCACAGAAATGAAGCAGTTGTCTCATGTGGAAACACTAAGTGCATGTGTGCAGTGCCCAGCTCACAGAAATGAAGCAGTTGCTTCATGTGGAAACACTAAGTGCATGTGTGCAGTGCCCAGCTCACAGAAATGAAGCAGTTGCCTCATGTGGAACATTCAGTGCATGTGTGCAGTGCCCAGCCCACAGAAATGAAGCAGTTGCCTC
>JADRCH010000029.1:3333971-3344248 GCA_019843965.1 Rhynchomys soricoides | reverse complement strand
TAATATCAACACCAGCACCCTGCCTATAGCACTACTCCAGTTCCTGCAAGCCCAACACCTTTTGCCTCTTATGTAAGACATACTGGGCAAGGGAGGGATTTAACTGAGGATCTATTAAAATATTTATGAAACCGCTTTTGTGTCACTATTTCCTTTGAATCAAGTAAGCATGATTACTTTTACTTACAAATGTCATCCACTGGGACAGGGAATCAGTGTTTCAAGCTGTTGAACAGGTCATCATCCCTGTCTTGTTGGATGACACCTGTAAATAAAATAAATCTATTTTTCAGTGAGATTTCTAAGTAAAGACTATTTAAGATGCATGCAGTTTAAGCAAAGAATAATTTTTAAATGGTTCTTAATGATGGACCACTGGAAAGAGATACTTCCCAGTGGTAACTAGTTTTTATAAATATTCTTTACTTGTCCCTTAACACAAGAGAGTCCAGGGAGTTGGCTGCGCAGTCTTGTCAGAATACAATCAGAACAGTAAGAATCTTGTAGGTGGTGTTCATTTTAGTCTCCTGCCACTAAGATTACCATTTCTACTTTATACAAGGGACATGCCAGGTCCTGTCAAGTTAAATAACCAGCCTAATGTTAAAGTACCTAAGTGTATCCCTTCAAGTCTCTAAGACCGAAAATGTACACATTAGCAAAGTTTAGCATCAGGCTGATGAACTTGAAAGACTTAAGTATTTCAAGAAAGTAAATCTATGTCTAAGTAAGCTGCTAAATGCCATTGGTAGATATGGACTGTGCAGGTGTTCCTAGAAATGTCACAGGTGCAAATAAGAAAAGGTAAAAAGGACGAGAATGAGACGGAGAAAAGAGCACTATTCAATGTAGCACACATCTAGGATTTTAAATTTTGGCAACTTCCAGACAAGATTTGCAGCTCCCAGCAAATATAAATATAGGAAAGACCATATTTAAAGCAAAATTTCAAGAGCCAATGATTTAAAATATTCATTTCTCTGTAGTTATGGAACACCGATTGAGCTAAGATCTGCCAGAAACCAAAATTTGGGCTGATCAACGAAGACTAAATTTCCATCTCCTGCCAACCTACAGCAACACAATCTTATGTTGCAGTGTGCTGATGTCACAGACAGAGCCCACATCACAGGGTTACTGCCAACCAAGCACTGAGGGAGGGGTTAGCACACACTATCCCACTTGGCCCACAACAAGACAGAGTGACCAGCTTACAAATCTGTGGACAGAAGCCAGGCTCTAAACCTTTCTGTACACAGTTGGCCACCAGAGACTCCTGCAGACCCAGAAGCAGTAACATGCTTCAACTAAAACAGACACTGTTCCTTTAACTCAATCCCACAGAAGGTGTAACAGCATGAGATTCCCTCTTCCCAGGAAAGGAGGAGGAAGGGTGGCAGCAAGGGCAAACAACGACACCAAAAGACGAAAACTTTTCATGTTATTCTGAAATATATCATGACTAACATATGACAACTGAAAATGTAAACCATTTTACAATTAATGAAAAGTAAATCCTTCTGATTTAATTCCTTAACACTAAGGGATAAATCCTCCCACTCAAGGCTGGCTGGTTCTCATAAACAGTGTAATAGTGACTGACAGACAGAATTAAATCATGTATATTAAAATAAATAACATTGCTAAAAACAGAAATATTTATAAACTACCTTTAAAGAAAACAAAAGGTTCTTATGTGGTCCATCAGTTCTTTTTAAGGTGTATCTGTCTTTCTTGGTCATAAGTTATGCTCCTGACCAAAACCTCTTAACTTTTTGTTACTGTGGCCATTTTCCAACATATTTTTAAAGTTGAAGATGATTTCTTGAAGGGACACAATCAGGAGCAAAAATATAGTTGGTGCATTTTAATCAAACAAGTAAGAGATATACAAAGCTCATCCCCACAGACCCAGACATTACAAAAACCACATTTCCTTCTGAAAGCACTGTGGGAACTTTCAAGCAGAGGGGCTCTCTGGCAAGGACTCCCAACAGACAAAAACAAATGTTCATGATAGCTTACCCTTTTCTCTGACACCCCATCCTGGCCTGTAGCCTCTTTCTCATCATGTGTCTCTTTCAGGACTGCCATGTGCTGTTTGTATGCTGGCTCTCTGTTTAAGGTTGTGTATCCTATGTGCTCATAAATTGGGTTTATCGTCATCTTGGCAATGTATTCTGCTGCCTTGGTTTCAATATAGAGAGTAATCAAGCCATCAGTCACCAGATCGTGGATGGACTCAAAGCGTTTCTCCCCAACAAAGTGCTTTCCATCGTAGTACAGCCTGAAGTTCCTGGTCTGGCTTCCAAATCTGCCTCAATGAAATGGGAAAGATGCTTTTAAGAAAAGTGAACAAGTGAATTCTTTCTGAAGAAGAAACAAACACACAAACACCCCAAACTGAAACCTATTGATTTTGCTTATAAATGACTCCGTTTAGATTAGCTGTGTCTAATCCCAATTAGTCACCTGGAATCCATAAAACTCAACTCCTAAACACAAACAATGAACTTCAAATAGCCAGGGATACTAGCTCGGTGATCCTAGAAAGAACATTTTTACTTAGGTATCTTTTAAAGTCATTTCATTACACTTGTAATAAAGTAGGGAAAATAAATCCTATAACCTAAAATGGCACATTCAATATGCAGTTGGTCAACTATAATATATAAAATTTCTTCAAGTTGAACAATAAAAATATTCACTGTACTTAAAGGCCAACGCTTGTGTCTTTCAACAAGGAAGTCCCATTTACTGCTCACTCAAGTGGGAGCCAGCAATCGTTTATACTTGTGCAGTCTTCCAGAACTGAGCAGAGCAGCAGACAGCATAGAAATACACTGGGCCATTTCGAGCCAGAGGTCAAGGACTTGATCTTCCCTTTAAACTTGTTCTGTGTCTGCTGGCTCAGTGTGGGATGAGAAATGCTTGCAATAGACAGAGTATGTAAGTCACACGTAACTAGACCACAGAAATCTGTTGTCAGTTTTAATGATATGTTTTAATAACTGAAGAAGGATGGTTTCTCCTCATAGTAATTTCAGTATTTTGCTTCCTGTAGGGAAACCTGAGAATTGGATCCAAGTTGGCAGGGCTAACATCAGTGTCCTTGCCAGGAGATACCGACAACTTAATAGAAGCTGATGTCAAAGTAGGCAGAGCTGCCAGTTTCAGAGTGAGTGCCAATAAAAACCAAGCAAATCAGAAAGGATCTACTTCATTTCGTTGTTAAAAAAACAAAAAACACAGTACAGAAATTAATTTTAAAATCAAAGTAATTTTTGCTTTGAAAAAACACCACACGAAGCTGCGAACTCAGTATTCACATGGTTCTGGCACAAATGGTTTCCAAATGGGTAAGAACTGGGCATTCTATTCTAATCTAGTCTAGTCTAGTCTATGCTAGTCTATGCTAGTCTATACTAGTCTATGCTATTCTATGCTATTCTATGCTATTCTTTCTATTCTATCCTATCTACAACAAGGTCTCATTGTGTAATTCTGGCTGGCCTGGATCACTATGTAGACCAGATTGGCCTTGAACTCTGAGATCTGCTTGCTTCTGCTTCCTAAATACTGGCATTATGGCATGTGCCAGCACATTCTGCTAGGAATTAGATACTTTTAAATAATGGATCCAGAGTAGTCTGTTTGTTTTTTGTAATTTAGACTTTAATAATACCTAATCCAGAATTCACATAATATCAGTATTGACCCTTTGACATACAATTATCCACCTTTTGTTCCTTCTAAAGCAACCAAGTTTTTACTTATACTCAAGTAAACGAGCCATATAATTAAACCTCTCCATCTCCTCTATACTTAAACATTTCTCCCAAGCACGCTTTCAATACTGTAAGTCTCAGAGGCTAGAAGGATAAAATGACTATGCCAAAATTAATTAAAGTTTTCAGTTTACTTCTATTATTTCCTTTTTTTCTAAAATGCATTATGTGCTACTTAAAAACAACGCCAACAAAAACACTGAAAGATAGTTTGGCATTTGCCTAGCTCCCTTCCATGTGGGCAGTAGTGTCAGGCACCCTGGTCACAGCACTGTCTGAAGTGTGAGGGATGCGGGGAGTCGGGGTGAGGGAAGAAGGCAGTGGAACTGGCCCCAGAGGATTAGGCACAGCAAGGCTGAAAGAGAGACGACTAACTTTGGACCTGTGCTTTACTTTTAACGTCAAAAGTCCCTCTCTATGATGATGTCCAGTCCTAGTGAGCCTGTCAGTTTTGAGGCGGCCATGAGATCACTGAAGGAATGCATGGTCGTAAGGTATTGAGGAGACTTAGCCTCCAGATACATGGAAGCAAATGTGCAGGCTAGAATGTTGATTTTTTTCTTTTCTTTAGAAAAATGACATCGTTTTTTCACTAAGGGAACTGCATCTTTTCCCTGCCTGCCAAAACCTACTCTCTGTTACTTAGGGAGCCACATAAGGAACAGCCTAATAGTATGACACTGCCCTGTTACTTTGATCTGCTTTGTACTTTGTTGTGTCTGTGGGATCACAAGTAGAGTTCAAGCAGAATATCCTTGACAATGGATGGGAATGGATGGGCCTCTTACATGTAAGAAAAACAAACGAGGAAGATCCCAGATTTAAGGGTGAGGGGTACCCTTCCTTTTAACAGTGTTCTGCTGGTAGAATGCCATTTAGTCAACAAACACTGAAGAAAATACTCAAGACACTAGCAAGTTCATGATAGCCTGTTCACACAGCAACAACAATGGGAAACAGTCATAAAAGCATATCAAATAAAGATATGAAATGCTGAATTTCAAAAACCTCACATTAAGACTGCTTAAAGTATTTTTTTTTTTTTTTTTTTACATCTATTTGTGACTGCATACACCAGCATGACCACACACACAGAGGCCAAAGAACAATTTCTCTCTTGGGTCTCTCTTTCTACCAGTTCGGTTAGGAACTTAGAACATCAGGCTTGGTGGCCAGTACCTTTATCAGATAAATCATTTGTGGTCTGCTATCCCTCTATTTCTTTAGGACAATTTCCTTTTCCTGTTTCCTGAAATGAGCACACACCCCTGCCTGGCTTAACATCTGCTTAGTGTACATGCCTGGAATGGAGCAGTCCTAGGTCTACACAAACAGAGCTGAACACGATGAAAATTCACGTACTCCAAAGTGGTACTGAAGTTAACAAGCAGGAAAGAATGAGGGGCAATCTTCTCTGCACCGGGATTGCTGTACAGAATTACCACTTCCTACAATGACTTTCCTTGCCAGTGGCTTTGGGGCTGTTTCAAAAGCTGTATGTGCCCAGTTGAATTCAGATCCAGTTCAAAATATGTAATTCTAACATTTAGCTTTAAAAAAATGAACATAACATTCATTTCCAGCTTTTTTCCCTTTGAATCATATTCCTAAAAAATTCAGTCTAGATACATAAAATGATGAAAATATATATAAAAAGTTACTTTCTGTAAAACCAAAAATCAATTTTGATTTGAGGCCAAAGTTATTTTGAAGTGTCTCTTCAAAGGACTAGAAGCAAGAGATGTCATCTGTTCACAACAGAAAATAAAAATATACATAAGATTCTGTCTACACTAATACTGAGACATCAGAGGAGTTTCTAGTAATTAGCACACCAAACCATTTTCATCATAAACACAATCTATTATTTACCAGAGCCAAAGCACCCAACTCAATGGTGACAGACACAGAACCACCCCAGAAGCACACACAGGTGTTAACAAGCCTTCAGGAGACAGGTGGGGACAGAAATAAGTGACAGTGTATGATCTAAGGAACATTAAGGATGTTTAGACTAACCCCCCACACATTAGACTATGCCTTTGCCAATCCTGCCACAAGATAAAACGGGGGAAATCACTAAAGTGATTAATGATTATATTCTCTCGTCCCATCTGCCTAATTAAATTTCCAAAAGCAGCACCAGACAGCTCTGGAAGGTGGGTCAGGCAAAAACCTACACAAGACGCGGTCAGACACCCACCTCACTCCTCACCCTGCCCTGGGAGAACTAAGTTCATCCCATTGGAGAGGAAGAAACAGAGACTGAGGGAACACAGACATTGCTGAAGGTAGAGGTGGCATCCTAGAAACAAGGAGACCGAGATCCACTTTACCTTTCCTGATAGGAGTCGGAAGACTTCTCTGGGGAAATTTCATTAACTCTACAATAAAAAGCATCATCCTGTGACTGTCAGGTTCCCTGAGCTCTTAGCATCACAGCAGAGACTAAGTGTCAAGTACACGTATGCTATAAGCATATCATGCTACCCAGAAGATACAAGATAAACAGGCATGATAGAAATCAAAGAGAAAATCTAAGAGAATCACAAAGGAAGGACAGAAATTTATACATTTTGTCAAAATAGGCTCATATTATTTAGGTAAATGTAACAAGGTACTTAAAAATAAAGCAGTAATTATAAATAAAAACCTCAGATTAGCAAAGTTTAATAAGTCTGACATTACTAAACACCAGCAAATATATAGAACTGCTACAGAGTCCATGGCTGCTACAGTTTAACAGAGAGATTTAGTTATATCTTATAGTCTGGTTGAACACAGGCACATACATATGCTCTGTGACACTGTAAGCACAGTTCTAGGAGCTGGGTATATGTTTATATACCTATCCTGAAGTAATATAATACCTAGAAATATTACATCATATTTCACATATAACCCAGGGTATTTTATAAATAAGCTTTATAAAAGCTTTATAATAAGTTTATATTTTACAAATGAACATATAAATAAAAATATAACATAGATATGGGTACTGTTGCCATAGGCTAATATATCTTTATCTATAGGTAGATATAGATACAGATATAGTATTTTGAGATGAGGTTTTTCTAGTATATAACTCTGGCTATCTCAGAACTTGCTATGTAGAACAGGCTGGCCTTGAACTCACAGAGATCCACCTGTCTGTCTCCCTGCTGGGATAAAAGGTGTGAGCCACTATACACAGCTACCATAGGCTATTTTTATGTTTAAGTACTTCCCAAAACTTGACACAAACACATCAACAATCTTCAAAAACTGAAACTACATAAATTCCCAATAAAATAGAAAATTGACACTGTGATGGTCAATTCCATGGAGTTGTAAAGCCCTCCCTATTTTCCCATCTAAGAAATCCTATTTTCCCTTCCTAAGAGTTAATAGCACATTACTGCTTCTAAGGAAAAATGTAAACACTTACAAAGGCTGCCAGATAGAGAGTACTGGCTGTGGGTTTTGCTTACTTTAAAGCACTAGAGGCTAGCACAATACCTGGCACTTATGATGTCCAAGCAAATGACCACTGAGCAAGTTGACTAAATGGACCTAAGATGGTGGCAAATGGCTCTAATCACAGCACTTAGGAGGCTGAGACAAGAGAATTGTCACAAGTTCAAAGGCAGCCTGGGTTATAGGATGAGAGCCTGTCTAAAACCAGAGGCAGTGGGGAACTAAGGGGACTCTGCTGGGACGAGGGTCTCAAGTGTGAGACAGAGGGAGAGAAAGTGCGATAGGGGCTGAAAATGACCAAGCTTAAGGACATACATGATGAGCAGGTCTGAGGGAAATCTGTTGGGAATAAGTAATATATGCTAGTAAAAGTACTTCTAATGGTTCCACTAACACTTTCTCCTGAGGTGGATGGCAACATACAACAGCATTATTTATTTCAAAAAGTTCACTGGCGTTATACAGAGCTGTCAAAACACAGTGAGATTCCTACATGCTTATTAGTGCCAAGCCACGCGGACACTGCAGATCCCTAACGCCCTCAGTGTGACGAGGTAATATGAAGGTGCTGTCCACATCAGCAACTGAAGTACAAGACGCTCTTCCTACTCTAGTGAGTCAGGAGTATCTGACACCATCTTTTACTTTCATTTACGCAGAAAACCCTTCCTAAATACTCTGCCCAGAACTATATACATTCATACATTTTTATTTACAGAAAAATATTATGCATATGTCTAAATCTTTTAGAAACCACAGTGTATCCAGAAACGCTCAATGTGTTTTTAGAATTAACAATAGATTTCACTTACTTAAGAATGATGCTGGGTGGTGATGGCACACACCTTTAATCCCAGCACTCAGAAGGCAGAGGTAGGCAGATCTCTGTGAGTTCAAGGACAGGCTAGACTACAAATCAATTTCCAGGACAGGCAGTGCTGTTACACAGAGAAATCCTGTCTTGAAAAACAAACCAAACACACAAAATACAGAGAGAATTAATGATCAGTTCCACTAAAGAGTTACTGATATCTTGTTTAAAATGAATCTGCTATTTCAGAATAAAAATTCACTCTGCAACACAGGTCTAAGAAAACAGAGTTATCTGTGTGAATGTCTTTGGAGAGTTCTCTACTCATATGTATATGTGTGTGTGTGTACAAACATAAGGATACACATTCACAGTTTCTCAGATTCGTAAATCCTTTAGACAGTGTAGTGCTATTTTTGAATAATTCTGGAATAATAATTCTGGTATAAAATACATACCCTAAGTATTACATACAGACTACAATTTAGTATTTTTCTTGATGATCCAGGTTCATTACTGTATTATTCTAATGGGTAAATACAGAAACATCCTAGAGCCTTTTGTAAGGAATTGAGTTACTTGTGATGGTGAGTGTTGTCAACTTGACAGAATCTAGGAATCATCTAAGAGATGGACCTCTGAGCATGCCTGTGGGGGATTATCTGGATTGCTAGGTGAGGTGGGAAGAGCCATCCACTATGGGTGGTGCCATTCCATGCCTAGGATCCCAGACGGTGTGAGTAGAGAGGGGAGCTGAGCAGCAGTGGTGTCCATCTGGTTCCTGATTGTGGCTACATCGTGAATGTTGCTGCCTTCACTTCCCTGTCATGAAGACTGCACCCTTGCCTTTCTCCCTTCAGTGGCTTTTGTCGGGTATTTCTTCACAGCCAAGACAATTAGCTAAAACAGTTGCTCTTCTTCAATCATATCAGTCTCCCCTACCTGCCTCAGCTATTAAATACTTAGTTCTTGGATATAGTTTTATATTTCTAACATGATCTTTGTAGTTATCAATTATATTCATCTCACTCATAACCAGCTATTTTAAACACACTATAATGTAGAAAGAAACATGTTTTAAAATGTTTTAGGACTCTAGTAAGCAGACCGACTGAGGCTTATGAAGGGCTCCTCTGCAACAGACACATGTACTCTTCGTTTCTCAGCCAACCGCAGCCAGCCTCACTTACTTCTGGCTTTCAGGCCATGCTATGAAGGCTTAATTTGGACTGTTACGTACTTTTAAGTTTAGTCTCAGCTATCTACAAATGGTCAGCAGATTATTACATTTTCCTCATTAAATGCCTATTAATAATACATTACTTATACATAGCATTCCATATTTATTGCTAGGGTACAATTCAGTAAAGTTTTAATCATGGGTAAGATCGCAAAACATCCCAAACAGCTCCCCAAATTTCCCTATGCTCTTCCACAGCCTATCTGACTGCTCGCCATCCCACTGAACCACCTCTGTTCGCTGCCATTACACGTTTCTATTTTATATGAATAGAATCATGGGCCAGCAAGATGGCTCACAAGGTAAAAACGCTGGTCACAAAAGTCTGCCAACCTGCGTTCAATCCCAGAACCCACATAAAAATCCAGACATGGTGGTTCATACGTGTTACCTCAGCACTTCTACAATGAGAGGGGTAGCAGACCAGCTACCTTAGAGTGCAGTGGCAGAAGCAACAGCACAGCCCCCACCTCAGCAGGGCAGAAAGAGACCACTCTACTGAAAGCTGTCCTCTGACTTCCGATGCACACGCACTCAGGCTCACATGCACGCACACAAGTATTAATAAAAATAAAGTAAAAACAGTAATAAACTAATGGAACCATAAAACATATGTATTCATTTGGTTTTGGATGCCAATGTTTTTAACATAAAGGTTTGCTTTAAACTGGTGGATATTGTGCTCATCTGATTTCAAGTGACCAGACCAGAATTTCCAGGTGTGGTAGCAGTAAACTGTATTTGCCTATGCAATTCTGCTTCTTTGTTTCTAGTGGAAACTCACTTTTAGCATCTCTAATCTGAAATCAGTAATCTGAACTGTACTAAAATTAGACTAAAACCTTAATTTCTGAGGACTAGCATAACGTTACAGTGGAAAATCCTATATGTGACCTCACATGACATAAAGTGAAAGAGTACTAACAATGCTGTATGACCTCATCCTCAGGCTGTGTGCAGTGTGTGTGGATGTACGACCTCA